>VZTZ01040307.1:0-66571 GCA_013400955.1 Drymodes brunneopygia
AGCTAAAGGAGAAAAGGTAGAAACCATACATCTTTGCAAGGTTCTGATGCCACCTTTCCACAATATTTTCATAAGTAATCTAAAGAAACATGGCCCAAATTATACTGCTTGAAGGTGCATCAGAACTGAAAACTGTTAGAGACATGGTTCACCATCAAAATGCAGGAAAAGAGAGTTGGTATAATTCCACATTTTCACCAGTGAAGAGGTCAGAGTTAACACACTGTGAGTTCTGTACACTATTAATATTACATGCACAGTCCTTGTACAGTACAAACTTGGCAATCCAAAACCATACTGGGATACTGTTGTATAATGTCCTGTAATTCAAATATATTTGAATAGGTTCCAAACCACTAAGTTTAGGGAATCCAGTTACATAAAATATTAGCTGTTTTTGAAGCCACAGGGAGAAAAGTTAGGCTAAACTTTTTTTCCATTTTATCAGTAAGCTACTTGTGAAGCTTTGCAATCATTGACCTGACCTTATCATTCATCTAATTGCTGTAATCACTCCTAACATCTGATACTCACATTTTATTGTATTGAAAGAAAAGTATAAAATAGTGGTCTTAGAATTATTTCTGAAATGTAGGTCTGTCCTGTTTGAGCAACTGCTACCTTTACTCTTTGCAAGACAGAAAGCCTCATGATGCTCTTTCCAGAGAACCTCAGGTGAGGGAGACACAGCCTGATCCCTCTCAATGCTTCTGCCCTCAGGTCGTGGCTGCTTCTGCCACACACTTCTCACAAATATCCTGTGACATCTCTAGCACTCCTCCCAGAGCTTGCCCTACACTACAGAGTCCTGATTGTGACTGGCACACAACAAAGATGGTTTGGGAACTCCTGGTGTAAAATTAAGGAGTAGAAGTCCAGAGTAACAGCCTGCAACACCGATGATGCTCATTAACACTCCTCACTTGTGATTTTGCCTACAGTAAACTATGACATACTGCAAAGTTTTAATGAACCAGTGCCAAAAACTCCCCCTTCCTGCATGTTAAAACTGGAAAGCTGAAGTGATAAGCAATGACTATACAGTTGCTGGGGCTCAGGGGAAACATATCACTGTGTCTTTCCCAAGGACTGTCACAGGAGCTTAAATTCTTCTTGTTTGACTTAACATTAGTCATCTGCTGATTTCATTACCCAGGAACAAAACCTGGAACTGCAGGTCTTGTTGGAGTAGTAGTTAAAGGAGACTTTATAGCACAGAACAAATAATGCTGAACTGCAAATATTTTTTAGAACTTTTTAGACCAAGAGCCAAAGCTGAGAAACTTGCTTGAAACCAAGTACTGATGGCAGACTGACCCAGCACACCAGAGTTGCGAGTGTCTGTGCCTGACACAATTTCCAAAGCTGTGGTACCTAGGAGTGTCTCACACTACAGTGTCAGCCTTTCAGGCCCTAAATTACCCAAACAGTGTGTATGTGTCCACACATTTCTGTACTTCTTGACAGTTCTCAAAAGCTACCTATTTTGTTTTTTCTTTACTGCAGGGTAACACCAAAGAGGACAAAAGAGCTTCTGTAGCAGGTTACATACAGCTTGCTCCAAGAGCAATCATCCCTCTAAATGTGTCACCTGCACCCTTTTTCATTGTATGTGGAACAATGTCCTACTGTTGCTTAATGTAAGGCTGTGCCATACAACTTTGTAATGAAAAGTTTTAAAAAAACTTTCAGGGTGAAGATTTTGCAGGGTCAAGTCCCATTATCCTCAGACTGCATGTGACCCTGGGCTGCGCATCAGTGCACTGTAGGCACTGCTCCCAGCCATAAAGGAGGATCCTTCTTTCTCTTCCCCAATACTGTGGTGACATCTGTCATCAGGAAACCTGATCAGTGGGAAGTGTATAAACACCAAAATCAAGTTCCAGCTTTCCTTGCAAGGTTATATCAATCAGTATATTGCGGATAGATGTACACATGAATCTAATGGTTTCATGCCCACTATGCTATTAATTTTAGGCTTAAGCTGGGACAGAATGGGAACATGCAGAAAAGACTGTTTCAAAGCAACAAATCAGTCATTTGGATGAAGGGTGTGCATCTATTACAGTATGAGAAGTCAGAAAGCAATAACTGAAATACACAGTACAATCAGATACCTTAAAATGAAATTATTAATAATTTAGTCAGAGTTCATAAAAAGTAGGTAGTTTTTTTATATGAAGGATGTCTTAGAAGAAGACAATGAAATATCTTTGTTCTTTTTACTATTGCTGCTATCAATTATTAAGTAGTATCCATATATCTTGCCTTACTTTGTTACCAGCTTGGGAAAGTGTTCAGCTGAAAGGGATTTAGGTGTTTACATAGGTGTAATACAAAACCATTTATTAGAAATGAAAAATGTTTTTTCCCTGTAAAATTGGAAGAATGAGTAAATAGGCAAACCAGCAAGGATTGTCTCAGCAAGAGCACTGTATAATGAGAGTGAAGATGGGTGAAGATGGGAGAAGATAATTCAGTGCGTAAGGTCTTGGAGAGCTTTGATCCTTTTTCACAGAAACATCCCAGTTTTAGGAGTACAGCCCTTATTCTGCACTGTTTTTGTGCTATGTACTCTGCGTAGATATTTAAAATGTTCCACTCAACCCATGAAACTCTGATACAAGGTTTACACAGAACAAAGTAAAACAGTAACATCCATCTGAACATGACAATTTAATAATAGATGGGACAATATTCTAAGCAATGTAAACTGTACTGTTCCTGGGCATTAGCTACTTTCTAAGTGAAAGACATTAAAGAGATGGCTCACAGATAAGCAAATTATTTCATAATTATCAATTAACAGAATTTAGTCACTCTTCTCTAAGGCACCTTGCACTGGTTATTACCAGATACAGATTTAATACACCATTCATCTGTATTCCAGTATTGTATTCTTCTCTCCCCATAAAGATAAAATAAAGTCCTAGTTGTTTTTCTGGATTTTTTAGGGGGGTGACTATATGAAATGAGACAAGGGGTTGGAGAATTTATGGTTCTGAAGTTTTTGTTTCAAGATGCTTCCTACCACCTCAACTTCAAAATTATGCATTAAAGTTATAATAGAAATAGTTTAACTACACTTCAGGGAATAAAAACAACCTATCATCACATCCAAAGAATTCCCACCATTAAAGGCATTGGAAACTAGATTTTAAGCATAGCAGAAGAAAATGGTGATAACATTTTCCTGTGCAAGTCTTGACATTCTTTAAAATACAGAAAGGCATTATTTTAAGAAAGAGACTGACATGACAACAGGTTTTGAAGCCAGACAAGTGTCTGTTGGAGTTGGATGGGATCATCATGCCCAGGATGCCTTTACACAGCTTAATTGAGTAACAACAGAAGCAAAGCTATGACAGGCACCAGCACTAACTGCACAAGCCTGCCAAAAAACTTTAATATTAACTCTTGCATCTAGGGCATGCCACAATGTTTACACTGAAATTGTCATTCAGTCTCACTTGGCTGAATGGGAAGGGGGTTCCTACAGTGACCGTAATCACAGAACTGACAGCAGACCTCAGAATCAGTAAACTGCAACCATTTAAGCATGATTCCATCATGTCCAGCAGTGAAGGAAAGAAAGACAAAGCACAGACAAAATGCAAATCAGCTTTTTTTCACCTTTCAACAACTAGTTGAAGAAAAATTCACAAAGAAGTGGTGGTTCTGGAAGATCAGAGACCTGAAATGTCCCATTTGTGGGAGCATCACCTATTTTCCAGAAGGCAGGCTACTCTAGGGTCAACATTTTTCTCCCTTTCTGTTATTGCAGCTGAATTAAATCTTCATTTTTGTATAGAATATTTGAACAGTCACAGTGCAACAGCTTGGCCTCTTAGGCAACCTAGCAGGTGAAATACCAGGTTTTCATACATCATTCATGGGGAAATAAGTGTCTATATAGGAAAAATGGGTCATCAGCAGTATACTCCCTGGGAGAAGGAAGAAATCAATTCGAACACTCGGGGTACAGGTGTAATGTGAAGTTAGACCTCTTTCAAGAACCATGTATTGCAAACATAGGAACTATAAATCACTATCAAGGCTAGCAGTAAGAAGTTTGGTGGTTTTTATTACTTCTTGTGAGCATTTGGTCAACATCTGGTTTTTACAACTAAGACAATTAGAATGGGTTTTTTTTCCTTGTCAATGTACTGTTCTGTTAAGTTTGCATTATCTGAGAAGATAAATTAAGGGAAAAAATAAGTATCAAGCCCTAGATCACGGTGACATCAGGAGCTGGTTCTCAGCAGAGGCAGGATCAGGAAGAGCATTCCCACCGAAGTATATGGACAGAGCCCAAACACAGCAGCAGAAGTGCTCAAGTGGGCAATGAAGCTGGAGGGGCTTCGAATGACAAACGTGGCCAGCACAATACAAATTAGAGGTGGGAACATGACATTTAAGCTCGGCATAGCAACCTCCTAGTCCGTACAGGGAAGGGATATAGAAAAGATTGGGAATGTGTTGAGAATATCGCTGGATGAAAGGCCAGGGAAGGTTTGAAATATTGGCACAAGTATGGAACAGTTGAAAGAGAGGAGACGGTACACCTATCAATTGGAACAAACTGGAACTGAAGCAGTCAGCTGCTGCTGTTTCACCACAGTTAGCAGAAGAACGTGTCTCCAGCTGACATCACAGAAGAAATATTATTGATCGGTAAATGAGACCTTCAGACTTGCAGTTCCAAGTTGCCTGGGTTAACCATAGACAGACTAGCACTCACCACCACAGCTCAGCTGCCTCTATACGATCACATATTTGAAGATCCAGTTACTTAATGGAACATCCATAAGGAAGAGGCAGCAGTTTCCTTCTGAAGTGTTTATCTGAGGAGCGGAGAACACAAATGAGTCATTTAGTAAGGGATGAAATTACCACCCTCCCCTTATGAATTCCATTTTGTATTTATCAGAGCCAAGTTGCTCTCTGAAGGCTAAAAGTACCCTTGTGTCTTTTTCTTCAGACTCAGATAATTTTCCCCATGAAAATATTCAGTTGAGCCACTTGAGACTGATGAGAATTCTGAGTCTTGTCAGGAAGAGATGTAGCTGCTATAATTGGTGAACAGAAATTTCAGGGTCTCACTTTGATAAGCAAAGACAGTCAAGGCTGCTGGGGAGAAAAATAATTTCTGTAGCTCATTGGCTTCAAATATAGCTTTGAATTTTCCTTGTTTCACACTCAGAAGAGGTAGCCTGACAAGGCCTAGGGATGGTTAACCAGTCCCTGTCTTTGCCACAACATTTGCACTAGTACAATGATTAGCACAGAGCCACTTGGTTGTTTCATGTTCTGATCCTTGCAGACATGACCTTTAATTTTAACATCTTAGAAGCATTTTCCTCTTCTCTCTCCACAACCCTACACCCACAACCTTGTCTAGCATTCCTACCCACAGCCCATATTCAGTGCATCAGCTAGAAGTGGAATTTGATTTAATTTCTCTCAGATGGATCATTTTGTTGACTTGAATGATTCCCTACCAAATAGGTCCACAGGTCACTCCAGAGAAACACCATTATGATACAAATGCAAAACACTTAGTACACTTTATCCAAGCGTGGATGTAACTCATTACTGCCCGTTGTTAAATTTTATTCCTCACTCCCTGAGAGGAGTGAGGTAAAGTAGTAAAGAGCCAATATTCTCAGAATTCTGGGATTCATTCATCAAGATAATACTTAGTGGCAACAAAAGATAAATGTCTTAAAAACACTAGAGAACCACCTGCACTGTGGTGCTTTTTAAAGCAAGTTCTAGTCTAAACATACTTTCAAGAAGCAGAATATCTACAAATAACCTTGCAGCTTTGTGACATATTCTCAGAATATTAGAACTATTATAAATCAAAGCTATTTTTAAAAAACGTGTAGTTAAAGTAGTGCTGTGTTAGGGATAATTGTGTATGAAAAGTGTCTGATTATACATTTAATGGCCAGATGTCATTCTTTTAATATTCTTTTGATATTGAAACTGTATGTGAGCTTGCTCTTGCATTTTTGCTGCAAGTGGAATTGCTTGACTTTGTGCTATATTGCTAGAGCTGGAGCAAATTGCTATTGCTCAAGCAAAAGGTGAGTGCCACATGACTGTGACATGCATGGTGATGAGCACAAAATGGATGGATACGGATTTGTTAAAAAACTTTCAGGTAAGTGACACTGTCATCACTTTTCCTTCTACAGATACTTCTGTTAATTCTATCTTCAGGACTTGAAATTATAAAGTAATCCTAGGTACTTTTACCATCAAACTTGTCTGCTACCAAATAATAAAGAAGTAAAGAATTCTCAGAGTTGGGAAGAGAGATACATAGCAGTAAAACCAATGGATGAGTGAAAAAAAAAGATTATGCACAGTGAACATATTAAAATTTGTTTAGTGCTAATATAAAGTACATACATACATGCAAGACATATAATCATGCAATATTCAAATGCAGTTTAGCTGAATATGTCTCTGAGATGTCTCTTAATTATTCATCTTGCACAGTCAGGTCTATGATCTTATACTGGAGATTTCAGTTCCTCATTTCCTAGAATATGAGAAACCTGACATAGTGCTGCTGTTTAATCTATTTAGTATTATTCTCTTAAGATTTGGCTACCATCCCAGGAAAAGCACATAGCTAAGGGAAACATTTGCAAAATAAAGGGGAAACCTTGGAGGAGTTAATTCAAAAAAGCTAAACAGGATTGTTTTCTGCAGGAATCTTAGAAAATCCAGTTGCATAAATTCAAGGAATTTTAATATATAGAAATTGTTTTTACTTTAGGTATGACTACCACTTTCAAATAAATCCACTGCTAGTTGTTAATTAGCTGTCTGGACAACAACAGCAATGAAAACACAACCCATAAACACATTAGCAGATTGCCTGTACATAGGCCAATTGCATAGGCAGAATCCCCAGGCACTTTGTGTTCTGGTTCTGGGCTCACAATAAAACCCAGACTGCCAGATCTTTACACTCTGGTGTTTTCCCTACTGCAGTCATTCCTGAACCTTCTTACCCGCACATACTCCAGATCTCCTCAGTGTTGTTCCTTTTACAGTTACTCTCTTCTGGAGGGCAAGCAAAAATATCCATATTTTTGAACTGTGTGCATACAGACTTGCAAAGATGTGCACTCCAAAATGGCATAGACATTAACTGGGAGCTCCAAAGAAAACTGTTATACTTTTGTCTAAGGCAAAAGATTTGAGGTAAAATCCCATAACTCAAAATGACTTTTTCTTGTAGCTGGTCCCAGAGGAGACAGAATGAAGTATTCTGTATTTTCAGCAAATAAAGAATGGAAAGGAGAAACATGTTTCCTTATTCTTTTTGAAGTCATATGTCCCATCACAAATTCCATTTAAACAGGTTACAAGAACCCTGCTGTAATAATCAGGGAGAAATGGAACCTTCAATAATCTCCTTTCCAATCAAACATTTTAATTTGGAAGTAGAAGACTGAAGTACAGGAATATAGGGAAACTCATTCTGCTCCTGGCTATCAGATAATTAATGCAAAAGGGTGCCACATCTGCTGTATGCAGGGGGAAGACGGAGTGTAATAAAGGCAGAGGAAACTGCCAGTGTATTAAGTAGCAAATTTCCATAAATGTCCTTAGATTTCTATCAATTTACATATGTATACTTCCTCTGAGCACAGCTTCTGGCATTCAGATCAAAAATTATGGACAAGAGAGGTAAATGAGACTACTTGCTTCTATTTTAATCAGCAACAAGTGGTTTTAAATTATCAGTGTCACTGACATGCTATGAAAATCTCTGAGACAATCGGGAAGTAACAGGAAGTAATCAGTAAATTGGGGGAGTCTAAAAGGTAAAAAAGAGGACAAGTTTAGCAGGGAGTGTGTGAAACTTGACATGAAGCACAATTCTCCCCTCAGATGCTCTCAGTGTTGGTATAAAAAGTATCTTATTAAAAGTTAGTATAATCTACCTGACTACCCCTTAGAATAGGAATAAGGCTTTCAGGCATGATTAGAGTAACCATACCAACTAGAAAATATAAAAACTGAACAAAATAAAATCCAAAATTTGCCTCACTGCTTCATTAGGACTTTACTAATAAGCACCAAGAGAAATCAGTCACCCAATAAATGTCAGAAGTAACACTTTGAATTGGAAAAAAAATGGCAGAACTTGTGATTATTGTGTCTGAAGACTGAGATTCTTGCAACTCACAAATTGAAAAGAAAACCAGCAAGAGAGGTTGCTGATGAAAGGAATATATGTTAGAATGCAAACAAGTGAAGAGTACAAAATCCATAGAATAGCCTCTTCTATTCTCTTCCATTCTCGTGCCAGTGCACTGGCCTGTCTGCAGATCTGATCGTTTGGACAGCCTTTCATTTCTGACCCTTTAGTTGACTGGAATTTATGAAGATCCAGCATCTGGAAGGCTGGATACTAAACTTGGGGTCTGAACATATCAAAAGGAGTAAAAGGGCAGAGCATGAAAATCAAAACCTGCAGGTTCCCAGAAGCTCCTCTAGTCTCCTTGGCACTCATATAAAGGAAGGGCGATATCAGGCAGTGACAAGCCAGCATCATGTACCCAAAGCTTTTAACATCAAACGAGCTTGATGGTCAGGGTAAAGCACAACACATTCCTAGCAGAGCACCTGGTGGTTGGTATTGATTGCACTGCAAATGAGGAACAGCGAGAGTAAAATGAAAATAATCTTATGTTCAAGGGTACTGACAGTCAGTGAGCAAAGAACAACAAGATTCACACTGACATTTGCATGTGTTTGTCCTGTTTCAGTTTGGTAAGTACTTACCTGCTATATTATCAGTCCATCATGCCACAGACAGTGTGCTACAGTCAGGATTAAAATGGTGCTTTGTTTTTTTTTTTCTGTCAACACAGCGCAGTCCTTCACCACCCCAGCTATTTACTAAAATACATCACAAAGATTTTTAGGCCTTAGAACAAACTCTCTTTTTGTTAAAAAAACCAAAAAAAGTACATGGAAGCACCCTTAACAGACCTTTCCCTCACCAGTTTGCTGAATTTTCCTTTCAAATAATTTGATTTTTTTGCCACTTACTAATTGGAGAAATTTTCAGGCCCATACTATAATTTTTGTAAGATATAACCTAAAGAAAGCAGACTGTGACCCCATGACTGAGACTCTGACGTGGGGTGTAGGAGCCTGCTCTTTAGAAGAACAAAAATCTCAGTCTGGTAATTTGTATCCAACAGGAATTGCAATCTAAATACTTGTCTGTTTATACAAAGGCAATGCCAGCATTTTCCTGTAGGAAAAAAAAGACTTAATCCACGCACATAACATCACTGCCTTTTATTGAATAGAAAAATATCACTATCTTAATTTTTTAATAACTTACAAACCATCTCTGGGCAAGAAAAGAAATGGGTTGCATTAATACTCTCATAGCTTCTTGTTTGCAGGAGACAGATTTGGTGATGATACTGCTTTTATAGGGTCAGATTTTACACTTATGACTTTCAGTATGCTGCACCAATCTTTCTAAAAGCTGCTTGATAACTTAATTTTTCTCAATGACAAAATGTTATCAAAGGAATAGGCAATTCAAGAAATAGTGGAAAAATCACTTTGAAATATTTGAATCTCATCAAATGTGAGTTTTGAATGATATGTTATCACAGCTGCCTATCTTTATGAAACATTAGCCTAATCTCTGATGCTAAGCTTATGTACCAATTCCCAATCTGCATAAAACAAATAGCCATTAAATCAGAGTAAGATGATGGAATACAACATGTAAAATTCAATCTAAAATATTCATACAGCTGTATATATTAGTCATACTGGTATTCATTTCCTCACAGGTCTTTTTAAAATGTTCTACATTGTTCTCCTACTAATATTCTAACTTCTGCAAGAATCAGAAATGTGGGCACTCCAGAAAGCTTTGGAGAGAGCAGGACGATATTTTAATGGGAAAGGGCTGGCCTAGTATTTAGGCCCTACAGTGGCAAAGGCCAAATAATTCTTTGGTGTAAATCCGCTGGTTTACCCACTCCTCAGAAATCTGTCTGCTTCACTGTTAAACAGCTCACACCATTTACCAAAGCTGGAAAGGAACGTGGCAGTTTGCATCCGATTGACTCTGACTGGAAAGTCTGTTCCTTGGGAAAATCAGGGCTGGATAACCATGAAATCAAGTTGCAAGAGTGGGGAAAAGCCTTGCTGCCCTCGTGGGATGGGCTGGGCATGCCTTGGAACCCTCCAGGTGTGAAAGGGCCCCAGCTCTGTGTGCAGAGAGTGAAGCATGTGGTGGCTGTGTTCCCGTTAAAGGTGGCATTTGGGGTGGCATGGGCACATTCCCCAGTTTCTGTGGAGCTGTGGTGTAAGGGAACTGTCGAAATGGGCCGGTCTTGGAAACATAGCTGCTGTTTTAAGGTGACCAATGGAACTTGGCTGAAAATAACTCTTATTTTCAAATTCAAGCACCTAAATTATCTAGGTATTTTGGAAATTACACTTGAGAGAAATCTAGTCTGTTTAAGATATTCAAGTCCTCCCCTTCAAAAGAATACTCTGTTCCTGTAAAAATAACTCAAAGACTTTGATTATCACACATTCTCCTGCTGCAGTTTACCATGACAATAGGATTACCATGCATTTGCTTATATATTTCTTAAAAAACAGCCCTAAAAATTTCCACTGTAGCATGCCATCAGAAAGGAGACTAGTGCTTCCCTTTTAAAAGTCCCAATGGGCATCCAGTCTTCCACATCCAGTGTCAGTTCCTAATGGTAGCAAGAAGATGAGGAGTATGTTTAGTCAAATCTCATCACTTTCCTTTCTGTGGTCCTATTCTACACTGTCTCTACTGTGTGCTATTGTTATTAACTTATATTTACTTCCAGAGGCCCCATTTAGTTCTGTGCTAGAAATTACTTACTGCAGTTATTGCTGTTGCCAAACAGTTGTGATACAAGTCCTCTCATGAGCCCATTCAAAGTTATCAAAATCAAGAGAGTGATGGCTTTACTGTACTGACCTATTTCGTACAAAGCTGATTTTGTATATTTAATATGTAACTCTCCAGGGTTCAGAGAGGAGGCAGCATAACTTCCCTCCAGCAAGCCTTAGCTCAGGCCAGCTTTCCTGCAAGAAGGATTTGCTTATGATGGGTACCTGATGGGAATGCAGAGTACATTTAACACCTTCCATCTGCTTGGACCATAAGCCAAGATGCCTTAAACCAATGAATAATGAACTCCCTCACACTCAACACATTCATTATAAATCCACAAGGTTTGTCTGGGGATTGAAGCAAGGAAGTTTCTATCATCTGCTGGTCACACGGCTCTATTCTTGCTGTCCTGTCTTTGAAAAAAGATAACACCCTGACTCATCAAGGGAAGAATATTCTTGAAAAACCTATTTGTCACGCACACAAAAATAGTTGTTTTGTGTTCCAGTACTTGCAGCCAGTCAGGTTAAATACGACTAGCATAATTCCACTTCAAATAGGATTTGATGTATAAACTTAAATTAAAATAATATTTATGGAAAAATATTCCATGCTGGTGTTTGACTTATTTTTTTAACCGATTTTAATCAGCAGAACAGAAATACATGCTGTGTTTTACATATGCTGTGTTGGGGGCTAGGATTTTTCCTTTTGTTTCTTTCTCTCATGAATTTTGTCACATCTGTTGCTAAGAAAGAATACCAATACTTAAGAGAACAAAAAAGGTGGCTAGGAGGAACAGGAGGGAGAAGGTGCTACTTTCTTACCTGGGGGATTTTCTCTTTGGAAGTGCAAAGATTCTACGAGACTTTGGCCGGGTGGTGGGTGGCGAGGGGCTGGGCTCAGCTCCTCTCCCTCTCGGCATCAGAGGAGGCACAGACGGTCTGTGGTTGCTGCCCAGAGGATTCGCTGCCACTACAGAGCCTCTGTCCTCCCATTGCTTCTCCTGTGGGTGAGCCTTTGCTCATTGGAGCAGCTGTTGAACTGCAGCCTTATTAATACCTGACCCGACTGGAAGGGACCCTCACCACCTATTTGGGTGCCTCAGTGGAAAAACCCAGGACCCTGGCTGCCTCCCATTTCCTGGAGGGCGCATCTCCCGGCAGCAGCTGCTACAGAGGAGCCTGGCTGCCACTGCCCAGCCCCGCTGCAGAAATGCTGCTGCCTTGGGCTTTTTTGCTGCAGTCTAACCCACACCCCCTGCCTGCCGGGACACCCCCTTGGCTCCTGGTACAGCTGCGGAGTTTCTGATGCATTTCCTTTGCTACTCTGGGGTCTGCTGTCCCTGCTGTCCCAGCCACCACTCTGAGGCTCCTGCTACAGCCCACGCTCACCCCAGCCCGCCCGCCATCACTGCGTGAGGGAGACGCGGCTGAGCTGCGCCACAGCGCCCCCTGCAGGCGCGGGGGAATCACTGCACCCGCAGCGCCCCTGGCGGCTGAGAGCGGAATTGCACCGAGGGGAGAGCGCCTGCGGCCGAGATAAGGTGTCAGAGGGTTCTGTTCTGCTTGGTGACGCTGCCGTGGTGGTTGTTTGTTTGTTTGTTGCCTTGTTACACCTACTAATAAAGAACTGTTATTCCTTTTCGCAAATCTTTGCCTGAAAGCCCCTTAATTTCAAAGTTGTTATAATTCGGAGGGAAGGGGGTCATATTTTTTCCATTCCAAGGGAGGTTCCTGCCTTCCTTGGCCGATAAATGTCTTTCAAACAAAGATAATGTGTAAAAATCAACCCAAGTCCTTCCATGTGTTGCCAAAGTACTTTTGTATTTTTCAGACTGAATTCTTCTACTTCTATTAGTTTCATCTATTTCTGTACCTCCGGGAACACAACTATTTCATAATATGCAACTGTAAAAGGACAGAGTGGAGTTTTATGTTGGAGACTTGGCAAATCAAGATTTACTTTTGTGTAATTTTAAAATTTAACCACTTTTTCATCAACTAATCAGTTCTGGAAATTCCCTAGGGATCTGAAAGCTAAATCTTTTTTAGCTCATATCTGACAATGTGGAATAAAAATATTGCAGTTGTAGCTTACTGTAATTTAGATTTGATGAAACTAACACGAAATAAGTGTAAAATTGATTGGGAAACAGTGTTCAGACAACAGTATGTATAGACCAATAGTTTAATTTCAAACAGGAAGAAGGTATCGACTGGGTTTTGCAAGGCTTGCCCTGGGTCAATGTTTTTATTACTAACTTGGGTGATGGAATATAGGACACAATTTTAGGTCTGAAGATGATCCCAGGCAGTCAGGGTGGCAAAGATTCTGAAGGACTAGGATTCAAACCAATATGGATATAGGAAAGAGATCAGAAATATCAGAAGCAGTTCAATAATGGTCCATGAAAGGTGATACATAGGAATAATCATCTGCATAACTAGAGGCACTATGGTTTAGGTAGCAGTTTTGAAAAAAAGAATATGGCATTGATATTGTATGAAAAACAGAAGGTGAATCAACAGTCCTTTAAAATAGCAAGCACCAGCTCAGAAACAGAACAGGACAGGTGGGTTAGATGAGGAAAACAATCAAGCTGCTCCATGCTCTATTAACAATATGTTTTCTCTGTCACTGTATCTCATTTTGAGCACTGTACTTGAAAGAAGTGACCAAGAGATGAAGCGCAATCTGGAGCATGGTAGAGCAATGGTAGAAAATGTCACATAAGGAAGGGGATATTTCTAGCCTGAGATAGCAAAGACTGAGATGACATATTGTAAAAAATACCTTCCTTCCAAAAAGGAAGGGAATATTCTGTTCTCCATATTCAGCAGGGCTCAAATGCAAACAGTGTGCCTCAGCTGTAGCAAGGGAGAGTTAAATTAAGCATCTGGGAAAATGTTTAAAATTAAGATGTTCTGCAATAGGTTGCCTGGGACAACTGTGAAATCTCTAACACTGGAAATTCATTAGAAGCACGGCAATGTTCTCCATTTTCTTATCGTCATGGGCTGTGGCTTGTGGATTCTAATTCTATTGCACCAACCTATTACATGGTGCCCAACAAGGACTAAATCTTCTGCAAATAGGGTGAAACATTGCTGTAGATTTCATTGTTCATGCACAGGGCCTTAAAGCCTTGGGCATCCAAAGAAGGTAAAAGAGCGAAGGGCAGGGGTAGAGCTGTGAATAAAGAAGTTAAAATCCTGGCAGATTAAAGGAATATTTTTTTTTAGAGATGCTAAAATATCACAACACTTGCTGTTTACCCCTTGGATCTATGCTGCAATCTGAGGAGGTGTAAACTCTGTTTGACACCTTCTCAGCTGATAGGGCATTCAGAACTCTCTGGGAGCCTTGCTTGCTTTTCCTCCTTGCTTGCTTTGTGTGGTATATATACCATGGTATATTTGGCTTACAGAAGAATTTGATGTACTAAGGAAAGGACAAACGGAAAGGAAAAAAAAGAGGGAGAGGGGTCCTGCAGGAGTGGACTGAGAGCAGAAAGCTGAGGGAAAGAGCAAACTGACACAAGCAGTCAACACAGAGCAAAATCTGCCCTTGCAAAACTGCAGGAATTTTCATGGAAAACGTGTTATTTGTCAGAGTTTTTTCAGCTGAGGAAATGAATGACTACCAAACAATTCTTAGAGATAATAATCTGAGTACTTTCAATTTTAAATTGGTCTTCTGTAGAAGTAGATTATTATCTTGTAGACCAAAAAATCGTTCCTGGGCAACAACTTATTGCAGAACTCAACACTGTAAGAATAGAACTAACATTTGCACAGTTGGTGGCAAAAGCAAAATGAAAGGCTAGTCACATTTCTTTGGATTATTTTGGAAAGCGAAATTAATTTTTGTGCAAAATGCCACATAAAGAATCCAGAAGTAAAGTCTCCACTGATTTCAGCAGAGCAGAATCCATTCCTGAGTGAGAATCCAGCCAAATCCAATGTGTAGAGCCCACGTGCCATGGGGTGCTTGTCAAAAGTGCAATACCCCTGCCTAGGAGCCCAGGGCAGACAGACTGACTGACCTTTTCAGTCTTTGCCATCTCAAATAAGACTGCCAACAATAGTGATACCTAGGGATCAAAATAGCCATCTGCTAGGTATGAGGCTGAGAAAAGCAGCTGTCTGGATGCTATTCACAAAGAAATATATTTAACCTAGAGCTAAGTATTTGCCCAAATGCAATAGTTCAGAGGAAGGTCTGTCACTTTCTCTTGGTAGGGGTGCTGTTCATTACTTCATGCAAGAAGGTCACTGTGAACAGAGAGCTGGAGAAGCATCACCCCACAAATTACAGATATATTCACTGAGAAGGGTAGGAACTAGCAAGGCCTGCTTTGGAAAAGGGTGTCTGGATGACATCCAGAGGCATTTTCCGTAGTAAATTATTCAGTGAACCTCTGAACTGGTGGTTCTGGACAGCATTCTCTCTGTCTACTTCTAGGCCTGGGCGCTAAGTCCAGACCACAGGGCACCCAGAGGTTAATGGCCAGGATTTGCTGCTCCTGCAGCACTAAGGACTCTTCTGGACACTACTCAGTGTCTCCCTGACTGTTGCAGAGATGGTGATTCCAGGCTTTTGAATGCTAACCCTAGGACAGCACCCACTGCTCAGACCATCAGCTCATTGCCTCATTTAAACAGTTGAACAAATACAGCTTTAAAATTCTTTCATTTGAACTGTGATTACTCACTAATAAGACCAAACCTCTTTAGTGAGCTGGAGAAATTACTCTGATGTAAACTTGATTTTGGATAAAGGGGAGGATTTCTGAAGCTCCACGCAGTATATGTAAAGGTTATGTAAGGTCATTTTCATTTTTCCTCATGTGCATCTTTTTTCTTCTAAAGATATCAAAAAGCAAGGTTTTCTCAGATAAGACAAACAGAAAACACTGACAGTGTTCTATAGTTTTAAAAGGGGGAATAACTTTGAAAAACATTTCAAAAGATAACATTGGTGTAAAGTAAGCCACCTTGCCTCTCTGGGAGTGTCTGCATGTACCTAATAGGAAATCCATTTGAGTCCAGAAACTGCACCCTTGCTTGGAAAGAGTTGATTCTGCCTTTTATCAATCTTCCCCTTTATAAAAAGCTAGGCAGCCTGTGAAAAATTATATTTCTTTTAAAAGATATCTCACTATTGTACCTCTCAAAATCTCTGCAAATTTATATTTATTCTATTATCACAAATAATTTCAAATAATGAAAACTGAAGGCACATATTAGAGTGAAACTGTAGAGAAACAAAATATAACATAGTGTATCTATTCCACAAGGTTGTTCTTAGACTTATTTATGCTCTTAAAAGTCTGCAGTGATGTGGTTTTTGTCTGGTTTGACATAAAACAGCTCTATAAACACAGGCTATATCAAAAAGCTTCTGTCTACTTGGACCTGAAGTGTCATTCTTTGTGTTCACAGTTTCTCTTAAATCTAAGAGAAAATAAGACAATGTTGCTCCACCTTGGCGAGCAATGGCTTTAATTTTTCTAGTGAAATGTGACCTTTTAAGCAATAAGCAGAGTATTGTGTAGTTATTGTTGCCAATGGATGTTTGGAAACTAAGGAGTAGGGAAGTGATTGTATTCTTATTTCCTGGATTAAGCAAAACACTACTGTGAACATTCTCAAACAGACACTGTACTTGTGTATTTGGCAGTATTTTCTGCCCAGGGGAAAGGAAACACTTGGTGATTCTCCACAGCTTGTAAATGAAATTGAATAAAATAACTTTACTACTTCTTGAAGAATCTAAGAAAGTACTGTATTAGCCCAGTGTTAGAAACCTAAATTAAAACAACAAAAGATGCCAACTGTATCGCTTGGAAATGCTGACCCTTCCCTCAGCTAAGGCTCACTGAACTTCTGTTCCCAGCATGGGGACAGCAGGGGGTCACACAAACAGTTCCACTTCCACAGCTGTTGGAGAGGAGTCATCCAAACAACTTAATACCCTCCACCTCCAGAAAAACTTCTTTCAAATATAATGTTAATCAAGAAGTTCTTTTCCCAACCTGACCTCTTTCTCTTGATCAATTCAGTCAGAGAAATGGAGCTGGTTTATTTTTTATGTCAAGCCCAACCTTCTCTTTGTTCTTCAATTTGTAAATGTGTCAAATATAATTAAAACTGACAAAGGCCAAGATTAAATCAAACAAAATGTAAACATTGTTTGTGTTATTTGGTTGATGCAAAACTTTCATCATAAAAGGCTTTTAGATAAATGAATTCAGCTGTTAGAGTGCTGCAGCACTGAAACTTTGCTCCAACTGTTTGAACTTTTCAGGGATGCTGTCAGGTCATCTTAGATTCAAAACCTAATACATGGCTGGGGTTCTGAAATTGCCTAAGGGAATTTCTACTGAAAGTCGATGTGCAGTGGGAAGTTAATTGACTTCCAGCAGGAATTAAATGCCTTTGAAGTGTCTATTCGTGTCTTTGCGAAAAGAAGTCTATGTCCTTCATGGAGTTAAATGAATGTAACTGTTTTCACACTGACCTACCAGCAAAGCACTTGATGCACACATTTTACAAAACCTAAACTAGCAAGAAAACCTACTTATTTGATTGTATTTTGGTTAGCACTAGATATTTCCTTTCAATGGGCAACAATTATGCTGTTCAATAATGATATTATTAAGTTGTGGCATAACTATAAGGCTAAATTTCAGCAGATTACTCTATTAAGCACTTTCAGTTTCAGCCTGTCAGGCTGCAATCAGCAGTTTAACCCACTGATTTTAGGGGTACTCCTGACCTTTTAAAGTGCAGATTCAGAATCTCAGTGCATCCAAGGTTTTCTCCCAAGCATTTTTCCTTAAAAACCTCACCCCCATATCTCAATACCCTCCATGAAAATGCATAGCAGGCAATGGAGAAACTCAGTACTTTTAAAAACAGGTTTCTTGTTGAGATTCTTGTGTTAAGCAATACGGCATTAAAACTTACACAGCTTTGAAAATAGATCTCTGACTATCTCCTTTAATTCCTCATTGCTACTTTAAAAAGTAATGCAAGAAATGTGATGTTATCTGTATTTTTCTTGTAACATACTTTTCACCCATGATGGGCATTTTTCACTCCTATGTTAAATTCTGCTCTTATTTGGTACGTGTAAGTTTGTATCTCCACTTGTTTTAAGAATTTAATAACTTGATACTACATTATGAATAGAGCTTTTGGAGGTTTCTTTCTTCAATGCCTTTAGAAAAAAAAACTGTAGTAGTTCCATGGGACTGTAGTCAGAAATTTCTCTCTCTGATCTTAAAAGTCTTATTTATCTGCAGATACTCTCTAAGAATTCTACGGTCTCCTTGGCAAAGTTACCTCAATCAATGTTGAGCGCGGCTGCCATAAGGGGAGCCCAATGACAAAGTCAGAGGTCTCTTATGGACAGGATGTCATCATGGTACAAGATGGCACAGGGACAGATTATGCCAGTCCTTCATCTCTGGCAATTGGCATCTGAATAGAGATGATTACTCCAGCTATTCCCTCATTATCTTCAGTGGACATGAAATCCAGCCACAAAACCAGTGCAGAGACCTTGCACCTGGCAGGCTTGGGTCATGAGGAAGGCAGTGCTTGAGCAAGCAGAAGGTCAGGGCTCATCAATGAAAACAGAGCTGCTGTAGACCAAAGATCCCTCACAGCCTTGTCAAGTCTCTTTGTTAGTGAATATTTATTAGTCCCTTGCTTTCATAACCACAGATGTTTTCAGATCTATTAAAATAGCTGACAAAGATTCCTCTGTGGTGATGAGAAACCAAGGCTGGTTACCAGAAAGAATATAAAAGAGCCAACAACTGCCTCATGTCTTGAAACCACCTGAAGACCCTTTTAATGATCACTGAAGCAATGGGTTAAGTCCTATGCTATTTCTGCTAGTTGCAGAGGAATACATCTGTAACAATGAGATCTTAGGGTTACAGGCAGTGGACAGAGGTGTTTCTGAATGAACTTGGAAAGAAGGCTTCAGAGCAGTACTTCTCTCTTTTTATAGCCAAGTATTTTTATTCAGTGAGATTGAGGCAAAGAAGGCCTTGGGATAAAAACAAAAAAAAGTGTAACAGGGTAATGGATTTCAGGTATTATAATTTCATCTAAAATAATTCAGTGGCAATTTTTGCGAATACATCACCTCCCCCCTCCCCCCCCCCAAAAAAAACAACCCCAAGTAAGACTGCTTTTCTCACAGAAGTTAGGGTTTGAAAGTCAATTCAGATTTTTCATGGATGTAAATATAACAGGATACTGTTAAGACTATGCCATTTCTGTACAGCTGAGGTGATGAATATCAGAAGTTGGGCTAGCGACTTCATCTTGAAGCTTTCCTTGTAAGTAAGGACAGTAGGATTTGACTTTAAATCAGGATTTTTACCCCCAATAATGTCAAAAGAGCTTGTAAGTATATTTGTTGAGTATCTGGGGTCAGCTTATTATATGAAAGGATTCCAAGCTTTTGTTTTCAAATTCAAATATTGATAAAATGAGTATTAAAATGTTATTCTACAGTATTAGAAACCTTAATAAAAGAACTTCTGGCCAAAATGAAGAAAAAGTCTAAGATATTAATTCCTAACACAAATCAAACTACAGAGGCTATCTGCATTGTTCTGTATGAGAGAACTACAAAATGTTGTTCTAAATTTCCTAAAATGCAGTATTCTGAAAGGCTTTCCAGTTGTGAGAAAACATTTACTTCTGATGCATATGCTGTTCTTTCCAGGGGATGGGGTCCTTTGTGACCAATTCCGCTTATTTACACTCTCATATACTGTTTAACTTTAATGTGTTGCATGTTTAAAGGAGAATCAGGAATTCAGCCCAGTCTTCCTTAAATTCTTGCTAGACTTTGTTAATTTAATCCCTTACTTCTCCAGCTAGCTAATACAAAGGATGATTTCACTGCCATTAAAGATTACTTATTTTCCAGTTTTCATGCTCTTCTCACTGTTATTATTCTTCTCATTGAAATTTTCTTTCCAGTCATAATGAACACTCAGAGCATTTCATTGAGAAAAACGAGGAGGTAAAACATTTTCTGTTTCCTTAATCAAGACCCTGTCATTATTGTCGGTGAAAGCCAGAGAAACAGTTGAGGAATGACAGAGTTACATGAAAGAGGAAAAGGACACTGCCAAAGTGATTCTGTGATCACAGTCATTTATAATAACACTCTGGATGCTGGCATGGCAATCTAATTGCATACTAAAGCCTGTTGTGTAAACTCAGCTACTAGTTGCTTTACACAATGCTGATGCTTCAGTCACAACTGAGGCAAATATGAACAGAAATTTGGAAAGTCCTTGATTGCTATTGTGGAATAATTCATACCACTCATCAGTATGTCAATTTTTAATTTAATCTGGCATTTTTGAAACAGAAAAACACAGTGATTCAATTCTCGAAGAAAAAGAATCCTTGAAAAAAATAGTGTTTTGCAAATGAAGAAAAGAAAACAAAAGTAGGATAAATTTTTATTCTATCACTTTTGACAGTATCCTCTTATAGGAAAGACTAAATAAATTCTAAAGGCAAAATTCTCTCCTCATTCACATTACAATAGCTTCAGAATATACCTACCAAGTTTCATATTATTTTCCATTAAATTAGATCTGCAATATCACAAAGGCTGATTCATCTTTTGGCATCAGATAAATCACTTCCAGGAAACAGGCATGATGAGAGTAAGACAGAAAGCTCCAAACAACCTCTGAATTAGGAATGTGTTCAGTCAACACACTTGGTTTCTTCCTATCCCACAGATTTCTTATCCTGAAATCTGTATTTCACATAATGGCAAAGAACAGGACATGGAAATTTTATCTGAAGGCTAAATTAAAATCCTCCTGCAGTAACCTGCTTGAGGAGAAGAATGATGGGGAAGAAGGAAGGCTGGGACTGGTGCAATGCAAAAACATTAAGTGACAGCCCCCCAAAAAGGTCAAGAGGTCTTCCATCAGGAGGTATGCTCTTCACAACATCCCACCCTCTGGTGGTGCTCTCTCGTTAGCTGTTTCACTTGATTCATGTTGTTTCAATACCTGTTGAAACGGCTCACACTGTTTCACTGTTATTACTGTTACTATTTTACCTATCCACACTTGTCTCTGCCAGTCTGTTATTCATAATTGCTAGGGCTCCAACCCCGCCAGAGAATCCATTTTGCTTTGAATTAGAGCTCATTTGCCTTGGATACCCATTAGCAGTTTCTGACAGCTGTTTCTGCATGATGGCCAGCGAGACTTTATTGGAGGCCAGGAAGTCTCTCATGGAGATCATCTCTCCTGACAGACGGCGTCCGTCTGTGTCGCTCTCATTGACAGCGTCGGTCTCGATGGAGATGTTTCTCCGGCTGCGCACATTTCCTGGCATTACCACATTCCTCCGTGAATGAAATAATCTTCTTTGGCATCTGTGGCAGCACTTACAGGCCAACTTCTTTAATATCCAGTTTATGGACTGCTTGATGACGATAGAGATCACATTAAATAAGGAATAGATGCAGCATACCCCCATGAGTATGAAGACAAAGTTGCCAAAGCGGTAAAGGCCTTGGCTCTCATACCTGATGTTCTGGCTACTGACCAGATCACCAAAACCAATGGTGCTGAAGGCCACAAAGCAGAAGTAAAGTGAGTCAAAGTAACTCCACCCTTCAATCGGTGTGTACATTGCAGAGGCACAGCAGGAAATGATGAGGGATGCTACACATAAAATCAGCATAACATAGTACACGGAGGGCTTCCAGCCCGCCAGGCTGTCCACCTCAGAGGTCCCCGAGCCCCGCCGGCCGTCGTGAGGGAGCACCCCTTTCCTCCTTAGCTGTCTTTCATGGCAGGACTTCATGACGTAAGCAATGACAGTGATCAAGCGCTCCAGGAACAGGTTAAAGAACAAAATGGTCCCTGCACATCCTATAAGGCCATAAAATATCAGAAAAATTTTGCCTCCAACGGTGGCTGGGGTGGTCATACCAAACCCTGGAAGACAAAACAGAATAGTTGAAAAAAATAAACCTGTAGGTATTTGTTAGGACTTTCATCACATGCAAGACCGATGAACTGGTAGCAAATCCCTGTAGTACAGCTCAGCTTTGAGCAAAAAAATCATTCTCCCCAGCTGTTATCCACTTGTACTTGACTGTGTCTGAGCTGTAAGGGGAAGCAACACATACCAGCATTTCCTCCAGAATAAGAATGAAACAAAAAGCAGAACAAAACACACGGGAAGGAAAAGAGAGTTTAGAGGAGTTTTGGTCTTGTTGCTAGGTTCACTCTTTCTCTCTTTGAGCTTTGGATTGCTTCCAGGCTTTGGGGTTATCACAGCTACTTTGTTCTCTCTGATGCTTTTCTGCACCATGGCTCTGTCCCAGGGGTGGCTCTTGCCTTCCAGAGATCCATCTGCACCAAATCTTTGGAACACAAGGTGAACTTTCTCTGAGGCTCACTTGACTCCTGCTATTAGTGCAGATGGCACACCACCCAGCACTCAGCACCCACTGTAGCCTGGCTGTGGAAGCCCAGGCTGGGAGCAAACACCAGATGACATAGCCCCTGACAGGATCAACAGCCCCTCATGAGATTCCCAGTAGGAGTTAAAGATGCCCTGCATCTGACCCAGCTGTCTGTCACTCATTATCAACCCCTTTTTAAATCAGCATGGCTGAAGTTTTTCTATTACTCTGTGTCCGACTCCACAGCTCTAGTCTGCATGTGGATCTTATCAAAAGTCTCCTCTGATCTGATTCCCCGTCATGGAATTTCTCAGGCCGAAGGTACTTTAGTGTACTCTCAAATACTTCCCATCCTAAAGCCTGAAAATAGTAATTTTGTTTTGGTTAAAGCTGTTGATAAGACCATCTTGCTTTAATAAGATATTACTAAAGAATGAAAAGATGTCCAGAACATCATTGAGCAAATTGGAGTAACACTCATGACAAATCTTTGCTGGCATTAGGATTATTAAAGGATTACATAACTGACCAACTAAGCAAAAATTTCTTTGTTGCTAGGACAGAAAAATCACAGGAGACACTGTTTTTTACTTTCTCTTTGTAACTGAGGCGCCAATTATGAAATAAAGACATTAGGCTCTGAGAAATAAAGGAAAATGTAGTCAGTGCAATACACTTGTACTTCAAAGACAAGAGCCATGTGGAAAGACCATGTTTCCAACAGTGCCAAACTGCACCCCTGTTCCCTTCACTGGCAACCTGCTGCCAGCACAGATGCCTCTCTAACACTGGTCCTGCCTCACACTGTGAAGTGACAGCCCTCACCCTCACCCCTCCAACCAGAGTCCCACTAACAACAGCTCCGAGCATGGGCTCTCCAGGGTCACTGCACTTTTGCCTGCATCCACAATCAAACATCAAGTGGTCTTACAGGAGGCTCCAGCCTCCTCGTTAAATTTCTGTGCTAGAGAGAGCTGGACTGCAGCTCTGTGGTGTGGAAAACAACATGACAGGTGACAAACCACACAGACAAAATGTTCTTCATGACAAGAACTGTTGTACAGCTGGTAATAGAAGAAACACGTAGGTTTTAGAGTAGCGGTTGAATTTCCAGATAGGACCAACTAAAAGGGGCCAGCCCTTTTTTATTTTCTTATTTTTGTATGTTACCAAAGACAATTAAGGATTGGTGAGAGGGGTTAATACTTCTAAAAGTTTATAAGACAAAAATATAATCAATTATTTTTCTCTACCCCAAAAGAAAAAAATAAAAAACAATTTTACAAATACAAAACTATTCCAATCAGTTAAAAAAAATAAAAACCATGTTTACAAAAAAACCATAAAAACTTGTATTACGAAGTTACAACCATAAAACCCTGCAAAAAGCAGGGCAACAAAGAACTTTTTCCCATTGTTGCCTTTGGCACACAAGTATTTCTTCTTGCTTTCCACCCTCTCTTTCTGTTCCATGACTTGATCCCTCTATACTTCTAGTTTTAATGCTTATTTTCAATGCAGGCTGGCTTATATGCAAGTCATGACCTCCACCCTGTGGACAGAGACATAAAAACCAATGGACAAGAGGAATCTTTCAGCAACTGGTGAGATCTGCCCAAAGAAGCTGTGGGGAGGAAAGTGAGGGGCTGCCGTGTCCCTGGCCCCCCTTGGAGGTTCCTTGGAGAAAAGAAGCAGCTGTAGGCTGGGCAGAGATAGAAAGGTGGGAGCCCCTGGCACAGGGTGAACAGTCTTAGGGACTGGCAGGCATCTCCTACAGCACAAAGCAAATGCCCTGGAAAGAGAAATGCAGTTAAGGCTCACAGTCCCAGGGCAGTTTTATGCCTTTGGGCTGCTTCCCATGTGTCCCTCTTGGGATCCTGCTGCTGGCAGCATGGCCAGAGCCTGAACTCCTCAGGTTGTTTGCTTAGTTGACTGGATTTTGTTGCTGGGTTTGTTCTGTGACCACCAGCAAAGGCTTTACAAAGGCACTCAATGGGCATTCCAGGGAATCACGGTGAACTATGAATAAATGACTTAGTGAACAATTAGAGCACCAACGTGACCCACAGAGCACAATAGTGAAAGAGCAAGAAGTTACATTGCAGACTGGGAAGCAAATACGGAATGAAATGATGAAATCATATAAAAGAGGAAATAAAAGCAGTGGCTGACACTTGGAGACTATTTGAAAATATAAAATTGCTTTTTGTGGTGAAGAAATAAAACAGGACACAACTGCAGGAAAAAAGTGGAGGTGATTTTATGGTATGAGAGAATGCTGATTAAGTTTAGTGAATTTTATTTCAGAAGTTGGGTGACATTTCTTGAAAGCACTGTTTCAAGTAGCAATTGAGATTATAGTTGATCATGTGGAAATCAGATCATTCTGAGCTGGGAAAATAGAATGTTTTTAAGGTATTAAAAAGTGTTTCAATCAATTTGTTAGGCATGTCTGCAGATATGGCATTGGATTATCATCACTGATAGAAATGCATGACAAATCCTAACTTTACCAACCCAGCAATGAAGGCAGCATTCTTAGTAAAAGTTTCAGGATCCTGTCTTGAAATCAGTATAATAGTGATTTGCCTGTGTTCCATGATCCACTGACTTCTATGAACTAGTGTGATCTTTCTTAATATTCAGCTGAACTGAGCAAGTACATTTCTTATACTTCAATTTTCTTCCAAATACTGTGGTTTAGTTTTTTCAGCTATTGCTTAAGCAAGAATTCTGATTTTTTTTGTGAATATTCATATTAATTCTGAATTTCACTATAGCAGATCCACTTTTTTAGAAGTTGGGGGAAATTTAAACTCCAAGTAGAGTCAGCAAAATTTTTCTAAACACTGTGGATCTCCTATGGGAAACAGATTTTTAGATTTTGTTTTGGCAGCAAAATTTCTATTATGAAATTTGGTACTGCAAAACACTCTAAAATTCACCTGTGTGTTCAGGTTATATTGGGTGGATATTCCAAAAGTAGACACTTATATAAAAAACAACTAAAAAGGGAAATTACATCAACAGCATAATATAATCACCCTTCATTATTTCTTGAAGTGCCATAATTCTTATCAATAGCCAATTTGATAAGAAGAACTGAGTTCTAACAGGAAGTTCTCCTACAGCAGAATCCTTCATCAGCAAACAGTGAATAACATCAAGCAAATATTAATGTAAATCTAACAGTAAAAAGATTATACTGAAATCTAATAGGAGGAAACAGGCATCAACAGCCTATTCCAGGTCAATATTAGGTCATTTCATCTTTTCTGTTGCAAACTGCTCCGGTGCTACCAACTGCTGTAAGTGTTTCTCCTGGATCATTACCCACACTCATCTCCCTCTGCCTGGTGACACACGGTTTGGCATTTTATGTTTTAAATCTGGATGTCCTGACATTCACAGGTTACATTAATTAAAACTTCAGTTTTCATTTCCTGGTGCACCTGGTGTCATGAAAAAGTATGAGAAATAGTTCATCAGTCCTAATCCCTCATGAATGAAGCCTGCGACTCCCCATATAGTGTGTATGTAGGGAGACTGGGACAGACATACAGATTTCACAGTTAATTTTAGATCATGCAATTGGGTCTTTCTGCTGTTCTGCAAAATATCTCTCTTTTCTGAGAGGTCTCATTTCCGTTCTGAATGTGTGCAGTTCACTGCTCCTGCCCTTCCCACAAAGAGGAAGTAGGTAAAAAGAGAGAGCAACACTATAGCAACAATGAGTCATTGTGATGTTAGAAATATAAATATCAACACAAAACAGTGTACCAGTTTAGCCTATAATCAGAGCTTCTTGTGATGTTGTGTCTGTATTCCTAAAGTATTTTATATTTATCTCTTTTTCTCTGTCAGTTTGGTTTAGACACTCACTGGGGAAATGATGAGTTTCCAGTGAAATAGACACTGGATAATAATTGATGTTCATGATAGGTGTAAACCAAACTAAATAGGACAAAGACTTTCAGCTGCAGTGAAAAAAAAATCAAGAAATAGTAATTAGTAAGGAGAAATACAGGAAGTCTTAGATACCTGCAAAGATTCTGACCCTCCTTTTTTCAGATACATTCTGTACTGAACTATCTAAATAAAGATGTTTTGTGCTTCTAAAAGTGACAGAAGGAACAACCCTAACAGAAGCTGTACCTCAAAGACTTCATTGAGAAAATGTCTTGTACTTCATACTGTTCCAACAATGTGCAGACACCAAGAACTTGGCAAAATTCACTTCTGCCATGATAACCTCCTCTGATGCTCTCTGAGCAGGATAAGTAGTCCTAACAAAACTGCTTCTGCAGGAGTAATTCTCACCTGTAGGGACTCTTGTAGGAACAGCTAAAGGACTCTCAAATCTTGTCACACACTGCCCGCATGATACTGCTATGTCAGCAAGCTTGTAAAAGTATCCTACTCCAGAAAAGAAGGAGGACATTAAATCCTTCTTTCCAGAAAGAGAAGAAAAAGACTCATTTCCATGAAGAATTCCACTGTATGAGAGGATCCATCCATGGAAGCTGGCATGGTGTTGTCACAGCTACTTGACAGCAACAAATCTGCACTTAGGTCCAATATGAAAAAATATCTTTAGTGCTGTTAATTTTGCTAAGTCTGTGCAGAAAAACACATGCACACAGACACCTCTGATTTCCCATCAGCAGATCGGTATCTAAACTCTGTGGCTGACTGGTGAGATACACATCCATGCATGTTGTCTTAAACATTAATTTCATGCCATGATCTTCTCTCCTGTGAGGAAGGGAGAATGAGCTAGTCATGAAACTTTTCTTTAATGCAACAATTATTTGACAAAAGAATATTTTATTGGGACAGTCTGGGGTGCGGTATCATTTATGTAACTGCCAATTCTGTTTTCTTGTGCAGGTGGCTAAGTGGTGAGGAAAGGCTCAGCCTGCTCAGGGAGACAGGGATACATGGCTATAACAGCATTCCTTTGTGCTCTATGCTCTTCTGTTTCCACATTTGTCTGCCTGAGCAACCTCGGCACCTCCTGCCCAGCATCTCCAGCACTACAGAGCTGTAAAACCTGGAAATGTCTCCAGGGCTATTTGAGCTGAGTCATAACTGCAGACTGCTATGATGAGTGCTCAGCTGCTTGGTGACCTGGGACCTGCCCTGAGTGCTGCTGCTGCTTCCATCTGCGCCAGGGTGCACCTGCTATGTCATGCACAGGCAGGATGAGAGGGATGTAACCTTCTGCAGACCTCCTGGCAGGGTTCAGTCCATTCCAAAAGGACAAACACTGATGCTGGAACCAATGGTGTGGGATGTCTTGATGAAACAATACATATATGATATCTTTTTCCCTTTCTAACTTGTTTGGAGACTCATCACATCTGACAGACAGCACTCTTGACACTGTTTCAATGAGGCCTAAGGGCAGGTTGGAGAAAATGACTTGAGGACTGCCTGGATGCCATGTTCAGCCTGTGCCACCGTGGGGACAGAAGACTTGTGTAAGAGATTGGGCGTAGTATTTCTTGCCCTCTGAGAAAAGGCTTCTGAAAATCCGACCCTGTGACACAGACATAGATTAGTGTCCCACCAAGTGTGTGAATGGGACTTCAAGGTTAGAAATAGCAAAACCTTGGGCTTTCACTGATTTGTTCTGGTTTTGTGTTAGTGTGTGAGGCAATGTCTCTAGTTAACACAGCAAAGTTCAGCTCGCAGAGAGTCGTTGTTAAACCCTGTCTGGAGAGCTGGATGCCTGTAACTGCCCTTCTCTCATTTCACATGTAGAAACTGCACGTTCTGCCTTGAACATAAGCCTACCTTAAGAAAAGCTTCCAATGTTAAGGAAGCTAAAAGACATAAGTAGAAAGAAAGCTAAAGAGACAACATTAAAAGAACAATGTCATAAAAAAAATCAGTTTTAATAGACATCTTGAGGGGTCTGTTGACACCTCTGTTATTATGCCTGTGTAGTCCTTAAAGAATACATGACTGTAATTTTCATTATTGCAAGATTTTCACATAAGATAATTTATGGAACCCTTGCCATTCTGTGTTATATAATTAAGGTTAAATTTTATTTAAGGTTCACACCAGGTCTTCTATGAGAAATGTACACAGCTTTATTACAGGTACTGTGTGATCATAAATTCAATGTATAAATGTTTTATGCCTACCTTCAGGTTTCTGTTTATAATTTTTATGTAGGTTTTGATGCTGGAGGAGCTGGGTCTAGTGCTTTTCCATCACCCCTAGACAGAATTGTACCTCTGTACAGCTTTTGTGTTACTATAGGGATAAAACACAGCTCAGTTCTGAAATACCTTATTACTATTTTCAAACTTTGCAACTTGTTGAACAGTCATTTAAAGGTTTTTGTTTAGCCTTAAAACAGATAAACATTTATCTAATTGAATTATATACGTTATATATGTATCTTTGTACAGATGCATATTTGTATTTAATATTCAATCACTTTTTTTTTTTAATATAGCATATGAAAATGCACTTGTGCCTGAATGTGCCTGGCCCCAAGACAACCTTAGATTCTGGGCTCAAATATGCTTAACAGCTTCTGCCTTGCTATGGGTACAGTAATACTGATGAGCGGTGGTTCTGTGGACAAGATTTTTATATATATATATATATGCAAAACTGAAAAATTTACAAAATTACATCTGAGTCAGATACATATATATAAAAAGAAACCTTTTTTCCTTGAATATAAACATCTCTTTTCTGTTGAATAGTGTACCTTACTAACAAATAGCAGTAACTTCAAGCCATAATTCATCTTGTCAGGATAATAGTTTATCTGAGACGTGAATCTAATTAACACTATTTCAAGGGTTTGTTTGCAGTCAGTCTGTGTAAACATAATAACCTCAACTCTCAAGGAATAGGAACATAATGCTGTGTCCTCATTAAGCTATAAGTTCATCTACTCTAAAATTTTCCTTTTTAAATCATACAAAGCTGCCCGTTTTCAAGAATTTTCAAAGGTTAGTTTAGAATTGCTTATTGTCACTCTTATTGTTGGCATATACAGCTTTTCTCTGGAATGAGGCTTTACCATGTCTTCTCATTTAGGGGTAAAACTATGGGAAATATGGCAGGCTTTTTGGCCCCCCTCAGGGGAAAAAAACAAGTGGTGCCTGCTTGAATCCTCTTGGCAACCTGAGCTTGGGGACATACTGTTAGGGGCATCTTAGTGGAGGGGATTTTGTAAAATTAAAGCTCTTCCCTGGCTTTATATACCAAAAATTTTAAGCAACAATGTCACTTGTGATTCAACTCAAGCAAAAATATCTCAGCTGTGAGTATTAAGCTCTAAAAAGTAAAGAAAAGAAAAAAATCTGCTGTATTAGAGGCTGTAAGGAAGCTGGACACAGGTAAGAACTTATTTTTGGTAAGCTGAAGAAAAAGTGTATGTGCACATGTGGTTTTGTGTGATTACATTTTCCTAACCAATTTCAAGCCTTATTTTGATGTCAGAGAGGAAGTTTGGTAGCCATCACAACCAGAACCACCACGTTGCAATGAGCATATGATGATAAATTTCAACTTTGGTTTTATTAACTCTGAAGTTCTTGTCTGTTAATCTGCATCTCAAAAGCTAGGAGTTATGAAGGAGGCAAAGGCTATTTATAACTTTTTTTACATTTTGAGAGCAAACATTTATTCTGAGGTGTGGGATGCTGATAGATGGACACTTGAGGAAAAAAATCTGAGTTTGTCAAGTAATCATAGAATTACAGAACAGTCTGGGTTGGAAGGGGCCTTCCAAGACCATCTCATCCAATCCCCCTGTCATGGGCAGGGACACCTTCTGCTAGACCAGGTTGCTGAAACTGAATAATGTTGGGCTTCTCTGAAGACTATACCACCTACCAAAAAAAAGCGGTTTTGGCATGAGGTGCAAAAATGTCAAGACAAACTTAAGATACCATAACAAAGGGAAAAAAATCAAATAAATGTGACAACAGTAGAAAGCACAGTGAATTTTGGATCAGAGAAAAGAGTAAGTCATTGTGCTGGCTTCTATCACACAACAAGAAGGTGTATACCTTTGTTTTTGAAATGTCTGGCTTTTTCAAGATGTAAAAGGACTTGCTAAGTCTCCGGCTCATGGATGTTCTAAATATAATGCAATGTCCCTTCCTGTGAGGACAGAGATGCTCTTTTAGTGACAGCTCTAGTGGCAAAGGTCTGTAAGACAAACATAAATTCAGTGACCAAGTCTACTCACATGATTTTAACAGGTGCAAACATTTATGTAAAATAGGATCTATTTGCAAAATATGACAGGGAGGTTCAACAGTGTGCTACTCCAAGTCCTCCACAGCAACTTTGGCTCGCTATCAAAGTGTTGTGCCATTGCAAATGTAAAAATACCCATAACATAATATCTGTTCCAAGGGCTGAGTCTCTTCTCACCTCTCTGGGTGATGATCAATCCTGCTCTCTGTGCATCAGGCACATTCAAAATCTCAGCATTTGCCTTACCCACGCAAACAGTTAAACAAGGACAAGACAGGCATGCAGAGGTGGGGAGAACTGAATGAGATTACAGCAAGATATTAAGGAGTAGTTAAAAGCTACAGAGCTAGGCATTTTCTGATATAACTGAACTAGTGATGTACTAAGGGCATCCCAAAATCAGACAGTGGCTAAGGTTGGAAGGGACCTCTGGAGACTTGCCAGTCCAGCCCCCTTGCTCAGCAGGGCCTTCCCTTGCATGGCAGGTGCCCAGTCAGACGGGAATTCTTCTACAGGATGAAAGGGATGGCTGGCTTTCCAGTTAGATATATAGACTTGTGGAAATAAAAATCATACTTCAATGATGTCTGGAAACAGAAATGTTACTATATGCAAAGATAAAAGTGCAGTGAATCCTTTCAGAGGTAAAGTTGTGAAACTGTTTCTGAAACACTTTTGATTAAAGGTTAAATGGCCCTTAGTAGCTTTTGACATATTTAAAGATTTTTATTTAAATTATTTATTTGTTTTAATAAATCTTTCTTTGCTTTCTCTCTGCTTTATGAGGTTTTTCTCTGCAAGTGGGTTAACTGAATTAACAGCTTTTGTTTGTGAGCAATCACTGCACTGCTGCTGGAAGTGTGAGCCATTCTAGAGGAGCTCTCCTCTCTGCCCAGAGGTATCTGCAGCTACTTGCAGGGAGGTTTCCAACAAAACATTTGAAAGCCTCCAGGGAAAGTGAGCTCTTCTCTGGCAATCCCTGAATGGAAATGGTAAGGCTGCAAAATATAAGAATAAAAACTTTGTGGATGAAAAGCCTGGCTGAACTTTGAAGAGGTTACATGCACTCTGGAGTGCAACGTAGTGTGCTGCTCATTTTCTTGAGGCCTGAAGTCCGTGTCCTGGCCTTCATGCTAAGGAACAGGGACTTCAGAAAGGCCCATCGTTTCAAATGTTAGTGTTTACAGAAAGAAACACATTTTAAAATGCACAAAGAGAAATTTATCACAAGAATCATCCTAGTGATTTTTCAGTTTATTTTGAAAGATAGCTTTTCCTAGTCTTTAGGGAGCTGTTAAACCTGGAAGCAGGAAGGTTCAGTGGTTGGCAGCTTATGAACAACACTCAGCTTTGTAAATACCCTTTTCATAGATGTGGTGTGGTTTACTTGATATTGTTAATGCTGATCAGGTAAATAACTAAATTTAATTAAAATTGTTTTTCACACTCTGCTTATGAAAATGGTGAAGTTGAGACAGCTTTTACTAAATATGTTTATCCAAAAACATAGTTGTATCACCTATTTAATTCATTAAGTATTCTTCCAGAGGAAGAAAAAAATCCCAATTTACTCCAAATACAATCTACTTGTAAATTTTAAAACCCTTGAAAAAAATGACAAATTAAAGTCCTGGCTGTTTCTCGAAGTTTTGAAGATGCAACCTGTACTAGCAATAGGTTTAAAGGTGTTTAACCTCATCGTTCGCAGTATTTATTCCCGGGCTGAGCAGCACATTTTGCTTTGGAAAAGAAGCACATAATTAAATAATAGAATTTCTTAGTACTCTAAGTGTCCAGGGGCTAACTGTGTGAAGAGAAATCTGAAAGTTTTGAGGCCATTTCTCAAGTCCTTTCTGCACTAAAAGGACTCTGTGCCATCTTTTGTCTCTCTATAATGGCTTCCTGGAAGCTAAGTCCAAAATAGTTTGCCATACATGAAAAGGCAATAGTGCTTTGATAATGTACATGCTGAAAAATAGATACAAAATCCTGTGCCACAAAGGACACTCTTCTAAAATAAACAGCTTGTTAGTGAAGTACTTGAAGAGATGGAGTCTATCAGACTTGTGAAAGAAAGATTTTGGAACCACATAGAAAAGAATCACCCAGCCAGGAGCTGAAGAAATTAATGCTTTCAAAGTCACAGCAACTTTTTTAACAAGTAGAAAAATAAGTCACAATCTCGAAAGTAGTTTTAAATGAAGAGGAAAAGATTATGCTTTTATGTGGAGTTTTCAAAAAATTCTCGACACATATGATAAACAATGATGTAGACAGAGAAAAATTAACCCTGTTTCAGCAGCATAGGCAGACCATAGCTGCCAAACTCCCACAAGTGCAAAATATAGAAAAAACTCCTAAAAACAAAACCAGACCAGACTGTTGTCAGAAGTATAATATGACTTAAACATATATTAACATTAGAATGTTGAATGACCAAATTAGCTGGTCCAGTACAAAAATATTTTGTGAAATAACAAAAGGGAGCTGTAGACCAAAAATTGGCTAGTAATTATTCCAAAGTACTTGGCTTCATCAAAGCTAATAGAGCTCCTGGGGTGCAAAAACTTTAATGAAAACTATGGTTGACCATGGTGATGCCATATTTTGCTGTGTGCTGTGTTGCTGCCTTCCAGGATCTTTGGGAACACATGAAAATCTGTATCACACATACTGGATTTGACAAAATCCACCACTGTCCTTTCCCTTCTGGCCTCCTATAAAATGGAAATTGGCTAAAGTACTTTTTGCTCAGTGTATTTATAAGTGTGTGTATATATACATATATATTTATATATATTTAAAGATGTGATTTTAAAGGTTGACTTTGAATAAAATTTTGCTTTCAAAGTGTCACAATGAATATTTTCTAAAAAATGGTAAATGAAAAACTAGCAGAAAAAATAAAACCAGCCACCAGCTGTTTTGCAGTCCCAAAAGTGATGTTTTGCTTACAACCATGACAATAATGTTTTTCACCAGATGTATGTCTGGGCTTGTTAAAATAAGTTTTTGTATAATATTGACATATTTATGGCTTTATGACTTATCTTTTTCAAAATGCATTGCTAATAGTTTTCCTAACAGAAGAACTGGAATGACAAGCTTTAGGTAATTCAAATGACCCCTTGAGAGGTAGGTCTGTGCAAACTTCATGAAGTTCAGCAAAGCCCAGTGCAAGGTCCTGCACACAGGTTAGGGAGATCCCAAGCACAAATACAGCCTGGGCAGAGAATGGATCGAGATTAACCCTGGGGAGAAAGACCTGGTGGTGTTTGTGGATGAAAAGCTCAACATGACCCAGTGATGTGTGCTTGCAGTCCAGAGATGTGCTTGCATGTGTGCTGGGCAGCATCAAAAGATGCGTGACCTGCAAGTTGAGGGAGGCACTTTTGCCCCTCTGCTCTTGTGAGACCCCAGCTGGAGTGCTGTGTCCAGCTCTGTGGTCCCCACACAAGAAAGACATGGACCTGATGGAATGAGCCCAGAGGAGAGCCATTAAGTTGATCACAGGGCTGGAGCACCTCTCTGTGAAGACAGGATGAGAGTTGGGCTGGTTCAGCCTGGAGAAGAGCAGGTTCTGGGGAGACCTTACAGCACTTCCCAGTACCTAAAGGGGCCTACAAGAAAGCGGGAAAGGGACTTTTCAAAAGGGAATATAGGACGTGGGGGAATAGCCTTAAACGGAAGGAGGGCAGATTTATATTAAATATTAGGAAGAAATGCTTTACTATAAGGGTGGTGAGACACTGGACAGGTTGCCCAAAAAACTTGTGGACTCCCCATTCCTGTAAGTGTTCAGAGCCAGGCTGGATGGGGCTTTGAGCAACATGGTCTAGTGAAAACTGTCCCTGCCCATGGCAGGGGGATTGGAACTAGGCGATCTTTAAGGTAATTTCTGACTCAAACCATTCAGTGATTCTATGAAATGATAAATCCTTCTGGTTAAGAAATAAGGCATCCAATGCTGTCCATGAATAGAAAGCATTTAAAGTATCTAGTGCAAAATCAAACACAAAATCCATCCTCATTAATCAGTTTCCAGCATTTCATAGAGATTAAACATGACATACTTACTGACACAATAAAAACACAGAGATGAGGGAGGCTGGGCTAACTGACATCGTGCACATGATTGAATTTTGGGTACTTCCTCCCAAAAAAGTTTTGATGTGAGAACCTGTCTGTTCTCATAAAATTATTAAGGGATATTAGCAAACCAGATTTACTTTACTGCATGTCAATTTAAATTTGAGAACAAGATTCTGTGGCTAAAAATATATAGTTTGAATGGCAAATTACTGTATTGTCTCCCTACATTTTTAGGGTACATATTTCCCTTCAACACATAACAATCATGACTACACGTATTTCAGTTTTTGTTCGCAACTCAATTACAAAAACACACAGTGCCCTGTAGATTACCTCCTACATATCTTGCCACGGCTGAGGCCTTGGAGCTTGTGGGGAAGAGGATGTGCAGTTCTTCCACTCTTGTCTTTCTACAAAACATTCACAATTTCAGTTGAAGACTGTGCCATTTTAACCTTGGAACAATTTTGTCTGAGGAGATGTCTGATGATTCAGGCAAAGACACCATTTGCTTTGCAGCCCATTCAGCACATGGAATTATTTTTTTTCAGGGATGTTGCTCACCTCAGGTTTACTGAAAACATCAGTGCTTAGGTATGTTCTTTTGGTGCATTAGAAAATACAACTTTAAGAAACCCCAAACTTCCACCTTTTATATATCACCATAAAAAGCACCCTTTTAAGGTGACTGTACAGTTATGCTTCTTTTAGTACAATTTAATATTGCTTTATTTGTTCTACTCAGTTAGTAAATTCTGAGGTGTTACAATGGTATCCTCCAATGAATTTTATTTTAAATAGGCTGAAGTGATGGTTTTTAAACTCAGCAGTGCGAGGGCAGGTAATTCAGCACAGTTACAACTTACTGATGTGAGCAGGTGTGAGGAAATGACAGATTTATTCTACTGCTGTATGAGTAAGCACATGCCAACACAGTCTGCTCAAGGTTCAGGCTTTCCACAGCACAATGATACCAACCAATAGAGTATAAATTAAATTTAAAAATGAAACATGCTTTACTGCTTTGGCTTGTAAAATGCTAACACATAATTTTAAAACTTCTGCATTCCCCATTTTACAGGGCCCTTTGTTGCAGCAGTGTTCTCTTTGGAGTGAGCCAAAGCATACAGTGCTGCATGTACTGATCCCTGAGAGCTAGGTCAGGCACACAAGCAATTTGACAGGCTGAACAAATTTAAAACCTTAAACCATGGGTTCACTGCTTTGAGTAGGAAGGTATCTTGTAAGTAAGCTTTTCTACCCACTGCACTGGCTAAGAAAAATCTAGGTTCCCACTACTGTTTCCATAAGCTTCTCTTCTTCTCTGGGCAACCTGTTCCAGTGCCTCACCACCCTCACAGTAAAGAATTTCTTCCTAATACCTAATCTAAACCTGCTCTCTTCCAGTTTAAAAATGAACCTTTTATCAGAGTTTTTTGTAGCCAGTTCAGTCTTGATCCAGCTAATTGCACAATCCCACAAGAAGCAGGCAGCAGGGTGTGCAGGGGGTGCAGCACTCGCTCTGAAGAACATCAAGGATAGGGTGTTTCCACCAGACCGGCTGCTAGTAGGTAAGTGATTAATCAAATGCTTTTGGTGTTCAATATGCTGCCTTCTCATTCCTAGAAACTGTGGTTTTCTGGAGGCATGTTTCCTTCAGTCCTGCACACCAGGGGAGGCCCAGAGAGCACAGCTCTGCTGGTGCTGCTGCTGGCACTGGCAGAGCACCTGTCCCTTCCTCCGGGGGAGATGACAGCACCGAGGGCCTTTTCAAATGGGTGTTGCTACGGGCAACTGTGTATAGGAGAACGTAGGCAGCGGCTGAACAACCCAGGGGATGGAGCAGAGTAGAAACAACAGCCCAGCAGGAGTAGCTCTCAGAGCAGGTTGCAAATGCTGATGAAACAGTATCTCAAGCAGTCTTTAGCAACTGCAAAAAACTACAATGTGCCAGCGGTCTAAAAGTTATTTTATTGCTCCTGGAAGTACATGTGAATTTTCATCCTTCCCAAAATGAGGGCACTGAGGATGGGGAGCAGATGGAGAGGTGCAGAGGCACAGCAAAGCAGTCAGCTCTGCACCTTCCTCTACACAGCAAAGCAGTAAGCTCTGCACCTTCCTCTGCACCTTCCTCTTCTCTCCTTTTGTGAACAATAAGGAGAAGCTGACATCTGCAGATGTCAATGTACTACCTTCCTCATATCCAACAAGGCACTTTTATTTTGTTTGGTTGGCTTTTTGTTTTGTTGGATTTTCTTGTTTCTTTGTTCGTTTGTTTCAGATTTGTGGTTTTGGTTTTTTGTTTATTTGGTTGTTTGGTTTGTTTCGGTTTTTTTTTTTTGTTATTTTGTAACCATCGGGGAAATTCACATTTAGGTGCTTTTAGAGAAATTTAGTTTCTCTTGCAGAGTGTGTGACAGGCATTTGTACAAGCCAGTTTAACCTGAACAATTCAGCTGTCCAGGAAAAAAGCAGGTTACCCTTCTGTGCAACCCTCCATTGAATAAAAAGATTTAATTCTCTCCATTACCACAAAAAGTAGCAGAAACAGCTATTATATATCTGAGTTTAAAAGCTAACTTTTACTTAAAGTTCTTTTGCAGCTGTATTTAGGAGTGTAAGATGGACAGGTCCATGCATATCACCATGCCTCAGCTTTGTAACTTGTCCATGACTGTAGCAGAGCCAGAAAGCTCTGTGGAAGCAAGGTAACAGGTATGCATGTCAATGCTACTGCTGGAAACCTGCGACTGTTTTTCTTCCAGTTTGCCTTTTCCTGCTGTCCTGGTCTCTCCTGTGGGTACTGGTGCAGGGGAACCAGGAGTGCAATACTGCTGCTTCCATCTCAAAGGCCACCTGGACAACCAGGTAATTGGTTTTTTCTTATTTTAATACTCCATCCCATTGCTGTTTCCTTTCTTTTCCCAGATCTAAGATAAACCTTAGATTAGCTTGCTTGCCTGTTTTATTTTTGCTTAGGCACTTTGCTGATGGAAGTCCAGGCAGTTCAGGAGGAGGGGGAGGAACTAGAACATTATACAAACAGTCTTCTTTGGGACACAGCTATTCGGATTAGACTCCATAAACCTCTGCTTTTCATGAGGCATTTCAGATAAATCAACCTTTTTTTCAAGTATGGCAAATTACTCACTTTTTAACACAAACCCAAGTAAGACTGAAGTCTTCTGGGATCTTATTCAGCCAAACATTATTCATGTGCAGATTTGAGTTTCATGCTTTATTTATTTATTTCTAAGACAAGAAATTGACTGCAAAGATAAACAAGAACTTATCCCAAAATTTTCAAGGAGGTCTTTAATATCATATCAATCATATCATATTATATCATATCATATAATTTATTTTATTCTTCTATTTCCCAGAGGATAGAATAAAGCTCTCTGAAGAAGTTTTAGTCAAATAGTCATTAAGAGTTTATATTTCATTACCATTTTTTCAATAAAGGATGATTTTATCCAAGCCAAACTTCAATAAATTGAACTAAATCATGTCAGGAACTGTCACATCTTCAGATCTCCAAATATTTCCCATTATCATTAAACAGACACAGTAAAAGTCTGCTACCAGCTCCTAGAAACCTGAGACAGCTTCTAAGTAGAAGTGACTCTGCCTGAAGACAGCATTCAGCTCTCCTGCTCCTGTTTTTTCTTTTCTCACATTTGATACAGGCATAATTTGCTAGAAATGAACAATCTCACATTCTTCACATTTTAACATTCTCCTCCCTGCTATCTACGTGCAGGTAAGCTAACTGGAACATTGCAAGGGAGAATTACAGCTTTGTACACAAAATACAGAACAGCACAAGATTTCACTTCAAAGCAGATGCACAGCACGTGCACATCCACAGATGAAGTGCTGTGTTTAGCACACTGGATAAAGTGCAATATTGACACCAATAATTAAGAAACAATTGCTAATATTTCCCACTGCAGAACAAGTGAACAGTTCATCAATACAAGCTTGGTCTTGCCAGTTTAAAGTAATAAGATGCAGGAAATTGCCACATTTACTCTTCATGGAAAGTTAATTATCATTTCATGGGCAATGGATACTTTTGAGTTCTTTTCACACACCCTAAATTTCTCATTTTCTGGCATAACTTTTTCCTGCCTTCCAGGATGAATCTCACTGTATGTCAACGAGCAATATTGTAGTGCTATGAAGGGATGCTTCGTTTTAGCTTGACAGATAGAAATTAGAGCCTTTCAATGGAATGTGCACAGATGGTGTGCAGCTTATGCCTTGAAAAAAGTGAAGTGAAGACAGGAAACATGGCTTTCAGCTCTTTTACAAAGAAAAGCAGTTGTTGATGGCATGTGCAGATAAGAAGAGAGTGTGCAACGTGTGCAGTAAGGCTGAGTCTCAAAGACACAGACTTCCCCTTGAGCCTCTCACCAAAATGGGAATGACTGAAAATATTGTCACTACTTTCAAAAACTTGAATATTTGCTTAGTTTATCCTATGGTGAGAAATTGCAGGCTTGAAGCCATGACAAATTGCAGTGCATGGATCTTTGCTTTGAGAAATGAATAAACAGATGCATGGCCATTTAATCCCACTGATGATTTTTCACTGCACTTTCAATTACAATGGATGGATCTGACATTTTCTTGCAGTGATACAGAAGTCTGATCTTCTGTGCTCTTTATTTTTTAATGATTTAAACCGATCCTGATAGAGTTATAACTGGTTCTCCCAGAGAACTTTTTTCTTTACAATACAAATCAAAACCAACTCAAGCATTCATTTTTCTCCTTCATTGTTAATAAAATAGTCATAGACTACTGAAAGTGAGAAAAACAACAAGAAGAAAGCATTTCAGTAATTGTCATCTGTGGCTCTTTGGAGGATTTTTTTAGTTAGTTTGCAGTTAGTGAAAACAAATGAGTTCTGCTTTTACATCTGGGCAGATTCCTGGGCAGCAATATACAATGCCATAATATTTTTGGCTGCAAACACTACAGAAAAGTGATGATTTAAAAATATTTCCATTAAATAATCACCATGTCTGCTACAATAATGTGTTTATCAGCATAGGGAGTGGTAATCAAAGGTTAGAGTAAAATATTAGACTAACGTTCTTTCTATTATTCAGACTTTTGTTTTAGAAGCTGGAGACAAATACCTGCCACAGAGCATTTTCTCATGTAGTTTGATGCCTAGAATGCAGAGATATATAGAAGGAGTCACCTTTCCCCCTATGTATCACATGAAGTTCAGAAAACATGACAAAAAAAGGGCAAAACTGCTCATATCTGAAAGGGAACATCTTATGTAAGATGGGAGAGAATGTTTAAAGCAACTAAACTGTTTAGATTAAGAAAAGTAATAGTCATTTACTTGGAATTATACCAATATTCTTGCTGTCAATACTTCTTGACATGAGAAAGTAATGAAATTTTCAGCAGGAAAAAGAACCCCCTTCTTCATAATGAATGAATGAATCTCTTCTTCTAAATGAATGAATCTCTGTCAATGCTGATGGACAAATTCTGCCATAACTCCAAGAGCTAAAATGGAAGAAACACTGAAAATCTAAGCTGGTCAAATGATACAAACCCAACTGCAAGACTGGTTGTATCTAAAATCACTTTTCTGTTTCTCCTGCAGTCACAAAAGCATCACAGCCCCCTCCTTTTTCATAAATTAGAATGACCTCTAGACTTAGAAAACAAATCTTATGATACCCTATTATTTCCATGGCTTTTTCCTAAAAATTTTATCTTCTCTTTCTACTCTTTGTATGTAGCTTGAAGTAAGAAAGACAAAGCATAAACTTGAGCAAGAGAGAGAAACCTGGTCCTTCTAATATACTTCAGGTGTCCTATTAAAGAAAGAAAAAGACCAAGTGGAAAAAAACAGCAATGAAACAGGATATTAAAGAGAGTCTTCATAACAAATGTTTCAGTGCCCCCACATTACTTGCTCTCAAACCAAGTGAAGCACAGAATTTCCAAAATATTTCTTAATTTTAAAGCTGTGTGGGATAATTAAAAAACCCATTCCATTGGGTTAAGTGTACAAACCCCCCTGCATTTGGAATAAAATCTTGGCTTGGCTGAACTCAATGGCAAAGAATCATTTTGAAAATTGCAGAAGATAATGAAATGATGATTCACAAGGCTTTCACACTTGTACTTTTCATAACTCATAAACTCAAATATTATATTCCATTACATATTCCATTGGAATGGAAATGGAATGCATATCCCATTGTGATTAAACTGACTTTTGCTGCAGTTGTATTAGATAATGAAGCATTTTGCCTAATTTGGCAGATGTTTAAAACTAAGACACCTCCTTTTTTAACCCTATCATCTATTCACTCCTTGACCTGCTGGAAATCAGTGTAGCTCTCCCTTAAGCTCCCTTTATTTGGTAACAATTTTGTTTACAATAGGAAAAAAATTCGTCAAAAAGCTCTGTGTGTTTACCCAGATGAAGCCATTAGAAAGCACTTCAGGCCCCAAGAGCCTCCTCCACACACTTTGGCCAGATGTGTGAGGGACTGGTTGGGACTGGCTGAGGTGAGGAGCTGCCCCAGCTCATTGCCCACCCTCTGGCACCATTTGTCTCTTCTCTGCCTGGCTGTGGACAGGGATGGTGGCAGATGATCTGTTTGCTGCACTGCCAAACCCTGTGCAGCCCTCTGGTATCCAAATAAGCTTCTAGGAGGCTTCAAGAGGCATCAGCCTGAGGGTTTTCTAGAGAGGCTCTGTGCTAGAGAGGCTGTACAAGAGATGGCACTACCCCACTACCTAAATGAGGGAGGTAGAGCTCCCGCCTGCAGACATCTGCAGAGCAAGAAGAAGGACATCTTTCCTCTAGTTCCTTGTCACCTTCACAAAACTCAGTGAACTGACTAAGCAATAACTGAGTTTTCTGGTTTCTAGAAGTACAGTGGAAATACATAATCTGACTTGCGAAAAACAATTGTATTTTCCTTGCCACTAAAGCATTTATCATGAAGACATGCCATTAGTGCTTCTAGTGATTGTGACTCAGAGAGGCAAGGGAACTGTTGGATTCTATTTTAAAGAAAATGCTTTCTTAGAAAAGTGTGGGTTTATTTTTAAAAGTCTGTAGAAGTCACTTTGATTCCTCAGAGTTCTACCAAAATTACCAGAATGTGTGATGTATTCATACCTACAACAATTGCATGAAGATACTTGTTAGGAAACTCATGCTTAATAAATACTGTTATTTGCTCTAAAACTCAATTTTCGTTGATGTTCGTGTTCTGAACAATGATCTATTGGAGTTAACTCAGGGCAGCTCTAATGAGCACTTAGGAGAAAAGTCTGTATGTAGGTCCCTGTTAAAGCTTGTGGCGACTCTCCAAAATCCAGAGTTTCAGTGGTAAACAGTTATCAGTAAATTTATCCCTCCAAATAGCCTGTGTTACAGATTAAATTGAATTTTTTCAGGTTTTTTTCTGATGAAGACAGACTGAATTAAAACTTTATTTTAATAAAACCACCATTCATATTTATGTGCTACGATGACTTATCAAGGGCTACTTAGACTGTAGCCTTTCGGATTTCATTATATGTTCTGGCCATGGGCAAAATTAAAAGGCATACGAAGTGCTAAAATAGCAATAATACAAAGTATAGAGAGGCTGAGTTAATTTTATCACTAGCAATTTTGCTGTTACTATGGCAAGTGTGAAAGCATTCCCATTATTTAAGGCAGGATTTTGCAGTGCTACAAGTCCTCATTTCAGAGATACTTAAACCCTTTTTTCATATATGAATTACTTCTGCTACCCACCTTTGACTTTTCCCTTGTGGAAAAACATGGCCAGCCCATGGCCTCACACATCGGTTGCAGCTTTCAGGAGAGTTTTGACACAGCATTTGGATCTGATTCTGTCTAAAACCACTTACATGAACTGGCTCTCCTCCTGATTTTATCCTTGGCCAGGGAGACCCCAATTGAACTTTGGATTTTGCCAAGAGAATAGTTCAGTAAAGAGTCTCTCTGAAGACACAAAAATCATCTGACTGTGGGGAAAAAGGAGGAAAATTTATATGGAAGAAGCATCATAAACTATAAAAAAAACCCCCCTATTTTAATGCATCAGTATATGTCTCTTAACTAGCAAACGATTTCTTCAGCAAATTATGCCCAGCCATTCCCTGAGAATTTAAGTCAAACTCATTTTCCAGGAGAAAAATCACAAAATATTTTTCTCAATTTTCCGGTGTACTTGCTCATTTTCAGTGGACAACTTCACACTCTTTCTGTCTTTCTACCATCTTTAGTTTCCAAGTGAATATATGGTTAATCCCTAAAAAGCAAGCAGCAAAACCATCACAACAGGTAAGGAGCAAACCTCCTAATGCTCCAATTTGTCTTCTTACCTGTTGTTTAAGGTCATACTGTGAAAAAAAAATGCTTCATCCTTGCATGGGAAGATGTGGGATGCCAACCTCATGAGGGTGAGCACTTTTCTCCTGATTTCTTTTTACCTTGGCAGAATACCACAAATTATTCCCATTTGTTAGAGAGCTTCTTAGGAAAGCAGGGAAAGGTAACGGCAGCAGACTGTTAATCCTACTGTGGTAAAGGCTGGGAGCTCAAATCAACAGCATTTATGCATGTTGCAAAACATGAAGAATGTGTGTACAACACCTACGTGTTCGCCCCTCACAATTCCATCATAAACACTATATACACATACATACGCATAGTATCTTATGTATCTCTTATATATTATTCCTTAAAATCATACAAGCATTTTGCTCCTGCTACATTTATGTAAGGCCAGAAGGCAATAGGTGCGTCTCCTCATGCTGAGACATTAAGCCACTGTTTCTTCTATTCATGCATGGTTGCTGTGGAAGTGGGATGTAAAGATCCCACAGCATTTAGAAGGTGTGGGGAAGTCCTGCAGCCTTACTCATATCCCCACCTTCCTGCCAAGGCACTCATCCATTTCACTCTGAGAAGGGTATGCCCCAAATATCACTGCAGTATGAGATCAAATTTGGAAATACAGGAAGATCTGCAGGAAAACATCACTTCAGAGAAAACAAAACACTAATTTTCAGTAGCTGGCAAATAATTCCTGACTTCTATAAATAGGAACTCTAAGGTGACTGAAATTCAGATTTCAGCATGGTCCACTTAAATTTTAATGTTCAAGACCATCTGCAACAAATTGACAGCAACATCTTGGCTGTCACATCTGCTTAAGTGTGAGAATTAATTTTAGGGTCTAATCTCTTGCACTGAGATAATCAAGTCCATATAGTCCAAAAGGGAAATTTTATTCTAATTTTCTACTTAAAATACCTTGTTAAGGGAGGCATCTTTGCAAGATGACACTGTTTGCAGTATTGTAAAGAACTCAAGTCACCGCTTTGAGCAATATCTGGCAAGTGTAGCTTGCTGATTTCTTGGCATGTTTCCCATTCCAAAGCACTGAGCCAATCTTAAGATATTTCAGGACTAAATACAAATCACCACTAACACAACTGCATGCATCAGCATGAAAATATTAAGTTACCCATTCCTTAAATACATTTCTTTTCTTCCAGATACATATTTATTTTTAAGAACAAAGCACTGCTTCTCAAGGAACGTATCCAGTAATGCAGAGTTTGGAATAAAGAAAAAATACATAATCCAAACTCATGTAGGTGAAAAACTGAGATATTGCGTTTTCTCCTTACCTATTATAAACTGACTAGCAAGAAATAAAAGTCTTGTTGAGTTCTCAAATTCAGGATTTTCTAGGCTTAGGTAATTACCATCAGGCTCCAATCTAAGAAAATAGACTTGTGACTCGAAACACACTCAGTTCCCAGCAACAATCAGTGGCATTGCCTCTATAAGAGAGGAACTAAGATCACCATTAACGGCAAATTTCATATCCCAATGTGCTAAGCAAAAACATTACCATTGTAAAAGGTGCAATCACCATTTTTTCCCCAATGGCAGAGCAACTAATTTCATTGCAATACGGCTCTTGAGGTGAAGACAGAAGTCTTAGGATGATTTGCATTTCAATATGGAAACAAGAACCTGAGAGCTGCAAACTCAGCTTCATACACTCATATTATTAGCACTGCGTTAGCAGTGATCTTTTCCTAGCAACAGACAAAATCACAAGGACAGCAGGCTTTCTTGCCTATGCCTGTGATACTGTTCTTTCTAGCTGGTATGTTATGTTGTTCTAAATGGTTCTAAATGGTGGTTCTAAATGGTGGTTCCATATTTTTCAAACCATAAATACCTGGGTGAATTGATATATTTTTTCCATTCTTTACATTTCAGGGCTTATTATTTTTCCTGCATTTTCCCTACTGGGTATTGAAAGCTCTGATAATTTATGAGCCCCAGGTTTATACTGGGAGATGGAAGAGTGAAAATCTCTCCCACAGAATTTCCCTCAACTGACTCAAAGGCTGCTTTCTCCAGTAACTCTTTTCTTACAACTGCTGAGGAAGATCCATTGTGATGTTGATTTTCATTAAATGTGATCATGAGCAATGTGTGAAAGATGATTCACTGGATTTTATGGTGGAGAGAAACACAGCTGTTCCATTTTTACATAGCAAGTTTTTTCATAGTCCCATAACAATGAGGAGAAATTGAATATTTCAGCAGAAAAAACGATGAAGGTAACAATAAGGATGCCATATACCAGTATCAAAAAATGAAAGTAAAGTTTCATCTCAGTTATTTTCATAAAAGATTTCAGTTTTGTCTTACCCATTTCTGCTCCCAGCTCAGAAGTTGTTCAAGTTTTAATCCAGGTATCTGTGAATATCCAGTCTATATCCTTCCTTCTTATCCTTTACACTGTAGTGTATTTAAATGATTATTATTTACAAAGCAAAAACATTTTTAGACAAAGATCATAGTTTCCCTGCCTAATTCTGTCCTGAGAAGCCCTCTATAATTCTTTTGAACCTATGTGTGTACATTTACATACTACATGTGAATGTAAAACTATTCTTTTCATGCCTAGCTTTGTATTAGAAAAAGTATTTACACCCACACATGTTGTGAAGCTCAAAGCTTTCAGAAATGTAAAGAAAAGCTTGGCATAGAAAAATTCAGTACTGATGGCATCTAAAAAAAAAAAAGCATATCTGTAGTATCACTTGGGCTTTGCAATAAAATGGAGCTTTTGTGCCCACTTGCCCCCATCTCTCTGATTATCTGTCAGTCATACTCTGCTTCAGTAATTTTTGGAGTTGTTGATCAGTCTCTGTCAAATCTGAAAATGGGCTAGAAATCTCCAAGATAATTATGATCCTACACATTTTCTGACAATATGAGTTTAGGTGACAGAGATGTTAATTCGTGTCGTTCTAAAACAAGAGCAGTCTGATAAAACTTCTATATATTATGTTTGACAGAGATCAGCATATTCACATTGCCTAGCATTTAGCAATGTAACTTCATAAGACACAGTGCTGACTTTTGTGAAATGAAGGGGATCAGAAGATACTTAATAGTTTCTGTAGAATGGGTTGGCTGAAGGAATGAAAGGAATAAATCAAAGGAAACTCAGTTCAAGTAAAAATTAAATATAAAAAGAAATCTGATCAAATTGATACAATTATAATCAAGGTTAAGTAGATCCTCACAAACACCAGGCCATTTGGGACATTAACACATTCACAGTCCAGTTGAAACCTAAGTTACAGCCCTGCTTTCTGTCCTGAGGTTATTACCAGATGTGTGAGAGCATCAGGTACAGATAGAATCAAAATCACCCCAAAACTGAGCTTCTGTACATGGACTTGACAGGCATCACTGGTCTCCCTATGAGTTTGATCAAGTACACACATTTTGATGCTCAGTACAGGGATATTACTCCTGCATTTTGATTGCTTAACAAACACAGAAGTCAACTGCATGATATTTACAGTTTCTACATGAAAACATCTTATCTGAAAACAGGAAAATCTCATACCAAGTACTGATAAATTTGAGGGAAAATTGGCAGGTTTGGTTCATTTTTATGTATTATTTCATTTTTGTGTAGGCATGTAAATGAATGCAGGTCTTCTAGAGCATGGCATGTGTCAAATACACATTCACACAGAGGTGTCACAACAGCCTGGGCAGCCCTTCTCTGTAACTTGAGCAAGGAAGCAATCTGTAAGATAAGAAATCTTCATTTCCAAGTGCTGAAGCACTGAAAAAAGTAGTTTCTGCCTGAGATGAAGCCAATCACAGCCTTGCACCTGCAGACCAGCACAGCCTGCAGGCATGGTGGCCCTGGCACTTTGGCTCCTAGTGACACACCCAGGCAGCCCTTGGCAGTGTGGCACCTTGGGGCATAAGGGCAGAAAGGCTTCCAGTTCAGGCTTCACATTTCAGGCACAGAGTTTGACTAATGACCATGAAACTGTTATTGCCATAGTTCATTATTGTTATGTCAAAGGGGACAATGACGCTTTTTCCAACAAAATGCTCTTAATTTAATGAAACTAAACTGGTATCAGTTGCAATCCAGAAAGGTTCAAAGGAGATATTAATCTCTAAAATGCTGCAGGGTTGTTGTTTTAATTGCTAATTTGAGCCTGTTTTGACAGTAATCACTGAACCCTGTGATGGTCCCAGAGGTTCCCATGGTGCTGCTAAAAGAAGTTTTGGCAGATTCTGCAGTTCTCAGATCAACAGTAGGAGGATTTACTCAAGAGCATATACTGGGTTTATTCTTTTACTTCACACATCAGAACTTCAAGCATATATATTTTTGTCACAATACTTTGAAAATTTTAAATGTAAATCAAACGGACACTAAGGACTTGAAATCCAATAAATCCAAAAAATTGCTACTTTTTTCTCCTGAGACTGAGGTTTTACAGCACACTTCACTTCCTCTTCTGTTTCACCTTGCTGTAAAAAATGTCAGTAGGAAGAAAATGAGCTATATTTCATTGTCCTGTGAAGAAATTAATGGAGAAAAAAAAAAGGCAAAAAAGAAATTTTAACTACATTTATGTTTTGTGTGTAATTGCAGAAGGAAAAATTAAAACTCATTTCTGCAGAGACCTGTTTATGTGTTTTACTTACCCCAAGTAAGAAAACAAGTAGTTCTGTTACTTCAGGATCATTACTAAGGATGCATAAGATTAAGCACTGGCATAAATTTGGACTGTATTTCAGACTATATTTCATTGTTCCTCTGCAAAGTACCCAAAGCACCAAAATATCAGTTGCTGTGAATAAGCTACAGCAATTCAGCCAGACTATCCAAATCTTGTGTTCTAGGAGTCATATAGACAGATGTCCAAACTCTTTTTGTATCCTTGACTTTTATTTGTTGGCTTTACTAGGCACTGGTAATTATGGATTCTGCTCAAAATCACTAGATGTGTTGCCTGATTTTATTGTATTGCAGGCAAGGACTGAAACAACCAAGCACCTGAGAAGTCAGAAGCTTCAACTCTTAAGTCCTACTTGGCCACAGGGAGGCTTCAAGCATTGTTTTCATTCCCCAGAGCAGTACCTAAACCAACCAACTTGAACACAAGGCTGGGACTGAGCCTTTTCTGTTCCTTTCTAGGGAACCTGGGCCAACTTATCAAGAGGAGACATGAAACATGGACATAGAGCTGCCTGGGAAGATAATGATTCTGTTGCCTCCTCTTTAATTTTACCAGTATAGCAAAGTTCTGACACTGTCTGTAACCACTTACAAATGCTGTTAAGGGGTCATCTATCAGCCCCAGGAAAATTAGTTTTTTACATGAATCTGCTTCTGGAAAAAACATTCCTGTCAGCCCCCTAGCTTATTCCACAAGACAGCTGGCTCAGGTAAAAGCTTGAGGGAGCTTCTTCAGACCTCTGTCCTAGAAAAGTAATCTTCAGGGAAGCCAAGATCCAATTTAACACAGCCTGAAACCCTCAGGGATGCCTGTGTTGTCATCAGGGGCAAGGTAATGGTCAGGAAAAAACATACAAGTAAACAAAGAAGGGGAAAAAAGGAAGACTGAGTGCAAAGTCTGTTGTTGTTGAAAACACTTTCATACAAAATGGAAAAACCATTCACAGCAGTGTCTGTAGAACTTTGGATGACTTCAGACCCAATGGCTTTACTAAGTCCTGAAACAAGAAACAAGACTCAGGAAGGTTCTGAGAGGGATATGTTTCTCTGAGCAAACTAATGCAAACACAACATTCTCCATTCTAGAAACAAACTTCTGAAATTAAAAATCCTACTGCTATTGCTTCTTTTTGACACAAAACTGAATTCATGATTTTAGAAAAAAAAACTAACCAGTTCATGTTATTTCTTAGTCTGATCCACTGTTTGATTATGCATCTACTCTGCTGAGTATCTTTTTGTTCTACATTGCTTAGTTTTGTGGTGTCTTGCATATATTTACTTTTTTGGATTTCCTCTGAAAAGGCAAGTGCTAAAGACGGTACATGGCTATACAATCAGTAGTCATATGCTTCAAAAGTATTTGTCATTCTTTTGATATGTCTGTTATTCCAAGTACTTAAAGGTTGTCTTTGATGTAATTGAGGCTTTTGCCTCTCTCTATCTATAGGGCTTTTGATCACCTCCTAATTAATGAAGTAATGACAACCAATTACATTTACATCTAACACAAAGCATATTGTTAAAGTTTGTCATTACCACTTTCCTTTCTTGCATGCTAACACAATGTTGTAACCTTAACCTTTTCTGCCTCACTGCTGCTGGGAGCATTAATCAGTAAAGTTATTTATTCCATTTTAGCATTTTTATTAACTGGCAATTATACATGAAGAGATGAAATGTCTGCATAACTCATGAGTCCCAAGATGCTTCTTTCAAGCCAAGTTTACAAAATAGCCAAAATGCATCAGGATCCTATTGTTTTGCTCTGGACAAAGCCTCATTAAAGCTATGAAAGGGAGCCACACACCTCTCTGTAAATCTATATCCATGTTTTATCACTGGTTTGAATTATCTAGTCTGTGAGTTAGACCTCTGCAAGAGCACAAGCCTCAGAAATGGTGGGGAAGGCTGACTTCACTTTCTTATGTTCACATTGATCAGCACTGCTGGGATTTTGCCAAGGAGAATTTTAATTTGGTTCTGTATTTAAGGCAGAGGTTTCTGATATCATCTATGGAACAAAAAAGGTTTTTTGCTTTCTTTGGATTTAAGTAGGATTCTGTTAGCCACCACAGATGGACTTCACCAGGCCGAACAAACTGACTTCTAACCAAGTCCCATAATAGTTACTTGATGTGAAGAAAAGCCCATGTTGCCAGTGGCTTGATTCATTTCTAATTTTAAAAATAGAGCATCTTTGAAGAGTAAAAAACAATAAGGGAACAAAGAAAGAAAATTACTTCTAATTGTTTCTGTGTAGCAGAATTAACTAGGAATTTTCTAACAAAACATTTTTTTCATGGGCTATAACAAAGCTTCAAACCCAAGCAATCCACAGAAACATTTTGGTTTTTACATATTTTTCCCAAAACAGAAACAGGATTCTGACAATTGAGCAACCATAGTCCTTAGTGGTCTGCTAAAGACCCTGGTTTTCTTGCGTGCTGCTCAGGGACAGCCCTGCTCCATGGGGAGAAACTACCCTTATTCCAGGTAAAGGTCCCCAGCTGTCCCAATATCAGAAAGGTTCCAGAAACCACTCTCTTTTTTAGATTCAGCAAGTGGAGTCCTTGGAGCACATGGCAGTGTGCAGAATTCCTGGCATTACATATCTCTCTGCTCCATGCTGCTTTGAAAAATGAGAAAAACCCAAATGTTCCTGCAGATAGCTTTTTGTGTATGATCTGTAGAAATATTTGGAGTCTCTGTGTAAATGGTATCTTGAGCCTGAACTAGCTCCGTGAGGTCACCTGCTTCCCATAACTCCTTTGAAGACAGTTCTATTGCAAACTGTCCTCTCGCACTCTGAGCACCGGCTCTGTGCCCTGGAACAGTTGCAGAGTTGTTTGCTTTACTGGGCCAGTTACCAATTACCAGCCAGCTCCTTCCCCAGTAAGCGGTCTACTTGCTGAGATATACTTCCATTTGATACCTTGGTCTGGATTATGCAGTAGCACTTCAGAAATGAAGTCACAGATATTCTGCAGCCTAATTTACCATTGAAGAATAGACAAAATGATGACAAAATATTTGGATTTACAAGAGATAAAAAGTGATACACTTTATTCCAGGTCAGAAGATTAAATTCAGCTAGTGTCAGGAGATTGCCCCATAATAGCCACCTCTTTGTAGCTGGTTACCTGTATCCATGATTTTGGCATTCTAGTGCAATAAAGGGCCAGGGCCCAATAGGCATTACATGGAAAATAACACTTGCAGAACAGAACTGAAGAATGAGGAAGAAAATATTTTTGCCAAAACTCAGTGTTTCTTCAGCCACAATAGGCATAATCATGAGGCAGTGGGGGAATAGTGGGCTGGATACTGAGAGTCAGCAAGACACATCCCATATCCCTGGTTATAGAAGACTTTTACAGAGATAGTATTAGACAAATGCTTTTACACACTGCTTTGCTGAGAGCAGCTTCCCAGGCGTCAATCAAGGCATGAGGGTTCAGTTTTTCCAGTTATACAGTTTGGGCACAGCTCCAGTTAGTAGATAGGACAAAATAGCAGAGGGTGAGGAGAGAGAAAGACAATTGCATTTCCAATCAAGATGCTATTTAACATGAAAGGTAAATAAATGATAGGCTTTTAATGCTTCAGGCCAATCAGAGAAGTCTCTTCTGATGTGGATACTCATTATTTTCCTGTAAATTCATAGCCCTTTACATTTATTCCTTAGTTCCACAGCTATTTTAACTTACAGCTTAGTCACGCAGCCTTTCTATGGCAAAATCTGGCTTCTGACCCTCAGAACCTCCTCACTGCTGAGAGCTGTACCTCAGACCACTGGCCTGTACTTGGAGAATGAGCTGAGAAGGGCTTATGGAAGTCAGAGCAGTACTTCTGCTCACCCATATTTCTTGTTTTCATTTCTCTTTATGTTGGTAAGGTGCTAATTCTCTGGCAACTCAAAAATGTCTCTAACTAATACTTAAAAGTGTTTCTCACTTTTTTTCTTTTTTTAAATTACTCATTATGTTAGGAGTTGATGAGATTTTTTCAGGATTGCAAGCACTTGCCAATGCTCATCTTTTAATCTGCTGGGGAGGTAATCCCAGGTATGAGACTGTTGTAACTCACAGCTCCAGCAGCAAATAAACACAGAAAAATGAGCCAGTATTTTTGTATGTTTTTGAGATGCTAAATTTAGACTACTCCCTATTACTTTGTTCTTGTGAAACATGTTCTGTCATGAAAAAAATTATCTGTTTGCAATTAAAGTGCTGCTGGTATTGCCCAGGAAAAGAAATAAATATGAAGAAACACTACTTGAAGTCATTTATTCTAACCAGCACTTGACTTACCCTAGTATGGACAATTACACCCCAGATGTCAGAGGGATTGCTCTACTGCAGGGGAATTTTCTCCTGAGCAGATGAGTGGGGTGTGGGTATGATTGTGTATGGGTGTGTGTGGGTGTGTGTGAAAGACAGCAGGATCACCCCAGGGACCCCACTGAATCAGAGCAGTTTTGAATTCCAGCTAGGATTGCAAAAGAGACTGACAAAGGATGCCCCAAAAGTATGCAGAATCAGTGATAGTTAACACATTTGTGCCCTTTCTTCATCAGCTTTGGTGACTGCCTAAATACCAGTCTGGCTGTCTCAGAGTAAAGTGACTCCTTAGACTGGAGGAGAATTTTCTGTCATCAAGATAGATCCTGTCAGTGGCACTCATGGTGCAGCTGTAGCAATGTGAGCTGTATCTCTGCGACAAGAACTGTGCAGAAATCTGCATAATTTTCTACATCCTTAGGAAGATTCCCAGCATGTTTGGGGCAGCACAGAAGAAGGTTGTCAGCAGGAATGCCAGGCTGAAGCTGAGACAAGAGGGAAGTGATATATATAGAGAGATCATTTTTATCCTAAACATGTTCCTGAATCATGTTAGTTCCTTGTTCAATAAATTCTTACAATGGCCATAGGATGGGTCTCTCCCCTATCCATACAGGTAGATGAAGTTTTAAGTTCAGAGCTCCTGTTTACAATGAGATTATGCCAATTTTAAGCCTTTGCCACAGTCAAAGAAAACATGAACTGCACCTACTCCAAGTGATGATATTTTCTGCAAATACTCTAAGGGATTAAAATGCTTCCCACTGAAATGGTGAGAAGAAAAACAGGCATTTCCTGTGTGAAATAAATTGTCAGACATCATTAATGAATGGCTCCTTTCATTATGTTAAAGGTCTTTTCCTCTTTAGGACATTAGCCACAAAGCCTCAAGCTCAAAGTCATTAATACAGAAACGAAATGTTGTAGGAGCAAGCACCGGTGCAATGCCCTAATTGTCTTGTGTAAGGGACAAAATCTATCTTAGGACTGATTGTAAAATCATAAAATCATTTTGGTTGGAAAAGACTTTTAAGATCATTGAGTCTACTTGTTAACCAAACACTGTCAAGGGCACCACTAAACCACTAAAGCAAGTAGCCCAGGAATACACTAAGCAAAAGGTTTTGGAGCACATTTTCATTGTTGAAAGGCAAGTGTCCACATTGAACATGCTCTTTATCCAGGCCTATGTCTTCAAAATACCAGAAGCACCTGTGAATGAGGGACAAACACATTTAACCTCGATAATATTCAGTGGCACTAAAAGACAGCTAGATCACTTCAGTTTGAGCAAGGGATAGTGAGTACCTGTGCTGCTGCTGTAGTTCAGCAGGTGACTCTAAGCTTGTGATCCTCAGCCTTAGCACCTGCCTGCCTACTGGCCCATTACAGGGAGGTCCTTTTGGTCTGCAGTTGCCTTGATCACTTCTACTGGCCCTTCCCTCCTCACTTCTGCCAGCTTGCTGCCCAGGCATCTGCTTAAAAAAGAGTGGTGAGATCAAGATGACTGCAGCTTTGCCGCTAACATGGACAGAAGATTGAAAGCTGGATTTACACATTCTTTTATGATGGGATACTTAGGTTGATGAGCCTCAGTGAAGATGGGAAAGAATTTGAGGAAGAGCAAATACATGAACTAGTATTAATGGATGATACTGGATGTTTTTTATTTAATGGGAACTAAATTAGAAGTGAAAGTTTGTTATAAAACATGACTGTAAAATCATCTAGTAAACAAAGCAGATCTGTGTGTATTTTGAGTCATACTAATGTTTTCTTCAGAGTGAGAAGGCTCTGCAGACAGGTTGTATGAAACACAGTATTTATCCTTTTGAATGCTGGTAACATAAAAAAAAATCTTAAAACTATATGCAATAACCTCAGTGCAACAGTGTTCCAAGATCAGATGCAGATTTGAGGGCTAAATAAAATCTAACTTCCAAACTCAGTATTTTGTCCTTGATTTGAGTAGTGAAACACTTTGCAATCTGTATAGAAGTACAGTGTAATAGATGGCTTTTGAAGTAATTGAAAACTCACACACCTTGTTATTTACATGCTCCATTTTAAACACATCAGGAAAACAGTTCATAAGTTACTACAAGAAAACCTCACTCAGTTAATTTCTTTTTCCAGTACTCTCATGAATCAGCTCTTGAGGCAGGAGATAACTCATTCTAGGGGAGCAATAGAGAAAAAACCTCTCTAGTAGGAACCCTTCTCTTTATAAAAGGACAATTTGCAAAGTTTTTTTTAATGCAGTTTCAGCTCATAGACTACAAAATATTTAGTACTTGGTTATGACAAGTCTATTACCTGCTATCTTCTATTGTTCTGCTCTTTTGGATTCCAGACAAATAAATTGGAAGGAACAAACATAGGTATGTTGAAACTGTCACTAATGGCTCTCAAGAGTAACTAAGGACACCCATGAGTAAACATTTTATTTCTTTTTGCAATACTTCACTACTATAACTTCCGAAAGTTGTACCCCCGAGGTTGCAGAGAACAGCCAGAATACAATGTCCAGCCAAAAACATGGTGAAAATTCCTTTTATGTACATTTACCAGGAGCAACAAAATTAAAATATGGGCAAGGCTAAAGTTTTACAGAGGGTGCCAGGACCATTTGAATGTGGCAGGGTTTTGGTTTACAGCTTATCTGAAAGGCAGTGTCAAACACAAGGATGTTTAGATTTGTGGTGAAAGAGGAAGGAATGGCGGGTACTGCTCCCTGGAGCACACAGACAGTCTTAAGAACCTTCTCATTACGCTACAATCCAAACTTGGACCTGCTGACTTGATGAACTAGGAATACTGCAGCCTGAGACGGATGAGGCAGACTCTAGCTCTTTGAGCAGATGAGAATTCCTATTTAAAGCATTATACATGAAAAATGAAAGGAAGAAGAGCAGCCTGTATAACAAAATTAACTCCTACTTAGAAAAATAAGAGAAACTGGCCATTACAAAACATTTTTCTTGGAACAAACAGCAAAACAGTGCTAGTGCATACAGGGAATGGAAAAGAGATGTGATGTGGAAAACTACAAAAGGAAGGTATATTATAAAAAGGAATTATTCTGCATTATGAAAGAAAAGTTGCATATAGAGAGAAGATTTTACCCTAACAGCGCTATCCTATTTATATCTTTATGGAAATAACTTCAGAAAAAAAATATTTCTGCCTTTAAGTGAACTATAATATTTCCTTACTTTCCATGCCATTCATGGAACATGCAGGTTTTGCTCTAAGTAAGTTAAGATCTTTGAGCTTCACTACATAAATAACTTTATGTGTGCACAAGAATATGGAATTCAGTATTGTGCCTGTTTGGCAGGGATTATCCTCTACCAGAGAGAATCAGCAAAGCTCAGCTGTCCTTACAGCAGGTATGAATGAGAGAATCACTAGCACAGATGTACATGAGGAACATTCTATTTTAGCAAGAAGGCTGGACAGCTGTTGCTGTGAAGTTCTGACCAACTACTGCAAAGAGTCTTGTGGGAAGATAAAAAATGGATGCAAATACATGCTTAAAATAGGAACCTGGGGTTTTTTAAGTCTGCACCTACCTTTTGTACTTTTAAATTCAATGTTTTGCTACTGGGTTTGGGTTTTTTTACAATGTTACATTTTTACACTGAAGGAATGTATACTTTCCACTTCTTTAGTTTTCTAATAACTGATTATTATCAGATTTTCAGCAGAACTGCTTTCTATCAAAAACAGCCACACTTAAAATAGGCATGATTAGTTCTGTGTGAATAAAATCCCATTTAAGGTCTTACTAATATTCTCACTGTGAGAACAAAACCACCTCAAACTCAAAACTGGTTTGAGGTTGCAAAAAGCCTGGGCTATATTTGCAATCAACAGCACCTACTGATATATTGAATTCTCACCTGTCAAGAAGTCTGAAACACTTCCACAAGCCATATTCTGCCTTCAGGGATGGCAGTGTGAAATCAATGGAACACTGAAGTCTCATGAATGCTATAAAAATCTCCATGTTACAATAATAAATATTTTTCCTGGCAATTTAAATTATAGAATAATAGTTCACTATTTAGCTACAAAAGCTCTTTTTTTTATTTTTACATTGAAAAAAATTTGATTTTAAGTAATTTTAATTTGCTGGAAAAGCTTTGAGATACTAACTGTTGGTATGCCAGTCACCTGAAACTTTAACAGCAGAAATAATTCCACTGGATAAAAGTACTATCCATGAGTAAACATAAATAGTAACAAAGCCTTTATTTTCAGTATTTTATATCCTGACCAAACTATTCTAAAACTCAGTTAAGACAGTCAAAGACACTCAGTTAATACTGGGATTTAAGTTTGCAAGCCTTCCCCCAGCATTTATGATACAATTTAGAACAAATTGTTCCTTCTTTGTATATGTGGGTTAATCCAAGTCAAAATAATTATTTTATATTAATAACTAAAACATATGTCATCATTTAAACGGACTAGTTTTTAATCACTTAAATCAACATAGCATCTTTCTTTTTTACCAGCCTCACTATACAGCATACCCAGACCCTCTTTACTCCTAGAATTCATCCACAAATTAAAGGATAAACTAAGACTGCTCCCATAATCAGAAAGTAATTTGTTTAAATAAGTGTTTTTCTTTTCTCCATCCAACTTATCCTGCTTCATGGCATATCTAATCTTCTCAGCCCTGATTAGGCTTCTGCTTTCAAATAAAAAAGCAAATTTTCCTCCTGGAAATGGGGAAAAAAGCAACTTTTCCTCCAGGAAACAGGAAAACTTGTGTCAGCACTCTAGTCAGAAAACCCTCACATGCTGAGTGCTGCAGTCCATAGAACTGATCTCCAGCTCAGCCTGCAGCAGGCTCCTCAGGAAACTTCCAACTTGGAAAATTAGAGATACCTTAGAAGTAAGTATTAGGCAGAAGAAGCAGAACAATAGCAGGGCTATCAGTTCACGAGGTGAGTAGGCTGGAGAGTGGTCTGGCTGGGGAATGGATGCATTCTCCAGCTGGCCCATCTGGAGGAAGGCTACACCTCCTGGAGCTTTCCCTGGCCAGTGTTTGTACGCCCAGTCTGCCAGGGAGCTGCAAAGGCCTTGATCTCCTTCCCCTCCTGCCAAGGGCTGCTGTGCAACAGCCTGGGGATGGAGGCTCCTTCCCATGCTCACTCAGAGAACTGGCAACAGTTCCTTCAGACACACAGGGCTCCTGCATGGTCCCTGCTGCATGTCACCTGAAGGACTACATTCCATTTTCAGCAGTGTTTTGTGCAAGAAATGGACAATAACAGTACTTTCCTTGTGTTCTTTCCTTGGGTTCTCCAAGTCATACCAGTATATCAAACACAAGTAGAAGGAGGTACAGCTGCCAAAACAGAGACTTTCAGCAAAGTATTTAACTCCTTGCAGGACCAAGTTCTTCAAAGCAATGTTCTGCTTATTTTTAGCTGGTTTTCTTGATGACTATTTTTCCATCCAGTTTTTTTTTTCTCATTGCAACAGCAGTAAGATATTGTTATATCTGATTTTGCTGCTTTAATTAAGTAAGTGCTTCTCAGACCATGATCAGTTCTATTTTGGGCTGGTTTAAAGTTTATTTAATTTGAGATGTATACCAAGCAGGGTAGCATAATTGTACATCTCAAGGCCTGTTACATCCTAATATTAAAATGTTGTTTTATTTCCTGAAAGTTAAAAAAAAAAAAGTTCAGTGTAAATTTGTCAAATAATTATTTTTACCTGCACTATGAAAATACAAATAAAAAATTGCCACAGAACAAGAGTCTGTATGCAGTGTTATAACACCTTGCTTTTTTTTTTTTTTTTTTTTTTTTTAGGAAAACAGGAAAAATGAATACATGCTATCACAGAACCTGGGGAAAAAAGCCCTGGCAGGGACAGAAAAGGTCATCTCATCCATTCACTGCACAATGAGGGAATTAAGGATTCTGCATAATTCTTGTGGGGTGTCTTGTTAACCTGAGTGTAAAGGACTCCAGTGATGAAGTCTCTATGTCATTCCTAGGGAGACTGCACACTTGCTTCACTTCATTTAGAAAATTTTTTCTCATTTACAGTCTGAATCTTCTTTGTTGCAATTTAAGCCTATTCTTCTTTAATTTCTTCCTGTCATAATTCCTTTTATAAAGACTGGCAAAATGTTTGTCATTTTAAGTTGCCAGGAATTTCAAACCCTTCTATGAGTTGCCACAGTGCTCATAATTGCCATAGTAATTTCTTTGAATATTCTAGAATGCAGTTGAGTTAGCTTAAATGATATAAAAAGATCTCACAGATTTAGGCATTCTAACCCGTTCTTTTACTTTCCCCTTTCTTACAACTGTTAATTGTACCACACATCAGTTCAGAGCTGACCTTTTCAGGAGACTGATACGGAAAAAGCTATTACACATTTCAGCCTTCTTGGAATCATTTGTTGAGAGCTCTTCCTCTTTTCTATACAGCAGAGCAATGTTTTTCTTAGTCTTTTTCATCAGTATTGTGCTGATGAATCACTTCAAATCACCCATGACACCCCTTGCTAATAGCATAATTTTATATCTGTTCTAGTATTTCCATTTTATTCCTTTTATTTGTCTTCACTCATCTAATTTTCTATCCATTTTCTATATGATTCCTTCTAGTGACAGAAATTAACTTAAAATTTATACGTTCCTGTCCTCCTTCTACATTTCACATTTGGATCCCTTGAGCCAGTATCATTCATATCTTTTGTCCAGGAAACCTATAGTCCCCCTTAAATAATTTTTCTTTAGTTTTGGTTCCTCTGAGATTCCAAACTGCAGCTCTGTATTTAAAATTTTGCTCTTAAAATCCCCTGGCTTCCTTTCCCTCTAAAGAATAATGAACTCTGCCACTCTGTGGTCATTGAAGTTGCTTTCTACACTTACTAGGTTAAGGCCAAATCCAGAAAGGTTTTCTCTCAAGTTGCTTATATGTTTCAAAAACTTACTAGGGAACTTGTGCTCAGGTCCCAGCATATTCACGTGGAAATAGAGAAATCCCTATATTATGACAAAGCCATGCCCTGGAAAATACCAACTCCTCACACAAAACCCAATCCTGATCTTCTTGAGAGTGTGACTCATAACATGATTTCCTTTACAGAGTTCACGTACTTTTAACTACTGACTGATCTCATTTAAGAGAGAGAGGGAGAGAACCTGTGGCAAAGAAGTTACAGTCAGTATTGCCAACAGTGGTGTGCTGATCTGGTTCTGCTGCTGCCTGGGTGTGCATCTGTAGATTGCTAGGGTGGGATTAACATCACCAAAATTCCAACACTAAGAGTAGAAGTATCAACCTTTGCACTTGGCACAGGGGCTATTTTATTCTAGTCAGGGAACAGGCACATTAGGACATATAAATTCATGTGATTTATTTTAGATATCTTCCATAAAACTGGATGACTGGCAGCAACAGAAGTAAGAAAATTTACATGTGAGAACAGACCTGGCCTTTCCTCTAACCTTGTGGGCTACAACCATGTGGCTTAACTTCTATTTTAACCAGTGTCCAAGAGAGAACATGCTAGGCTATCACACCTGTACCCTTTTTAGATCTTGCTTATAAAAGCAAGATTTCCAGATTGATTTAATTTTATACTTCCTATTACATGGTTTGCTTTAAGTTTTCTACATTGTTCTGCATATAGCAGAGACTGATGTCAATCCTATCATTATAACCAATGTTCTCCTTTTCACATTTTCTCTATATCTTTGCTTTATACAGACCTGTCATATATTACAGAAAGCTTTTGGTAAAATTAGAGTAAACCATTCACTTGAGCATGTCTTCCAAAGGTGGGCAATGTTCTAGTTTATTAACAGATGCAATCCAAAGCTGGTGGCAATTATAACTTCAGTTAGTTGACAACTACATGGTAATCTCTGTAGGACAAGTAAATGGCCTCAGTGTACCTGCAACTTCCCTAATAAGCCTTTTGCTCTAGAGATGCTTTTCCTGCTCTGCTCATGGCTCAGTGGCTAAAGAAGGTAATTTTTAATTATTAGAGCTGTTTGCAGCTTGTGTGCAGTTTTGGGCACCACAATATAAAAAAGACATTAAGCTGTTAGAGAGCATCTAAAGGAGGACCATGAATATCATGAAGGGCCTCGAGAGGAACTATATGAAGAGCATCTGAGGTAATTTGGTCTGTTCATTCTGAAGTAGACTGAGGGGAGACCCCACTTCAGTCTACAACTTCCTCTTGAAGGGAAGGGGAGGGTCAGGCACTGATCTCTTCTCTCTCATGACAGTGACAGGACCCAAGGGAACGGCCTGAAGTTGTGTCAGGGGAGATTTAGGATGGATATTAGAAAAAGGTTCTTCACCCAGAGTGTGGCTGGGCACTGGAACAGGCTCCCCAGGGAAGTGGTCACAGCACCAAGCCTGACAGAGTTCAAGAAGTGTGTGGACACTGCCCTCAGGCACATGATGTGACTCTTGGGGCTGTCCTGTGCAGTGTCAGGAGCAGGACTTGATGATCCTTTTGGATCCCTTTCAACTCAGGACATTCTACAATTCTATTATTCTAAGTACTTCAGACATGATACTGTTAGGTAATGGCAGATCATTTGGTCTCTGTGACACCAGGATGAGGCTTGAACATGGCCCCAGGTGAAGCATTTAGTGCAGCTGCCACTCCTTGTTCAGTCTATATATGGGAAAGACAGGGTCATCTCAAGGCTACAAGCAGTAGTCTAGCTCTCTGGGCTTAACAACCTTGGTTGCTTGCTGGGCGTTATCACACACACTTTTCTTTTGCAGAGCTGTAGCTCCACTTAGCAGGAACTGCACTGACAGGTGAAAATGAGGAAACAGGCACTTTCTGACACTTTCCAGAACTCCTTCCTTCACTCCGTGACATGGCTGTAACATGGACACTGTGGTTGTTTCACCCCATGCAGACTTTCCCATTAGCAAACAACACTTCCATGAGCAACCCTTTATAAGAGGCTGCTTAAAGAAGATGCTGTGACTCCGTCTATTCCTCCTGTACCATACACCATGTGGTTGCTCATTGTTGTCCATGGTAAAAATCCCAGCCTTCACTCCAGGCAGTTTTACCTTTTGAGCCTCAGGTAATGCATCAGTTGACAAATCTCTTTTCTCACCTTGTACCAAGACTTTACACCTCCACCCAATTTGCTGCAGCTTTTTGCAGAGAGGAAGGATGCAAATTTTGACAATTTCTCCAGAAAATGTATCTCATTTTGTAAAGATGATATAATTTTCTCCTTCACCTCACTGCTCACACAGTTCACACAGAGAAGACAAGAAGCAACAGTTGCAAATTGAAATACAGGAAATTCCATTTGAATAGGAGAAAAAGACCCACTTTTAATGTGAGGTTGGTCAAACACTGGCACAGGTTGTCCTGAGAGATTGTGGAGTCTCCACCAACAGAGAAACCCAAACTCCAACAGGACGCAGCCCTGAGCAGCTGGCTGTCACTAACCCTGCTTGGAGTGTGGGGGTTGGACCAGACAATCTCCAGAGATTCCCTCCAACTTCCAGCGGCCTGTGAAAAGGGCAGGAATATCATAAGTCAGCTTGAGAATTTGCTTCAGATTATGCCTTTTTAATAAGATACATTTCACTCCATGTACAGTTAAAATGAACAGGTTCTAATCAAGATCATAATATGGGCTGGGCTGAACATAGGTGTTTTGTGGTTTTTTTTCTTTTAATAAAAAGGAAATAAAGTTCTTTCAATTTTTTAAAGTTAAGAAAACCAGTTTTTTTAAAGAAAAGAAAAACAGCTTTACATGAGATGAGAGTATCTTGATGGACTGATCAATTCTTCACTTCATGCAACTGAAGTCAATATCAGTTTATTTCCAATGGTTTCAACAGAACAGGAACTAGATGCTGCAAATAACCCAGTGTGTCAGCTCTCTATATTGCTCAGGGATGGTAATGTCCACCTATTTCTTCTGGAATTCCTGTGGAACTGAGGGTGCCTGGGTTTCTGCCACAATAGATAAGCATGAAGATCCAAGGCATATATGTACAAACACCTGGGGCAGCACCTCCCCACTTCTTGGAGGCACTACTGTGCCAAGGTACCACAGAGGTCCTTAGACATCAAAAGCATCTGATGATGACTGTGACCCTACAGTCTAATGCTGCTGAACACCCAGAGCCTACCTAATGCCATATGTCTCTGTATAAAGCACAAAAACATTCACTGAAGTGCAAACTGGCACTTAGATCTTGTTTTATTTTCTAGTCTGCAGATACTTTATTAGGCTATGCAAAGTGAATAGTTTCAACAGAAAACACTGAGAGTCCTATCTTAAAATTATTCCCCAGACTGGTGGGCAGAGCACTTGGAATTGCTTCAAGTCCTGACTGAGCAAGAAGTTGTTTTCATCTCTCACATCTTGAGACATTACTACTACCACTTGATTTCTAGGCAAAAGAGACACTACATTATGTGACAAAGGGTTGATTGAAAGCAAAGTGGGCTTTTGAAGGAGCCTGCTGCACACATGTGGATTAGTCAGGCACCTGCCTTCATGGGATTGAGAGGCTTTGACACCATCTAATTCCTTGGGATCACTTCATGGATAGTCTAGGTAGTCTTCTAGCTGGGCAGGTATTTGTGGTTATGTTCTTTCATTCCTAGTGTTTCCACTTACTGCAAAGAAAACCTTAGTACTGGGTCACACTGGACACATCACTGCACAAAAGACACATCAAGATTAGGAGTTACAGGCTTAGCACTGATAGGAATAGACACTTCCATGGAACAAACTCTTAAATTAATAATCTGAGAAATTAATTATTTTTTACTAGTTCAGCTCTGTTTAGCTTTGTATTTTCTTGACAAGTGAAAATAGGCTGGTTATATTTAATTTTGACCTCTTGACTTAATGCACTGATACCATGTTCCAAAATCCATGTGACAAACATTTTATGCAAATCTTAATTAAAAAGACAGGATTATTCCCTTAGTTACTGCACAAGTCTCTACTTTCCTCTGAAATATGTGAGGGTATTTCTTTCTAGCTAAAGTACAGGAAGCAGTTGATGCTACAAGTAATGTTTGAGTGATGCTTTAGCAGTATATCAAAATGACTAGGTTCACCTTATTTACTGGAGAAGAAATAAATTTATTCTGGTGGAGTAGCAAAAAAATTCCTATTATGCAAAAGAGAAAAAAATTACATAAAGTTTACAAAATAAATAAATTATTGCTTTCACAGTAACTTACCTGCTAAATATAAAGCTTCTATACCAGTAGACAGGACTGAGTGTAGAAGGTGAGCTGATATTAAGAATATGTCATAAGCATCTATTCCTAAAAAACTGCTTTTAACTGAAGACACCAAATTTTGTTTAGCTGTAGGAATGTCCCCAACCACCAGAAGTATAGACTAAAAAACACATGAAATAAGCCTTCTACTTTCCTCAGAACTAGCAGGGCTGCAGCTAGAGCAATACATTAATACTGGGGCACTGTACTGGGGCATGAAAGAAGACATGGACCAGTTGGAAAGGGTTGAGAAGAGAGACAAAATATTGATTTTAGATGTGTAAAACAAAATCTTGGTTGATAAAAATGAGCATGTGGTTGCAAAGCCTGCAGAATACTCGAGTGGCACATCTGAGGAGACCTGGTTGAAGCATAATCCTGAGAATGCCTGGAGAGCACAGCCTGCAGCACAAGCTAAGTTAAAGCATTGAAATGCACAATCAGTCCCACAAAGCAGAAGTTCTACTGAGAAGATGAAAAAAGAGATATGTCATCAATATGATGAGAGAGTGCAATGTCACTGACCAGATTAGGAAAGAGTGATGCAATTCATAAAACACACAGAGAATGTGCCATCACTGATAAGATTGAGAAAAGCAACGTCAGGTAAAAAGAAGGGACAGGATGTAAACTGCCAAAGTCTATAGACCATATACAGTCTGAAGGAAAAAGGAGTCTTGAGAACATTTCTGCAGAAACATTAAGGGAGCTGTAAAATGTGGGCAATGGTAATCAGCAAGTCACAGAAATTACCAAAAAGTGAGAGTGGATAATGAGATACTTGTGTTTGTGAGCATCTGCAGTTAACAGGATCACAGATACACTTCTCTCCTTAGCAGTCTTATTTATATAAGATGTACATTAATGTAGAACTACTGGCATCAGTCAACACCTGTGAGAAGTAACTGTACCACTGCAAAAGGGCTTACAACACTGTGGTTTTTGAATTGAGAGAAGACTGAAGAGACACACTGACAATGGTCTTTGAGAACCTAAGAGGCCATTCTCCGAGTATGAAGGATGGCAAGACAAAAATAACGCAAGTCATTGAACTGCAGTAAGGTAGACATCAGGAAAACCTCAGGGTAGTAATGTACAAGGCTGGATTCCTTGGGAAGCTGTGGAATCTCCAACAGTGAGAGTTTGAAATGGCAGCTTGGACAAATACTTATTATGGAAAAAGAAGTCCCATATAACTGACCTCCTCTAGGAATAGAGGCTAAGCAGATGGACTTTTGAGATCTGGTCCAGTCTGGTCTGATCTTTTTACTATGATTTTATGGCTGTAGCAAATGTTAGCATAAACACTATTTATTTATTTTGATCATACAAGAAGCACATTTCAAGTGACATGTCACAATGGCAAAGAAACTACATCAATCCAAAAAAATGGGTTTAGCAATAGTATAAATTACTTTAAATTACCAGTTCAGCAGAACACTGAAGCACAGTTCTTGGGTCTTAAAGACTTTAGGTCTAAGGACACAAACCACTCAAATCTTGAAGCCCCCAGGAAATACAAAACCAGCCCAATGACACCCTTAACAACAGAATAACCCCAGACTTAAAAGAACTCAGTAATAGTGAGGGGTGTGCTGCAGGACAGGGCAAACTCTTACACATCCTACATAAAGCAAGGCATCTCTAATCTCTTCAGAAAAGAAAAACCTGTTTATGAAGATTTCCTGAAGAATTAAATAACCATACCACAATGTACATTTCATTTGTGGAGAGAGACTGATGTGAATCGGCTATACATTTACTAAGATTTAGTGATCCCACTTGTCACAGTGATAACTGCATATGGATTGCCTGTCTTGAACTAAAGCAAGCTCCCTTCCTCCGAGGCTTTTAGCTGTCTGCAGATGCCTAAATGAAGCCTTTCTGTTGACACCCATGTGCTCCCTGGGGTGCTTATGTCAGTTCCTAGTGCTATCCCTTTTCATCTTAATGTACACCTGTCAGACTGCTCGGAATTTCTATTCAGTATCACCTTTCCCGAAGGCTCCTTCAGCCTGAATAAACATGGGTTGATTCGCATGTGAAATAAGCTGTGCCCACTGACTTGATGGTTCTTCCTTTGAAGAGCAAAGAGCCGAGTGGTTTGAAACCCAGTCTTTCCAAGTTGTACTCTTTGCAGCTGGACACCCCAAAATCTAGTTAATGGCTCTTGTTAAGACCAGATGATCCTCAGAAACGGCCCTTCTGCGCGTACAGCCTAGGATACCTCCAAATCTAAGATTTTCTATAAGATTTCTCAGAATTTAAAGACATACAGGATTGTTTAAAGCTTTCGGCTTTGGTTGCTACTGGTCTCTCACAAAGTCTTCCACTGTATCCCGAGGACAAGTTGATCGGCGCAGGCAAATGACACCCGTGAAGAGAATCCTTGTGTCCGCTGCCCTGCCCGCCCGGAGTCGCCCCCAGGGCCGGCCGGGCTGCCCGGTGCTTCTGCGGCGCTCCCTGAGCTGAGCGCCTCCCGCGAGTGGTGCGCCCGCGTCAGCGCCTCTTTGACAGGAAGAGGGCAAAAGGAGCCGTGAAGAGACAGGACCATGCCCAGCACCGACATGAGCCCGCTGTGAGCCCGGTAGCCGGCAAGGAGGAGAGGAGCAGCGCATCCCCGGGCCCCCAGCTCTGGCCCCGCAGCCGCCCCGGTGCCCGCCCGTCCCGCCGCTCACCGATAGTAGAAACGACGGTGCCCACGAAGTAGAAAGCGCCGGTGAAATCCCATCGGGGCCGGATGTCATCGACGCGGATGCCGGCCACGTTCGCCTCCTCGTATTCCCGGAGGAAGTGCCGGAGCTCGGCACGGCTGAGGTTGTGGCGACGGGTGAAGTTCTCCAGCCGTTCCTCCCAGCGCTCCTTAGCCTCCCGCTCCGTGGGCAGCTCGATGGCCGAGAAGACGGCGGCGCCGCACAGCATGTACAGCACGATCAGCACCGCCAGCAGGAGGAACCGCGCGTTGTCCGCGTTGAGGCGACCCGCGCTGGAGCAGCAGCAGGCGCCGCGACACGCCATCCTCCGCCCGCGGGACCGGGCTGCCGCGCCGCCACGCTACGTCGGGGCCCTGCTGCCGCCGCCG
>VZTZ01040307.1:66608-111929 GCA_013400955.1 Drymodes brunneopygia
GACGGGGCCTGCCCCCCCTTCCCGCCCTCAGGTACCCGGCCCCGGGCTGTGGGGCCGAGGAGCGTCCGAGGCCACGGGGCCTCTTAGAGGGACCGGGCATGAAACCCGTCAGTCGCTGATATGCCCCCCCATCGAAGCCATAAAAATTACCGCCTTCTGCCAAAAGAGGGCACTTCCTTCTCCAGAGGTCTGGTTACCCATCGCCTTCCCGACAAGGTGATACATCTCTGTCCTCCAGCTCTCGGCAGGCGAAGGGAAATTGTGTAGGGAAGACAGAAGCAGCTCTCCAGCTGCAATGTGGTTTTAAAATGGGTTATTTGCAGGTTCAAAGAGCAAAGCTCTCGAACCAAGTCTTCTGGAAATATCATTCTCACTATAAGAAGAAAAATATTAACTCAGCAATATCTGGTAGTTGCTACAGTGCTGAATTCTACTTTTAAATAATTGGGGGCTGGAATTCAACTCTGTTAAACATAGTAGCATACAAGCACATTCTTTCCAGGGAATAACAACTTACATGTATTTTTTTAGAAAGCAAGTTAACCAGCTATAACATCCACTTCCCTCCTCCTTCCCTCACTTGCCACCCCAATTTTCTAATAATTGTGTTGCAGTCAAAATGCAATGGGAATGAACACTAAGATCGTAGAAATCTCCCTTAATGGCAGATAATTGTACACTCTGTGTAAGAGCCATTGATTGTCTCACAGCCTGAGGTATATTTGAGTATTGGTCTGAGCCCCAGGGGTGCACTGTGGGCAGTTCCAACGCCAGTGTTCGAGAGAGGATCACCACCTGTGTGGCACCAACTGCTAGAGCAGCAGGCATAGAAAAAATAAGTCCTTTTCTTATGTTACACAGTGAACCACCAGTCAGGGATGAATGGGAGTCATGTTCAATTTTTTCCTATTTGTTGTTATTCATAGATGATACATCATGCTGCAGGTTTTTATTCCCTCTTAAGTAGTCTTCAGCATAGATTTTAGCATGGAAATTAAAATTAGCAGCAATGCTGGAAGACATTAAATAGCCAAAAATAGGAAGATGAGATGCCAGCCAAACTAACCAGACTCTGTTCCAACTGCTAAAGGTAACCACATGCTTCTATAAAAAATGCTGGTATCTTTAAAATTATTGGCAGTTCCTATTAGAGAAAAAAAAACCCAAATCAACCTAAACTTTGCCAGTCAGAAAGAAGACAGAACTCAATCCGTGCATTCTCAACCAGCAAAGGCAGCAGAACTGAGTGAGCACTATCTGTCCACACCCAATGGCTCCATCCATCAAACCTGTTCAAGGGTGGCTTGGATTAGCACAGTGGGAAGAAGAGCCTTTAACTGCTTGAAACCATAACAAGGATCAATGTGATTGCCCAAAGAAACGTGCACAACAACAACACTATCCAAAGGAATATCCAAGGCAAATTATTCAAGGTTATCTGATTCCTCCTTATTTACGTATTATTTTGTTAGTGTGGAATAGTCATTTTTGTGTTTGTCTTGGGCATAGAGATAGTTATTGCATTAAGGCAGGTAAGATCATCTGGCATATTTTGAAAGACAAGTGTACTACTGTCATTGAACATCGAAAATTGCAAATTCCCTAATTTGTCAACTTGGTCTTGGCAGTGATTTAATCATCTTGTGAGAAGGCAGCTTTTTAAGGATGCGCTCTCTGTTAAAGGATAGAACAAGAGCAAGTTGGTATTGACCGGAATCTTGAAAAAAAAATGAGAATATGGCTTATTCTAAAGAATACTTTCTTCTAAAACAGGCCACCATTCCCCCTGCTCTTGGGTGAATAGCTGGAAAAACTGGAGCGTGTAGAGAGCATGAACAGTGCAATCAGAGTCACCCAACCATAATATTTATGCAAGGTGGAATAAAGAAATGCAATGTGTTCACTGGCACAAGCAAAAAAAATAAAAAAAAGTAACTTTTAGTTTCAGGTAAAAAAAAAAAAAAGTAGCTCAACATGTTGCTGACATTTAAATTAACTCCAAATCAAAATTAATATCTTGTGAGCCTGAGCCCTGAACGCAATGCCATTACCCTCAGTACAGTCACTTGTGCATAACAGGAAACATGCTGTTTTCCCCACCCCTCAGCACCACAAGCACACAGCTCCCTAGTGTCTGCGTGTACAGGCATTAAGTGACAACACATTGGTGGTGGTGAGGCTTAGCATAATTGTAAAATAATAGGAAAGAAAAATCAATGTATTCACCAGTTCTGTTTATAATATTGACTGACAACCCTGTAATTAAGAAAGCTACATTCACTAAGTACCCTGATAATGATTACTAGTAAGTGGTCAGAGTGGAATTATTATTAACACATCAACAAATTACTTGGAAGACTCATGCAGAGGTTTAGTTACTCTCATTGACAGTGTCAGTACTTTTTAATTAGCAGTCTCCCTTGGAAGTGATTAGCTGGTACACTTAACCAAAACTCACTGCTTTTCTTTGGTGAAGTTATGGAATGGCTGCAATGTACTCCGGAGCCAACTTTATGCCTAATGAAACACCCTGACAGAGAAGCAAATAAACCAGCCCTCCATTACCTTTGATACTAAACAAAAATTCTTCAGGAGCATAATAACCTTGACACTAACAAACTAATTAAAAAAAAAAAATACAAAACTTCATGAACATGTGAAACTGAGCATCTAGAGTAGGCTAAACTTTTCAACATCCCTATCGCTTTGCAAGGAGTTTCAAAGACATTGCATCTTTGGCAAATTCTTTCTGAATGTGAAGTAGGGAATCATAGACGATGATTTAGTCCAAGCATCAACAAAATACTACCAAGTCAACCACTAACCCATATCACTAAGTGTTACATCCACACATCTTTTAATACCTCCAGGGATGGTGACTCCACCACTTCCCTGGGCAGTCTGTTCCAATGCCTGACAACCCCTCAGTAAAGAATTTTTCCCTAATATCCAATCTAAACCTTCCCCGGTGAAACTTAAGGCTCCTCTTGCCCCTTGCTTGTTAGCTGGGAGAAGAGGCTGATCCCCACCTGGCTACAGCCTCGTTGCAGGTAGTTGTAGAGAGCAGTAAGATCTCCACTGAGACTCCTTTTCTCCAGGCCAAACATCCCCAGCTCTTTCAGTTAATCCTCAGAAGACTTGTGCTCCAGACCCTCCACCAGCTCCATTGCCCTTCTCTGGACATGTTCCAGCCCCTCAATGTCTTTCTTGCCAGGAGGGGCCCAAAACTGGACACAGCACTCAAGGTGTGGCCTCATAAATGCTGAGTATGGGGGGACAATCCCTGCCCTGGTCCTGCTGGCCACACTATTTTTGATACAAGCAATGTGTTCCATTAATGGGATGCTGTTGATTTTATAAAACACCTGGTAGTACACTTGCAAGATACAAGTTCCAACCCAATCTGAAATGTACACATTTAGAAGACAGAACAAAGGATATATTAACAAGATTGCCTTTATTTTTATTTGAATTTTACATATAATAACTTTTATTCCAGCTACTGGGGTCAACTGATGGTCTCCACAGAACAGTCATTTTTGAATTAATTACAGCTAAAAATGCAGAGAGACTCTCTGAGAACAGTTCTCATCTTGAAAACCATATTAGAAACCACAGTAAAGAAATAGCATATAAAAAAGTATTCAAAAAAGCAGGTTCACTTGTAATAATATGGTTATAGATTCTCCAAGAATCTCTCCCTTATTAACACTGTAATGTTTCAACTACAAATTAGCCATTATATCAGACATCATAGCTTACAGAACAGAAATAGTTTTTGCAAGTAGCACAGCAGGCTCAGTGTCAGCAAGTGGAACATAACTGAATACTGGAAACGTTTATGATGGAACCCACATATTTCCATGTGTATCAGGGGCATTAGTGTAAGGAATATTCCAAATCCATGGTTGATCTGTAAACAAAAACAAAAACAATACTCATGACAAATTCAAACGTCAAATGCAAAATTTGGTTCTCTTCCTCTTTTCCCTTTGGAGGCAGAAGAAGATCAAAATTCCCACATTTTCAGACAACATCATGAGCAATTTCAGTTTAGTGGAAATTTTTTCAGTTTTTTTCTTAAACTGTAAGATACAGAGTTTTCAAAAGGCTTTGCTTTCCCCCCAGATATTATTTTAAATATAGTTATAACCCAACATGCTCACCAGCTTTATAAGAATTGTATTTCAGCCAATATACAAGTACAGTAAATGCAGCCAAATTTGGTTTGGCCTAGTGCCAGCAAGTTTTGTGCTGCATCTCTCTTAACCCAATGGAATTATAAATAAGCACTGTAACATATTAATGTTTTTCACAGGGACAGTAAGAATTCAGTACCTAAGAATGATGCTGCCTGACCTCCGAAAAGTTCACATTTACCCCTCACTTCTTCAAACGTTACATCTTCAGATGATTTTTTTTTTGTCAACACACAAGTCCCTCCCTCCCACTTCTCAGAATACAGAAACTCTTCCCACTCTTGGGAAAGAGAAAAAGCAATACACCAAGAGCTCTGCAACCTTGCTCTGTGTTCTTCCTCCTACCATACACGTGGCAGAAATGCAGCTGTTCTATGAATCCAAGGTATTATTCTATTTCTCACAGGCTACTCCTACTGAAATAGAGAAAAATCCTTCAACCCTTTTTTCAGTGAGTTTTCTCAGGTAAGAAATTTATATAAATCTAGCCTGCTTCTTCTCTCCAGGTACAATATGAGCCCTGAAGGAAAACAATGACATTAATCTGTACAATGCATAGATTAAACTAAATTATGACAGGAATAGCTATTGATTGTGATTACTGTTGTCCAATTTTAGGTTTACAGGATCCAATGACAACTGACAATATAGGAAGTGAGAATAAGAAGGTGACAAAAACAGTAACAAAGGGTTACATAAATTATGCAAGAGCACATTGTGACAAGTACCACGGCAATTAAACATGGGGCAGAGGGACCATTACCACCAAGTACTCTATTAATCACTATTAGTGTCCTTATTTCTCGTGTTGTAGTTCCCTATGATGCAGTAAAACATATCCCAGCTATGCAAATGTTTTAAAAAGTGTCTGATTACAGCAGGAAGAGAGCAGTATTGTAGTTGGTTGAGTTTTTTTTTTGTTACAGGACAGGTGATTTCAAAGCATATAAAAGATAAAAGGCATCAGAAACCAGAAGAAACTATAGCACTTAACTCACAGTGCACAGCCAAGAAAGCTCTCTACGTTTCTGGCTCAACTACAGGATATTTAGACTTTGAGCCATCTCTAAAAAAAAAAAAAAAAAGAAAAAGGTAGCACCATTATTTCCCTAAGCTTCTTTTCTCAGTCTCCTACTGGAGAGCCATGTGTACCTTTTGTATTTTAGGAGAATACCTTACCAGATAGTAAACATTAACAGTTCAAAAAATGGGTACAGAATAAAGCAAATGTTGGGAAAAGCACTGAGGATTTCAAACACACATTCAGATTTGAACACTGACCTCTATCTATGACATCAGAATAAAACCAGTGCCACTCAAGCACTGGAATCTGTCACTCAAGAATACATTATGCAGCTAAGACCTATCCATCTTCCCTACCATCTGGCAGTTACTCTGCTTAATTCAGCAAAACATGCAGGCAGAGCAAAACCTAAGATGTACAGAAATAACTTCAGTCGCCCCCTTAAAGCATGCTGAGGAGCTGAGGAGCCTCAATACATTATTTAGTTCTTTCTCATTGTGGCTATCTAAATAAAATTTTCTCAAGGTAGCTATTACTGTACTTGGAACTTTGTTCTGTTAATGGGATGCTGTTGATTTTATAAAACACCTCACAGTATTTTAATAAGTCATGTGTCAAACTATTGCTGAGATAAATTATAATTCAGGTATTTTTAAAATGCCAGGTTCAATTTAAAATTATTCATCACTTTTAATAGGATCTGTATCAGCAGGAGAAAGACAAATACTGTATGATGGCAGCTGCTTACTGCTGCACATGAAAATTACTGCCAAACTTCTCAAAGTTAATTTCTATGATCTTCTTAGGGGAGGAAATAAAAGCCCCATTAAATAATTTCAGAAGTGTCCTTAACACACCTACCTTCCCCACATTTCAAGATCAGTGCCTCATTTCTGATACCCCAACTTTGTCACAACTGCATCTCACTGGAGTTAGTGTTACCTGCTAGGCTGGTACCACAGCTTTGCTCTTACCTCATTTACAAGCAGCAGAACTCCAACAGCAGAGGCAGCACTCAGTAAAATAAATGGGGCCATTTCAGTCCCACTGCCACTTAAACATTATCTGAAAGCTCAGGTGGAACATTATTTCAGTTATACTCAGCTTTTGAACATTCCTTCACAACTGAATAGACTATCACATTTTACTTAAAGGTAGAGAGGCTCTGGAGACCAAGACAAGCTCTTTTTGAGTAACATGTGATTATCACTCAAAGAATCCATGCTGGCAGGCCACCTCAAACCTTGATGTTCTCATAAATATGACAGATGGCAGTACAGTTAAAACCAGGAACATGTAATTTAATAGTAAAGCATTAAACACAATGAGAGTACCTTTATGATCCTCTTCCTACAGGTGTCTTCTACATTGTGAGTGGAGATCCAGATGAAAGAATTCCTGGTTGATTTCTAAACCCAGAAACTGGGTTCTTACCTCTACTTAATTGAAAATGTAGCTTCAAAGCAACAAGTATTCACATATATAGAAAGGTTAGAAATAACCAGACTTCTTCAAGTCATTCTACATATACATGACAAACTCACTCCTCGCTACACAAATCTGGAAAGTTCTTCCTTAAGTACTTGCAAAAGGTGCAGATTACACTTCAGTCTCTTGTTCCCTCCCTCTGGATGAGCACGGCATTTGGAAAGGATTTTTTTGTTCCTCTCAATGCAGAAATCATACTTAAAGATCTTAAGAGAGAGGAAAGGCAGATGGGGAATAAATGAAGGATCTATATTAATATTCACAAACAAGCCTACGATTTCTGAAGACGAGGACAATGACCACTTGTCTGGGGAAAAAAAAATTTAAGAAGTACAACCCAGTACTGCAGTTTTAAACACAGGATTTGCTTTGTTTCACAAAGTGTTGATGTGATGAGGAAAAAAATATTAATTTTGCACTTTTCTGAGACCTCCCCCAAGTTGTTAAAAAAAAACCCTTGATATACTTATGAATTAAAAGCTTCAAGTTTCCTTCACACAACAGAGGATTTCCTCAGTCAGTAAACAGTGTAATATCTAAATCACAAATGAAGTGAAATTCCTCTATTACAGCAAGCAACTTGTATTGGTAAGAAAGATAACAGCAATATTGCAACTGAGATGTGATGATGGGAGCTCAATGAGAAGATAATGTTATACAACAGAAATGTTATACAACAAAACTGCAGTAATAATCTAAAAGATTCTACAAGAAAATAAAAATCTGAGTACTATTAGAGACAAATAAATTTTATTTACAACAATATCTTGCTGAGTAAGATAGGCTGTTGTGTGCATATTTCCCAAATACCAGTCTGGATAATTTTCAGCTTCCCTTCCAAGGACTCTCAAATTACACTGCTGGTCTGTAGGTTTCATTTATCTTAGTATCATCGATACACTGAGCTTTGCAATAGTCTTTATTATGACAGCCTGAATCTGTTGGTTAACTACAGAGGCCTTCAGGAGATTGATGTATCTATGATTTATCTAGATATCAAGTAGCCCTGTCAGCTACCAGATTTTTTTTTTTTAATTCTTTAACTATTTTGCCCAAAAGATACATCTGCTGCCCACAAATGGCTTTCTGCTGTTCAGCTGACTTTTGGAAGTGATCAACTGCAATTGCTCAAAACAGCCACATGAAAAGAGTTAATAACATACATGCTGCACACAACAAATGTTATCTGCTAAAAATTAATGAGGTCCTCTGTGATGTCAGAATAGGAATGATCTTTTTCTTTATTTTAAAACTTGCATGTTATTCCCTGCAGCAAGGAAACATACAAGCTATGTACATCACGCATAATATAACTCTTTTGTGCTAGTAATTTAAAGCATTTGGGAAGAAACAGTCCAAAGGAAAAATGCCCAGGTAAAAGTCCTCTGTGCAACCTTAACGTTGATCTGTCAGGATGTCCTACTGTTACATTTCCTCAGACTTCAACTACAAATCTTGCACTCTGCACAAGATGGCTCAAATCACATATAAGTTCCAAAACTAGACTTGACATCACACATCTATCCTGAAAAAGAGTACCCAAATTAAACCACATTTTAAAATTCTTGAATTGACCAACTATTGAAGCAAAATATTAACCATCTGGCAAATTTACCATCTCATGAGAGTGCTCTCACCTAATAATCTGAAGCACACCTCCCTTAGCCAAGCAAAAGCTTTGAGCTCAAAGAAGTTAGCTAGTAATGTGGCAAATCAGATAGTTAAGTGGCTCCTTCTGGTCTTCAAGTCTGCAATCCAATCATAACATTACACAGAAGAGGCCAAACTAAATAGTGACTCTGTAACTCAAGTTTCTTCTCATGCAAAGTGTTAATTTCTTCACAATCGTTATAAACAGCTGGGAGAACAAGTGTACTCAATGTTCCACTTGAACTCTGGGAGGCTTTCTGATGCAGTGTCTGATGTCAAGCTGCATTATGAGAACTTCAGTCTCAAACTGCAGGTTTACCAGTCAGTAATAATGCTTTTGGTTCTGCCGAGGAAGGAAACAGAAGCCAACACGAATGAGATTGGTTCCAACCCTGGCTCCCACACCCTGGGCTGTGAATTACAGTGACAATAGACACTTGCTGCTTGAAAAATTATAAACTAAACTTCTAAACATACTCAGATTTACATTTACCATTGCTCTGAATGGTAAATAATTAAAATATTTTCTGTTCAATGCATCAGAACCACTAGAAACTGGACTAGCTTCTAGCTGTCATCAACTAAGAAGAAAGGACATTCTCTTAGACTTTTACCATATTGGGCACACGGAAAGTACTTGCAGTTCTCTAAAATTCACACAGGATGTTGCTAGTCTAGTTCTTTCAAACCCTAGAAAGTACACAGGTTTCATACAGCTATGCAACATTAATTAGAAAAAAAAGGTGGTGATGGAAAAATACTAATTACTTTCCCAGAAGTTCTCTCTCTTAATTTCTTCAAAAATATTTTAACTACTTGACAGGGAAAGTGGAGCATTCTAGAACTCAGAACAAGAAACAAAGGTGAGAGAAAGGTAGAGACCACATACAGTGACATTTTCCCAGAACTTACACAACACCCTGAGGATACAGCAGATCCCTGTAAGGGAGCTCAGAGTAATAAAGAATTCCTATAGCTTTGCTGGACAAAACACCAATCTTTTCTTTCAAGCACTGGGCCACTAGCACAAAGCAGGATAAATGAAAAATCTTTCAACTCTTAGGTAACAGGCTAAACACAAATACCTAAACCTACCAGAGCTGCAGGCAAATATGCCATTAAGTCTTTCTTCCTTTTATCCAGCACAACATGCTATATGTAATAAATGAGATGCAGTGTTACTATAGTTTCCTGAAATCACTATAAATATTTACCAAATGTAATTTCACCATACTGCCAATTCCCACTCATTGAAAACCAGACAAAATATCAAGCACTGAACATCTGAAGTTACAAGAAAAAAGTCAATTTGCTTTTCTGTGTAAGTGTGGCCAAGGAACATTGAACAGTGAGCAGGGACCTTCACAAGGGAGAGACCTGTTCTTGTGAGATATGTTAAAGACCCTTTTGTGCATCCTTAACAAAATCACAGCTGTCAGAGGCTGAAAACTTCAGCTAGAGAACTAATGAATTAAGTGGACTGTCAATTTCTGCACAATGCCTGAACTTGTATTAAAGCTAATTTTCATCTCATTTCCCTATCATTTTTCCAGCCACCTCACCATTTTTCCAACATGAGATCTGACAGCTTTAGCCCCCAGTTACCAAGGGTAAAATCGATTTTCCCACTGGAACAAAATGAAATGCACCTTAGTACATTTTTACAAGTTGTGAGAATTGTTCAGGAAAGGAATCTTCAACAAAGGGCAAAACAACTAAGGTAATTCATGTAATTGGCATGCAGAGAGACTAATACATAGCTTCACTCTAGATTCATCTCAACTGAGTTGGAACCTGTCTTATTTTCTCACATACACATTTCTCTTCTATTTACTATTAAGTAATAGTTTCTTTCTTTGATCTCAATATATACACTTAAGAGAAAATTAAATGAGAAACAACTTGCTTACTAGAATGCATTTAGCCCTCTATTATATACGGTTCTCTTCCAGAGGGTTTAAGAAGTTTCAGAGCATTTTGAACTAAGAGCTCAGAAAAAGCTTTTATAAATTCTTGCTTGTAACCCAGTCATAACTCAAAGAACTTCTCACAGATCTATTTTGAGTACATCCCCTTTTCAATAGTGCTTAAGAGTTCTGCAACAAGTACACAAGATTAAAAAATTTAAAATCTGGCAGAATAATAAGGCAGAGAAATGTTTCACCTGCTGAGGTGTCCCTAAAAAAGCAGAAAACAGAGCCAATTAAACAGAAATCTCATCACACTTACTTATCACTAGAAAGTTCAGTACAACGCACTAGGAAAAACACCAAATGAAGTAGCCCAAAGTAGTGTACTACAATACAACAACAATATATTTTACAATACATAAAAACCATAGATTTGCTATTCATTCAGCTAATTGACTATATAACCATTGTTTTCTAGCTATTTTTAGGTACAAACATTTTTTCAAGCATTATAAGTGTTTGCTGGTAGCTTTCATTGGGTGGTTGGGTTGTTTTTCCGTTTTTTTTTTAAAGTCATCCTACGTAGTCAAAGTAAGCAACTTAAAAATATTTCTGGTATGATTTCTCTCACGGAAGAACTCCTACAAACTCCCCACTGCAACTTCAAGTGCCTATGCTGCTACCAACTGTGGTTTGAGACTCAGTTAAATTTTATTCTTCATTTGCTTCAGGGAGATCAAATGACTCTGGCTGGCAGAAGCAGGAAGGGTTTACCTGTTCACGTATTGTACAACATGTCTCTGTGCAAGTCTGAAATACAGCTAGAAACTAAATGAAAACAATGGCAAAATTTTAAATATGTGTCACAGAGATAATACATTATGATTTCCCTACTGGTGACATCTTAAAGCACATCAGTGAATCCTTCAGTGAGTACAGCTCAGCCTATGATTACGTTTTAGTGAGGGACAATCTCTCTCTCTAGGAGAGAAAACCAGTACAAGTCCAAAAAGTTATCCATCTCACAATCATGTCAACTTGCACTCCTTAGAAATCTTTGGAAGAAAAACAGGAAGAAAATCTTTATGACTGTTTCGCCAAGAAATCCTATTTTTCTGTTTTGCCTAAAACTTGAGTTTCAGAACGAAACCCACTGACTAATGAGGCAAACCAGGCAAAGTAGGACAAGACTTCTTTATCTTTTTCCTCCCTGTTATATTGGTGCAAGAAAATCAGGACAGGCCAAATTATTTCATTACTATTGAATTTAATGGACTTTAAAAGGTTGTGGCTCAACCTCATGAATTATTATGGCTGAAACCAGACAAATTATTTACATCATTTACTGGTAAGTTTATCATTGTATGTCCTGAGATGTATTTTATTACTTTCCAAGATGCATTTATTTCACTCTAACAGTTTTCATGCTGAAGTCCTGTCCAATATGATAAACACCACTTAGTATGACAGAAAGTCTTCGCGACAGAATGACAAAGAATCTCCGCAATTAAGTTATTTCCACAAACTAGGAAACTGCTTTTCTTTCATTTTGTTACATTATGTAATAACAGAATCCTCTAAGTATATCTGATTATTAGAGTTTGTACAAGTACAGGAACAAACAATGCATTTTTTAAAATTCTGGATTCTTTTAAGTAGAACTTTACAGCAAATGCACGGCCCAGCTCCTGAGCATCTCTTCACTGTTCTGCCAACTTCTCCTTCCTCCTGCCCCTAATAGGATTTTTCTGATTATATGGAAGTGACATGTAGTCTGTTTTCCCATGGTTAGAGAATCTGAGTTCATGGAAAATCCCCCAGAGCCTTTTCTCCCTCAATTATAAGGATCAGTCAATATGGTTTCTTTGGGGAAAGGATAATTATTTGCATTTTTGCTTCTCAAGACATTATTAAAATAAATCTATTTATATCACACTCCAGAGAGTTTGGGAGTTGACAACTGTATTGTTAAGGACAGATTACTTTATGAGTCCATCCCTCAACATGGGAATTCTTTCAACATCTTTTCCACCAGGAGGCTGATGAACTGAAACAGAATATTCAGGAAAGAGATGTGAAACAGCATAGGCAGCTGACTTCATTTCCACTGCCAAAGCCTAGACAACCTGAATTCTGACATCTGTGCATATCACCAGAGAAACCTAAGACCCAAAACCAGAACTACAGTCAAACCAGTTCTCTAGAGAAGTAAGTTTTCCATTAAAAAAGCTATTTGGAAAAAGATCTTTACATTTAGTTGAAATATATATATAAAATTCACTGACACAATAGGTTAAATGTTGGAATTAAACCAAGGACAATATTAACTACACAAGTACATTTATGCAAATAGAAGGTAGTATATGAAATATTTGAGAATACACATGGATTCTGTTAAGCTTTCTTTTAAAACCTCCAAAAATTTAAGCATGGCCTCTTAGAAAAACCTTCCCAAACCCATCAGTTTGAGCATTGGTTAACAAGCAGACAGTGCATACATAACCCAGAGCCCAACAGCCAGCTGATGCAGTTGTAATATATTCTTACCCTGTAGTTAGCCCATAAGGCCAGCACAATCCCTGCCTCCACTCCCCGACACAACAGTAACAGTACTCAAACTGACAGTGTGTTTTATACTGAATAAAACAGCACAACAGTTTGCATTCTCATTTCTACATTGGACCAGCAGTTTTTCTCTGGGAAAACTGAAATACCACTTAAGAGGTCCTTTAAGTAAGTAGCAAGCTCTTAGAGCAGAACAATTACCTTTCCAAGTTACAGAAGCTACAGAACATGCATCATATTGAGGAGGTGAATGCCTGGCTGTGCAGCTGTTGCTGTATTTAAGGTTTGGACTTGTATGACCATGGGTCTACTGGTGAGAAGCCAGGCTTGTTGGAAGCTGAAGGGATTCACCTAAGTGGGGCATGAGCCTCTTTGCCAACAAGCTAGCCAGAACTTTAAGAAAGGGCTTTAGTCTAGATGTAGAAGAGGATGGAGTTTTGAGCAACACATAAGAGCCAAGGGCTGCTGCTGCATTAGGAGCCAACAGGAAAATACCTGTGAAATGCTGCAAAGCACTCAGGGCTGGCTCCTCTAAAAAACTGACATGGTTAACAGCCCAGCTGATGTGGCTCTACACCAATGCATGCAGCATGGATAACAAACAGGAGCTTGGAGCCACCGTACAGCTAGAAATATCTTATCACTAGCACTGAAACTTGGTGGCCCGAATCACATAGCACTGCAATCAAGGGCTACAAACTGTCCAGAAGTACGGGAGACCAGATGCTTTCCTCTATATAGGAAAAAGTGGATTGACTGCAGAGAGCTGTGTTTGATAAGCAGTGATGAGTGAAAGCATACAGGTAAAAAACTAAAGGTCTAGCCAATACAGGAAACCTCATGGTTGGTGTTTACTACAGGTCACCTAACACAAAACATACTGGTGAAGCCATCTTACTTCAAACTACAGGAAGAAGCATCAAGCTCACAGCCTGGTCCTGCAGTGGAGCTCCAGTCACCCTGTGCCTTCACTTTTATTTACTATGTAAGAGTTTATAATAGAGTCTGTTGACTTCTTAGCTTTTAAATGTTCTTTCTCCCCATATCATTTGTTAGTTCAAAGGTTTACTGAAACATTAGTGTTTCTATAAACTGTGTTACTCCTATTTCAAGCTCTGCTCTAGATGCTGTCTTTCTTAGACCAATGCTTCTCAAAAACGAAGTTAATTACAATCTTTTGACATTCGTTATAAGGACAAAAATATAAAAATTTACTCTTTCCAAATATTGCAGGTTGCACATCAACCTTATCCTCTACATATTTTTATATTTTTCAGCCATCATCACCCCACAGCCACACACACTTATCACCTTCCTGATTTGCATGTTCTAGAGATGATCTCAGAAACTGAGACAGTTGAGATTTTGTACACCTCTTCAAGTATTATGAAATATAACCTACGAAATATAGAATGAATCGAAAGCATTATTCTTTTGATTTACAGCAATTTTCACATTTGCACTACAGTATTTCTTTTACATTCCACTACCAGAGCATTGTTTGTAGCTCATGCCTGCTCTCTTCCAAACATTCCCTTTTCAACTCTCCTTCTCCTATTAGTTCTGCAAAAAACAATTTTGATTCCATAAAGAATATCTGTTTTCCTAATGCATATACGAATCACACAAGAGGAATAAAAACTAGCATTGAAGTTATAGATCCAAAACTCAAACAACAATAAAGAAAAAATTTAGAATAAATAACCTTACAGTTGCTTTCTTTGAAGTCACAAGCAGAACATGGAACCGGTATCAAATTGCATATGAACACAACACAAAAAAGTTAAAATAAATCTTTGGAACACAGCAGTATTCAACTGACTCAGAGTTACTCAATTAGCTTGCTTCATGTAGAATAAGCCTACTTTTCTTCTGAAGTCACACCTTACCTTTGCTTCCATACTGTTCTGGTGGCAGGTCATAAGGTACAGGAAAATATGTTGCTGAATCTTTCCTTTCTGGAAACTTTTTCCCTCCTACATGAAAGTAACCTTTGTCCAATCCCTATGAAAGAAGGGAAACATACAGAAGACTTATTAAATTTTGGGGGAAAATATAAATTTAATCTACAATAGTTGCTTTCTCAATGAGTTATTTTAATGAACAAAATGTTTTGTCTCCTTTACTGAGCTTAGATACTTCCTGAAGCACCTTCATGTCTCAAAACTTCAGCTTCTCTTTTTATCATATCCATTGGCTTGGCCCCACATGCAGGTCCATATTGGATATATTCTGCCTTCTCAGGCCCTTGCATACATACCAATTTATTTCTATGTTCACTAGGTGAATGCCTTGGGTGTTTAATATTTAACTGAAGTGAAAAGCTTTCTCTTTGCTGCTTAGTTTCATCCTGACCACATTAATTGGATGCTCAGTATGTTTCATGAACTTAACTAGAAATCACTTTGTGTTATAGAAGCAACTCTTCAAATCTATGCTTTTCAGACATCTTGGGTAACATTATCCACAGACATAAAAAAATTTAAGGAAGATTTGAAACTGCTTGCACAAAAGCTTCAAAGACTACAATTATATTAGAATGACAGCATCACTGTCAAACAAGGTTAAGTACTATAAAAAGAAAAAATGCAATACAGTACAAGAGCAAAGAGATTTAAAGTGATTCAAGTAGCTCGGGCAGATGGTATTGCGTAGCCACTTCTCCAGAGATTGGATCCCAACTGTAGCAAGTTATACAAAAGCAAAATGTCTTAGGTTCTGAGATTTCAAATAACTTACTGTTAATCAAGTACAGTTTGATTAGAACAGACTAGAAATTTAAAAGCTGTCAAGTTTTTTTATTTATTTATAAGATATTACGACAAGTATTTTTCTTTTTAGAATCATACATAATGGTTTGGGTTGGAAGGGACCTTCAAAGATCATCTAGTTCAATCCCTGTGCACTGAGCAGGGACATCTTCCACAAGTAGCAGGTTGCTCAGAGCCCCATCCAACCTGACCCTGAATGTTCCCAAGGATGGGGTATCTACCACATCTCAGGGCAACCTGTACCAATGTTTCACCACCCTCACAGTAAAGAATTTCTTCCATAGATCTAGTCTGAATATACTCTCTTCTAGTTTAGAACTGCTGCCCCTTTTCCTGTCCCCACTTTTCTTACAAGCCCCCCTTTAGGTACTGAAAGGCTGCAATAAAATTTCCTTGGAGCCTTCTCTCCTCCAGGCTGAACAATCCCAGCTCTCTCTGTCTTTCCTCACAAAAGAGGTGCTCCAGCTCTGATCATTTCTGTGTCTCTTCTCTGGACTCAGTCAAACAGGTCCTTCCTGTGCTGCAGACCCCGCAGCTGGATGCCGTGTATCAGGTGGGGTCTTACCAGAGCAGAGTACAGGAGCAGAATTCCCTCCCTTGCCCTCCTGCCTACAGTGCCTTGGATGCAGCCCAGGACACACTTGGCCTTCCGGGCTGTGAGTTCACACCCCCAGCTCATGACCAGATAGTAACTTATACTTTATTCAAGCTCTATGGTCCACTAGTCTGAGTTTTACAGCATTCCTGTTTTGTGATAGTACAAGCAAGCATCCTAGTTACCACTAAAACACCCCATGGTATTCAAACACACACACTGTCTGAATTGAGAGTCCCAGCTATATACAATCCTGCAAGTCTTCCTTCACGGAAGTTTTACATTATCAAATGTTACCACTTTAGGTTGGAGATAGCAACATCCACATGACCACACAAAGCATGGGAATCAATGCAGCCTTGTGCCTTTTTCTTTAATATTCAAGAAGAATAGTAACCTAGAAAAAGGAGAGCTGCCAAAGACAACATCAGACAGCAGTTCTAGCAAGTCAGTTTAAAAATCTCCTTAAGAATATAGATGCTTCTTCTGTCTCATGACCCAAAGTAAGAGCAAACTATAGGTTATGATTTAAGAAACACTATATATTATTTCAAAGACTAGGCAAAAGCCACTGCCTTTTAAATGAAAGATCAGAGGAAACAAACAAGGTCCACACTAAAGGACTGTGTGAAAGAAAATCCAGTTTGAACTTCCCTTTCTTATACCATTTAAGTCAGATATTTTGATAAATAGTCACTAAAACCAGGCTACAGCATTTTGTGGAGCTTAGCCTTGAGGTAACAAGTAGTATGTTCAAAACAAACCAATGTAAATATGCAAGATTATTTGTAAAAGCTCATAAACATCTAAGGGTTTGAAAATGACTGAAAAAATCATAATTACATAGACAAAATGCAACAATCAAGTTGTATAGCTTTACTTCCAATGAATTTGAATCACCCAGGGATTGACAAAAATTTCATGTAAAAATGCAAATAACCATACTTCTGTTTGTAGTGGAAAGAACATGATATACGCCAGGGATTCTATAGCTCACAAACAACAGGAACTGTGTAAGTGGTTGTGGTGCCAAGAGATTTTTTTTTTTGTAACTCACAGCAGACAGGTTGCAGTTGGAGGGAGGGTCTGGGTGGTGTGTATTGCTAGTATACTACTAAAAAGATGACATTTAAATTGTCAGCATGTATGTGACATGCATGAGGTTTGATTGCCCAGACATCCTGCGAGCTTCTCTTGTCTTCTACATCACCTACAGAAGAAGTGTGGAAGGGCAGAGAAGGTTCCTCTGCTGTATCCTGAGATGGTTCTTATTCTACAACAAACTTCATATGCCTGATCAACAGCACCAAAATTACAAAGCTGCTGCCTGGCACCATCTGAGTTGGACATTTGTGAAACCCTTGCTATCACAAAGCACAGTGTAAAACACAACTTACTTCAGCCTCTACCTACCAAGTAAGGACATATTTATTTTTTTTTTCCCCTGTTATCTATCCTTTTCTTCAACCCAGTAATATTTTTGTTTCTGCTTGATTTCTTCTACACTCCATGCCCAGTTATTACTTCAGCATCTTTCTTTTCAGGCATTTTGCTTCCTTCTCTTTGCATTTCTGTCTTGTTCTTCCTCAGTACTCAGTAATTATACTTTCCTCTCCTCTGAGAGCCTTATTTCTACTCTGATGCTGTCCTCCAATGCTGCTTGACTCTACCATTTTATCCCAAAATTGTTTTACTTGTCCATCAGAGTTTAACCTATAGAGATCTTCCATTCAGGAAATACTCTTCTAAGAAAAGACATTTAGTTTTCCTCAAAACACCCTGGAGTAACAGTCTAGTTTGTGGAATACATTCTTTAACAAGGCTCTCTGGGGAGATTCACATGTTTTTAAAAATAATTCATGTGTCTATCTTCACACAGAAATTGAAGTAAGTCACACACTTTGTCTGTTTTGAGCATTTCCTGAATGTTGACAGCTCTCATTGCTGTTTCCAAAAAACAAACCAGCAGAATCTTGCCTAAAATAATTTTGCCTGACTTGTAAGTTTTTCTCAGCCATATTCTATTCTTCCAGAACTTTTTCCTCTGCAGCTTTATTTTGTTCTTTGCTGCTTACAGCAATACATTTTGAAATGTCAATAGATACATATCTCAACTGGGAAAGAATTTTTTTTGTACTTATATAACTTTAGGTGCTGATATGGCTTCTATTAGTGCATTAGCATAATACATTGAAAAAGCAGTTATTGGAAAGAATGGGAAAAGGAAGTTTAACAGCTTTTAAAACACTGCCTCCCAGTTTTTGAGGTTTTTTTGGCCCAAACACAAAGCAGATTGCAGGCTAGAAAAAAGAAAAGATAAAGGTAAGAACTGCTAGCCCTACTGAAGTAGGAATTAAGACTGATACCATTACAGCATTTTGATCCTACCAAAGTAACTTCTACATCAGCAGACAACTGATGATCCCACTGGATGATTATGGACTATTGCTTCCAATGCCAGTAAATAGGAAAACAGTTCTCTTTGGCAAAACTATTTAAAACCTTGCTAGTTTGGGCAGCAAAGAATTAAGGATGCACACAAACTTTACAGTGGCCACGCTCATCTGGCAAGCAGAATACATAGCAAAATCCTTCCTCAACACTGGGTGCAACTACTCGAATGAGAGATTAATTCAATTGTACTAGAAGATTTTTGTTTTTGTAAGAAGCCCACAGTGACAAATTCAGGTATCTAATCCCAAAGTTTCTAGGTTTGTAAAGTACGTGTCTGGATGTCTTTAACACTGGAATTCGAAAACCTTGTGGCAGTTCTGTGAACACCTAAAGCAAGGCTTAACATCCTGAAGTCTATATATAAAATCTTGGTTCACTTACATTGTATTAGCTTTCCCACTCTGTTTTACATGGGATGAAAGACTTCATCTAAAACTAGAGAGACCAAAGAAGAAAGTGGTACTACATTGCCTTGGAAGTTGATGTTAAAGAGCTTAACCGACTTGATTTTGGTTCTGCTCCAAGTTGACTTAGAAGGTGCCTGGCTCAGTTATTTGAACACCACAAAAATTTAAGCAGTTCAGTTCTGAAAATCACACACACAATGCCTGGCAGCTCTCCAATCCAGATTTGGTTCATACACCCAGCCCCAGAGTCACCCACAAAACAGTACTTCACTCCAGTGAGTATTCACCATCAAATACAGCACTTCAGAACCTGAAACACTGTTGTTAGCTGTCTGATTTTTATTATCCAGATATAAATGTACTTCGTCTCAGCCTCTGGAAAGGAATTCCCAGCAGCTGAAAGAGCAAGTTGAAAAAGAGAGTGTAGATGTAGGAGGTGAGAAATAGAAATGGAGATGGAAAGGGAAATATAGTTCTAACACAGGACAATCTTTCTTATAAACATTATTTTTTACTCAATAGAAACTTGTGATCTAATGCCAGCATCAGCTGATTTTTCCCTAAACACTAAAGCTGTAAATGATAACAGCTGCTGCTATGTTGAGAACAACCATTCAACATATTTCTGAGAGTCTGTATTAGCACACCAGGCCAAGACCCAACCTCAAAGCATAATTTTGGAAGCATTTTTTTAAAAAGACAAAAACTGGCAGTCAGCTGATAGCAAGTGAGGAACGATCTACTTCCAAATTTGTATTCAGCAGAAAATAGAAGGCACAAACTGCAGAGCTAGAGGAGTTCTTAAGATAAGTGACATTAAGTGTGTCCTATGCAAATATACCAGAGTAGTGTGGCCAAGTAGTCCCAGGTGCTGGATTAAGGTTCTAATTTCTTTCTCGGACATGGGTTTAGCTCCCATCACTGCCAGGGATACTTTAATGATTGGACCATATGACCTTAAAGGTCTTTTTCCAGCCGAAAGGATTCTGTGATTCTATGATGCCAAGTCTTAACTTTTACCAGAATATGTGTCATGAACTTTGAGATAAAACTGCATGAAATCACAAAGAAACAGAACTATCAGAAACTGGCAGTATTAAATCAGCATTCTGATAGCTGGAACATAGTAAATCCCTCAAGGCCTAGGAAAGCTCAGTTATATTTCAAAGCACTTCATCCAGTTTATGCTTTACAAAACTTTAGTTGTAAAAAAACTTTTCTGTTTCTCCAAAATTTTAGTCTATTCCCAGTTCTCTGTTATCTTCACTTAAAACTACTCTGCCACATAGCATTGTAAAACCACAGTGAAACAGTGTGACAAGCAGACTAAGCTATCAAAGAAGCACTTTTTATGCAGAGTTAACTGTAGGGCATATGCATAAGAAATTCATAAACTAAGCAGTGCAACTTGAATATCAGAAGACTGCATGTACATTAGCCCAGTATCAGTATTTGTCTGGCCTCGTTACCAAGAGTCTCTGGCACCTACTTCTCAGTGAAGAAAGAAAAGCAGCTGCAGTGTCTCTCCCTGCTTTGCTCCCACATACACCGTACCATGTGACTAATCAGGTGACTTGTTCTCTTCTGGCTGCCAGTCTTCACAATTAATTATCAATATGTAGGAAACTGGGAGAAAAAGAACTAAGTATCCTCTTCCAAAATATGTACTATTACACAGTCTTGCAAGTTTTAAATGACTTTCAATTAAGTGCTCAGAGAGGTCTGAAACTCAAACACAAGACTATCTTGTGCACACTAACAGGTTTTAGTACAGCTGCCTGCATAGGAGCTTTCTATAATTCACAAAGACAAAAGTGGTGAGGGCTGTAGAGAGAAAGCATTGTATTCACACCACGGTTAGCTAACCTATTACACAGCACTTTGTAAAAAATATAGCAGGCCAAACAGACCCAGTGAGGAGAACCTTGAGAACATCATTGTGTAATAGTTTCATATCTGGATCTATTTCTCTAGAATCACATTTGCATTTTAAGTACAGCCTTTGTCCCTCTACATACCACTCTCCCAAACCAATGATACAGAGGAAAAAAAATAGAGAAAATAAGTAAAAGTGATCAAAAGAATCTCCCCCCATAGGAACAACTGAGCAGGATAAGAACTCTTCAGTCTAGAAACAGATAAAGGTGTCTGGAAAGAGAGGTATGAAAATGGTGATTAGGGATCACATGGTTCTTGCATCTTTAAATGCAAGAAGAGAAAACCTTCAAATGAGTAACTTTCAGAACACTGCTTCATGTGACATTTTTAAGTTGTGGAATTCAGCCAGAGCAGATCATGACTTCCAAAAGCCTACAGATATTTAAGAGAAGACAAGAGATGCTCACAGAATAGGCCTCTAAGTCATGAAATATGCAGGGACAAACTGCTACATCAATGTCTGGCCATTATACTTTTCTACAAGTAATGGTCTACAAATGGTCTGCTTTTGACCACTGAGTTTTGAGATGTTCCTCCAATACAACGAAGTAAAGCTTTCTACTCCCCCAACAATGGCTACTCTCAAGTAACCAGAGTGACAAAAAGGGAAAGATCTGGAAGCTTGGCTCACTTCATACCGCACAACACATTTTTCTTACCCAGATCCTAGCTGTTTATTCCTATTTTCTATCCAAAACTTCATGGACCAGCATTCTCCATAAGCTCTGATTCCAAAACCAGGCCAAAAGAAGGCTACCTCAATATGATTTCCCCACTCACTTTCTGCTCTCTACCCCCTTGAATTTGTCCTTCTGACTTCTTCCTTGCATTAGCCCTCACCTGATCATGGTGAACTGGTTCATGAAAGACTTTGGAAACCCATCCAATTTTGTTTTGGCCAGTCTGAGCAGGTTTAAGGCATAAAGAATTCACTGAGCACTGATGCCAGCACAACTAAGGGAGTGAAAACAGCCATGGACAAGCTACTATCAGGCTAGGGACAACTGAGGTAGCTGTACATGTTAAGGTAATCTATTGCTTTGACATGTTTGAGAAGCCAGAGAGAACCCTGTGTAGAATGCAAGATTCAGGATAGAGTGCAAGCCAAATGTTTCTTACAGGGGTTTGGAGGAGTGGGTAGTAGTGGGAGGGGTTTTTGTTGTTTCGATGGGGTTTTTTAAGTGAAAAGTTTGCAGATTGGTAGGATCTAAAACAGGTATAGTCATTCTTGGCAAAAATACTAACTCAAATATTCCTCATTTTCTACCCATTTGAGGTAGGGACAGAAAAGCCAGAGTTGGAACAAGAGTACTCAAATTACATTACATGAGTGTGTCATCTGGTGATCAGCTATGTTTATACAAAACCCAACGTTTACTGGGTACAAATATACCAGTACCATAAATTCTTTGCTTGGCAACACCTGGAGATAAGCAGCTGGAAGTTGGTAGCAATGTCCAAGAATATTCATTTATCCCTTTCAGGTCATCCCAGGTCAGTTGCTGTTATTTGCTAAATTTTTGCTCAATTTTGTTTGCCCAATGCTTCATTATTCCATTATTAATAGTTGTTTACACAAATGATATTTCCTTTTTTTAGAGCTCATTGATATCAAGAACAATGCTTCCTACTTTAAGAAGATGTAGGATTTTTCTTGTTTCACTCTCTGATAAACATATTTTCTTCCACATAAACCATGCTGGAGAATAACAACTCTATGGTTCATGATACCAGAGACCTCACTACTATGCAAACTCCTTATAAATGTCAAGAGTGAGATACAGGAGTTCTTTAGCTGCAGTCAGAAACGATCAATCTTAATATGCAATCTCAGGAGACTACAATTATCCAGTTATGGTAGGCAAACATTTTTACAATGTCATAGTATTAGTAAATATTCATTTGGGACAACATTACTAATCAGCAGAAATGACAGAACATTATGTGATCATCTGTGAACATTATCTAGGAAATAAATACTCTTCATCAGCAAAATATTTCTAAGGACTTTTAGCATACAAATACCTTTTCAGAGAAACTTGCCATTTCTTCCCTGGAAACAAGAAATTTCACACAGAAAGAAGTTTGAATGGTTTGTGACCATAGACAGACAAACATAGGTTTGTTCTGCTGTTGAGAACATTTTGGTACTATCAGCTCACCAGAGAGAAGGAGGAATCAGTCACATAACAAAAAACTTGCATCTCCCCCCATCAGGTAATAGACAAAACCCAACCCAAACAACAAAGGGAAGCTTTTTCTTAAATACAATGTAAAATTAAGGACTTTCTACCACAGGATTTCATAGAGGGCTAAAAACCAGCAAGTGTAGTTCAATAAGGAACTTGATGTGCTAAGAGACAGTCACATGACTGCAAATGCATTTCAGAGAATGAGCAAGAACTGTGGCTGGTGCAACATTAAGAATTGTTTCTGAAGTTACAACACATACACCTTACTTCAATGTCAATATGCACTCATAGCCTAGTTTTAAAATGCACAAAAGAAGAGATTTGATCATCATTTCCAGTAACATTTAGAGTACATTTTATAATTTTAAAATATTATTGCCTGCCAGTAAGAGGAAAAAAGTCACAGCAATACCAAATCCATTGCCTGTTGTGTAGGAAAACAAGACTATGAATACTCACAAATTCCATTTCCTATTAACTTTCTAATCCAGAAATACAGAACCTACTGATTGGATTATTCAGTTATGCTTGTATTCATAAATATTTGCAGATTTTCATCATCTCCCGGGATTTGTGCTTGAACTATGAACTTACAAATGCTGAAGGCAAGAAAAGAACTCCAAGTTCATAAGAACGGATCATCAGTTGGCTGCCATTTTTTTCCAGAGCTCCCCAAGCTGCTTTAGACAGATTGGCACTGTGAAGAGAAACAAAGCACATTTGTGAGGCAGAAAATGTTTAAATGACATAACGTAGCAATGCCCTTCTAGCAGGAGAACTTAAATTCAATCAGAATAGTCTTCTCACAAAAAGTGACTTGGTTGTTATTCCTTATTGCTATTTTTACAGCACAGTGGGAGCAACAGAAACAATATGTAGAAAGGCATTCATACAACACATGTGGATAATTATACAAGCTTATTTCTGCCATACAGATCTACAAGAAAAACTCAGCCTTTTGAATCTTCTCTGCACATTTCAGAAAGGAATTTGGTACTGGTAAATAACTGCAATTTGATTACTTCAGAAGATTAAAAGCTAGTTCAACTATGACTAGTTACAATACATTTCGTACAGGGTGAGTTTGCATTTTACATTTTAGTACAGAGTGTTAAACAGTATCTTTTGCTCTTGGCATTTTATTCTTTGATCTGTTTATGAAAACAAATACTTATCAAAGAGATATTTTTGTTTCAATTTGCTATTTAGCACCATGCTGTAGTTAAGCTTTCATCAGTATCTGCTACAAAGCAGATCAGTTTGGGGGTCAAAAAATACATGCAATTCTGTTGTCAAAACCTACTTCTACAGCACAATACAAAATTTACATGTTATGTTTCAACTGATGGACATACCAGATGCTGTTTGGTAACAGCAAATGGTGGAACAGAAGAAACATGAGAAGAAAATAAAGCAACCATGAATTTCTGTATTAGGTGGAGTGAGCATCACATTTAAATGACTTAAAACATTTTAAAAGCAGATTAATCACTACCACTATTGCAGGCAACAGTATAAATGAGTGATGAAATTTAAAGACACCAAATATAGAGAGAAAAAAAATATTAAAGTAACTGAGCATTTAAGAGTAAGGACACAAAGACCATAATCTCAAGAATACAGGGTTGCATAAAAATCAATTTTGGCAAAACTGAAACATATCTGTATTTTTCATTCACAACAAGACATTCTCCCTTCAAGTCAAGAAATTTTTCATTTCCTCTTTTGGCTTCTTTAACAACTAAACAACAGAAATATAAAGCTTATACTTCAAGGCAGACTGCTAAACAACTCAATCTGACAGAAGATCAGATTTCCAATTCTAGGTATCTGTGTGTTTTATAGCAGTAGGGCAGCCCAAGGAGAACTTCAACCCATTTTGTAGAAACCAGCACATTCATACCATACCATGGTGTGTCTTAAACAAACTTAACCCAAGATTTAAAAATATCACTTTAGGTGGTGAACCCCAAAACTGGCAGTCACAACTCAGACAAGATTTTAGTGTGATTGACAACAGTTCCTGACATAATCATTTCAATCGGCAGCCTCAAATGGGGCAATGCAATGGAGAAACATTAAATAGCGACAAAAATTCATATCAGTAATTGAAGTAGTTTGAGGATTATGGCAGTAACTCACCCGGGCCTGCAGCTGCCAAAAAAAAGAAAAGTTCTTAAGTGAGAGCTGTATAGGTTAGATGTTTACCTTGTTACTAAGAACCATGCAATCTTCTGGAAGTCAGGAGAGAGTCTCATGTATGTCTTAATGTGAGGTATAGCATGAGTTCGACCCGTGACTTCTGCTGACCATTTGCTAGAAAAGCAAGAGGAATTATTTTCATACATGGTTTTATTTTAAGGTCTAAAAAATACTCACCATACTACAGTGCCATGATTTCAGGAATACTACTTATACTTGTCACATTCAATACTTACGTCTCCCAGAGAAAATCTTAAAATACTACATTTAACTGAAGTGTTAATCCCAAATTTCAATTCTACTAGAAGTCAGAAGGGCAGGCCTTTTTTCATTACAACCAACCCAGAGAGATATTCTTTTCAGCGTGTCAGATTCTCAACAGGTAGAACAATTTTTCAACTGTTATATCTTTTTTCTAGTAGGATTCTTATGAGGCATATGACTACAAAAACTGAACTAAGACCGTACAAATACCCCGAGATTTATGATTTTCTTGCTTTTTGAATCATGACTGAACAATCTTGAAAGCTTCAAGTTGATTGCAGCTTTCTTCCTTTGCTGAATGTGTTCAGAGGACACAGTTTAAAGGCAGGAGGCAAAGTCTCACATGCTTTCTGCCTGAGTTCCATTCCCTAGACATTGACCAGCAAGGCTCACAACAGCAATCACCTTCACTCCAGAATGGAGGATGCTCTCTGCAACTAACAATTCTATTTCAGTCCCCTGAGACATCCAACTGAACACAATCTTACTTAGTAAAGAGCAACTTCTGCCTGGAAGAGTTAAAAGTTTCTGATGAAAGGAATGGGAAGTTGAGGTCTCGTAAGAGGTTACAAGTTTTATTCATTTTTTTTATCTTTGCAAAACAACTTTTCCCATTGTTCTCCAAACACACATAAGTTTTTAAAGATTCAGCCTGAGGGAGACAGCTGGCATGCAATGTGTCAGACTGTTAGAATTTGGCACAACTAGTAGCACATGGAAATAGAACTTCTTAATAGAAAATGTCAGGCATCTTTAACAAAAGATATTGCCATAAGGGACTGAGAATTTTTGCAGCAGGACTGGTGCACTTAGAAGAAAAAAATAAAGCAACCACCAAAAAAGTCTTCCTAATCCTGTTGTGGCTCAGTTGAAATGCCATTAATATAGAGGCACAAGTAGGGAAAGCGAAATACAACTGTAAGTTAAAAAAAAAAAAAGGAGTAATATTATTCCTATTCAGAGAATAGAACCTTATATAAAAGTTTACAGAAACCTAAATCCAGTATCAACATTATCCCATATAATCTTCATAGGTAAACAGCATGTTTTCTACTGACTGTTAGAGATAAGACCCAGCAGATAACGAACTAAAGGCCTTTATTTTAAGGAGTTTAAGAATATCATACTTGTAACCACTTCCACTTATTTGCTTTTAACACTCAAACATTACAGCACTGTAACTTTAAACACAGATTCTGAAAAAAAAACCCAAAGAATTGAGTTCTACTTACTGAAAATAGGAATGCAACCACAGCTGTTTCTGAGCCGTCTGTATACTGTATGGAAGTGAGCCACCAGCTTAAGGAAAAACATAGAACATGTACATTTATTTTTTCAGACATTCTAAAAGCAGCAAGCATCTTGGGGAATAAGCTATCTGTCCTACCTTCATGAGTTACTTTCAGGAAATTGTTAAATGCTCCAGTAGTATGGAATGATACATACTTGCTGGGTTTTTTTTCCATTCTTATGATTTAGCAAGTTGCTAAACACTACATTGCACATTTACACTAAGAAAAAGAGAAACTGTATACAGGGAGAATTACGGGTAGTTTTTTTATATGATACTACTTGATATCAACAGATTGGAATCACTACCCATATAACTTAGAGAAAATAAAACAACCAGCTTTCAGAAGAAAGAATAAACCTACCAAATCCCAAACGATGTTATTTTAAAAAGCAGTAACTTCTACGATGCAATTATATTTGTATTGATTTGGCCTTTGGCTAATGCACATTGTGATTTCTTGAAATGGATTTAAGAAGAATCAGCCAGGCACACTGAATAATATTAGTGTTGCGTAGTAAAAGCATGATGAAAAGCCTACTGTATTCAACATGTCCTAGAAGACACTATAAGAACCCATTACAAAATCTTTACTACTCTCAGGAATGCACTAACTGCAGGAGTCCACAGAGCTGTTCATTTGCACAAACACAGAGTCATGTAATTCACCAAGTTATTTCATAATAGGAAAGAAATTACAGTAAGAAGCCATTGGGCTGTAGATAACCAGATATATTTAAAGACACGTTAATTATTTCTGGGAACAACAGATACCTATAAATTCTCTGGCTGAAATTTCTACAGATGTCCAAACACTAACTAGAGAAAACACAAAGACTGCTGAAAACATTCATGCTAGCTCCATGTTCCAAATCCACCAGCTGTCAGAATTCAAAACCTACTCTCCTGTATAGGAGCACAGGTATCCAGCTTGGAACAGGAACACTTTTAATGATTTAGCAAAGCCAAAGAATTGTTGAAGTTGAAAGCGCCCTCTGGAGATCACCTAGAATAACTCCTTGCTCAAAGTAGTGTTGAACACAGTGCACTGCTCAGTACAGTGTTCTGTCAGGTTTTGAGTATGTTCAAAAACAGAGACTCTACAGCCTCTATGAGCAACCTATTCCACTTAGACATCAGGAAACAATTTTGCTGCGAGGATAAACTGAGATACAGGAGATTCTCATGCACATACATTGCCTTTTGTTCTTTACCTTTGTTCTCACCATGCAAAACATCTGCCTCTACTTTGCATCTTCCCATAATTTATATTTATGTACACTGGTAAGATTTCCCAGTCAGAGCTCCAGCAAAAGTAGTAAGATTCTACTGCCACCTATTCTATCACATTCTCAGCAAGATGAGAACTTCATGTTAATTTAACATCACCCACTGAAGTGATTTTGCAGGACATTATGACCATAAAAAGCAAATAAGTGGGGATTCATCTGCTTACCAGGATAGCCTTCTAGACTTTGCCTCACATTGTTCACAGTAGGATAAACCTTCACGGAGGTAGAACAAAAAGTAAGTTTAATAACGCAGCTCTAAATAGACAAGCTGTCAATTTTCAAACACCTTAAAGGAAACTTGACAAAATAAAAACCTTCATTTTTCAGAATCAGTAAAATTACACTGCAGCTTACAACTACACTTCTGCCAGTAACAAAGCAAGTCTAATATTTTTACCACTCTTACAGAGCTAACCAAAATTAGCTAGCAAGTCTCAAGTAATACTGCTTCAGCCACTTCCACAGTAGCCAAAGCTAGTTCTTAACATTATTTTATGAGATTTTAGTCTCATGCCTCAAATATGAGATATGAGTATGCAGGGGCAATTAGCACATGGTAAAGGCATAGTTTGACCATAATTTTTCCTTGATTTAACAAGATTCTGTCACGAACTTTTCTGCTCCTCCCCTTAATTGTGCTAATAACCAAAGTTATTAATGACTAAGGATTCAGTTACATCTCAGTAGGAAAAAGAGCTGCATCTACAAAACCCAATGGAAGACAAGCTATAAAATGAGAAGATAATTTTGATGAGATGATACATAATCTCATGTCATGCAGATGGAAATTATGGTATGTTTTTATAGCAAGCCATAGACAACTAAGCAGCATTAAGTGGCATACATATGATTTCATGATAAAAACTCCATTACTGTCTTCCAAAAGCTAAAAGCAAACCCATGACTAAGACTTCCAAAACAAATGAGTAAGTGTTAAATAAATGTCACCAGCATGTAAAAGACATACCAAATGAATTGGGACATCACATTTACGGAAAGTTGTCCCACTGCTGCCTGCAGCCACCAGGCTCTCCTGGAACTCCGAGCACAGCCATTTGGAGCCATCAGCTCCCATTGACCCAATGCTTGAGAACTGTCCAACAAGAGGCCAGGATTCCTGTGCTGCTGTTGGCAAAGCATGCTCCTTCAAAAGCTAGTGAGGGGAATTAAAACACTGTTAGACTTCAGGCAAAGAATACCTTAACCCATTTGATATCACTTTAGATTTAATAAACCCTCTATAATTCACTTCTGATAATGAAGGAGATTAACATTCATACTACATAATTAACTTGGCAAATAAAAAATCATCAGGTTTTCCAAATAAACTCACTTCAAGAAAATATTAAACATCACAAGTTTTATCCAAAAAGCACCAAAGCCAACCATTAAATAATGTGTGAAAAGAATGTTAACCATTCTTTCTAAAAGCATGAAACATTAGCTTCAGAAGTCACAATAAATTAAACAACTAAATATGTTTTATATTTGGTGGCTGTTGGTCATAAAATTCCTCTTGTATCCTAAAGCCATGACCCAGCTACAATAGAAGACTACAATAAGAGGGGAAAAAAGAACAATTGAAGAAAAAACTGAAATGATCCTTTTAGGAGTTCCTCAGCTGTGAATGGAATTTAAAATCACATCAGTATCAGATGGATATAGACTGATACTAAATTGTATGTAGTCACCACCTTTACCCCACTCTAGAACAGACACACAATCTAATGGCTTCAGTCATCAATGTAGTATCATCAGATCTATCTGCATTGCCACTAAAAACCTGTTTAAATCACAGAAATATTTGCCACAAGACCATCTTTCTCCCTTACAGGCTTTTTCTGTTTTACTTTTTCTTCGTTCTATGTCTAACTAGGCAAAAACCATCAGACGACACGTCCAAGAAAGGACAAACTCTTAATGAGCAAAGAGATGTCTGTAAGAGTAACCTATTGTTGAAAAGCAATGTGATACATAAATATGCTGTATGTCACAGAAGTTTGCCACAGACAGCATTAGAATTTAATATAAAATTCAAGACAGTATTTGAAATAATGCCACTTCAGTAGAAGGTGTAGGTTAAAAATTCTCCAAATTCTCCTCATCAAATTCTGACAAAGAAAACAAAAAGAAAAACCAAACAAGAAGGGTCCCTACAAACTTGATACATGCAATCTTGAAGATTTACCATTATGGCTTACCTAAATAACATAAGACCGATAAAGGCAATAGAGTTCAACCACTAATATAATACTGTCATAGTCACCCCTAATCATGTCCCTAAGTCCCACATCCACATATCTGTTAAATATCTTCAAGGATGGTGACTCCACCACTTCCCTGGGCAGCCTGTTCCAATACTTGACAGATTTTGAAGGAATTTCTTAATATCCAAACTATACTTCCCCTGGCACAACTTGAGGCCATTTCCTCTTGTCCTATCACTTGTTACTGCGGAGAAGAGACCAACCCCTGCTCAGCTACAACCTCCTTTCAAGTAGCTATGGAGAGCAATAAGTTCTTCCTGAGCCCCTTTTTTTCTCTCCAGGCTGAACAACGCCAACTCCCTGAGCTTCTCCTCATCAGAACCAGGCTCCAGACCCTTTGCCAGCTCTGCTGCCCTTCTCTGGACACACTCCAGCCCCTCAATGTCTTTCTTGTCATAAGGGGCCAAAAACTGGACACAACACTAGAGCTGTGGTCTTGCCAGTGCTGAGAAGAGGAGGAAAATCACTGCCCTGGGCCTGCTGGCCACGCTAGTGCTGACATAGACCAGGATGCCATTTGCCTTCTTGGCCACCTGGGCACATGCAGCTCATGTCCAGCTATTGTCAACCAGCACCCTCAGGTCCTTTTCCACCAGGATACATGGAGAACAAGTTCTGCTGTTAAAGACAGAGGCAAAGAAGGCACCAAGCACCTCAGCCTTTGCCTTATCCTGTGTCACTGTCTCCTCCTGCATCCAATAAATGATGGAGATTCTTGTTAGTCTCCTATTATTGCTAATATACTTATAAAAACTTTTTTCATTGTCTTTTTCATGAGTGGACAGATTAAGTTCTAAGTTGCAAGCTTATATATGTTATTGCTAACTTTAACTGTAATAATGTATTAAAAGACTGATGATGACAGCTGGAAAAATTGGAAGTAACTGAAGAATTCTCTTCAAAATTCTATTTACATTTTAAAGGATATTAACAAAAAAGGTTACAGTTTTGGTACCTTTCTGAGCCTAAGATGGCCCCATTTTTCTTTATCACTGCCTTGATATCGTCCAGGGGTAGAACCAAGCAGATACACTCTAAAAAAAGAAAAAAAACCCAGATTTTTGTAGATCTCAAGTGCTTTGGTTTGTAAACTAGCAAGGTATTTAAGCAAAACTTACCAGCAAGACTGAACATTGAATATTGCAACCAGAAATACTTAATGTCTCTCATGGGATTTATAACACAAAGAAAAGTGGATTTTCAGTTGCATAATTTATTATCAGCATCCTATATGGCTGTCATGCACCACCAGGCTGTTCTACAGCAGATACAAGAACTACATTTCTTCCAGAGTACAAAAATGCAGAAGATAGATGATATTAGCAATACACACAAATAGCTCTTTGGCACATAACTGGGCACATAATTTTGAGTAAAGCCAATCTACTGCTACATCCAAATCAGCAGATTCAGATACGAGTTTTCATTTGGGCACCTAACAGGGCATATGCAAAGTACAGCTTTTTCAACAGTCTTCCTAATAACGGGTTTAATAAACTATTTGACTTTGCCCTGAAAACAGGGAAGAGACCTGCCCAAAGTCACAACAAACAGATGCTTTAAGAAGCTGTTCCCTGCTGCATGCATCTCATGCCTAACTTTATCTATGACTGAATGTCCCCTACAGCACATCAAATGGCAATCCTTATCCTAACAAATAACTCTTTCCTAGCCCATGCATAAACTCCTATCAGCTAGGGCTCAACTCATCTGTTCAATGATCAATGCAACCAGAGCAGTAGCTCAGGCTGTTAGCTCACCTCATTATAAAGTACATACCTCTTTTTTACACCCTCCAATCTTTTAGAACTTCATGTAAAGATAGAAGCACTTTTTAATGCACAAACTAGACAAGGTTTCAGTCTCAGTTCCACCACAATATATGAACATTTTCAGCTTCTCTTTTCAACAATTTTTGTTCAGATAATAAAACAGCAGTTAAGTTGCCAGGGAGATTTACAGTTTCTGAAGTCAATACTCCTATTTAAGTGGAACTACTTATTAGAAATTATTTTTATTTTTAAGCAATATCAGCAATGTGATATCAGAGAATACTATTCCAAGACCAGTTAGACACAACATTGCCCACCCAAACAAATCCATGCCTGTTACAGTCAAAATTCTATAGATATGTAAGTGGATTTGCCTTACAAACAGAAGCCTATTCTGAACAAAATCCGCATTGCAGTTACCTTTGCTTATATGAGCATTCTTACATGACAAACCCAATACAACACATTTTTTTTCCACTGATAATATTACTGAAGTAAATACTTGAACCAGACTGGCTCAAATGAAACCAAGACCTTATTACTTTATAGTTACGTTCTGTAAAGTTGCTGCTGGCGCACCTTTCTTTTTTCTTTTAAAACGCACGCTTATAAAAGTTGAAGTTGGTCAATTTGACACAATCTACATAAGAGAAATTTTTTAACACTGCATGAAGTTAGAGTCATGTTTGAACACTCAAGCCTGAAACAAGATTATCTTACAAAATAAGCACAAGGTTGAACAGATCCTAACACAGTATTTAATTTTTAGAAAAAAAGCCCCCATGTGCAAGTTATAAAAACCATAAGATTATATATACCTTGTCTCTGATAAATCATGTTCCTGAATCAGATCTATCCATTCCTTGAGTGCAGGAGAATTGTAAGCTGCCAAGTAACTTATTAGGTCGGATTTAAAATTAGTTGCTGATTCACCAGCAGAATCAGATGCTCCCTTAGGTAGCCTTGGATATAAAGGGCTTAGCCATATTCTTAAAAGAAAAAAAAAGAAAAAAAGGAATAAAAAATCAGCCATATAAACAATGACAATACACATTAATAACAAATGGGTCTGGCACATGCATAAAGCACATCTGAAGGTCCTAAACAAAAACTTGACAGATTAATTGTGATACTAACTATAGATGTCTTGTCTTTATGTCTACAGAATCAGCTCCTATTTGAAGTATAAAAGTAATACTTTCAAAAGAAAACAACATTCTCATAATTTATCCACACATACATTTACCTTTCAGCTTTCACCACTGTGAAACTGGTCAGGCTCAGACTCAGCAACCATCAGTCCTTTCATCAACATTTTCTACAGGAACAGAACACTGCAATGTGTTCTGCTAAACTACTGGTTTGTACAACTGCATAGAAAACCACCAATTAAAGCATCTGAAATGTTTTTGTAGTTTGAGGAGTAGCCCACAATAATAGGTTACCTCTCAAGAACCTCCATCAGAGTAAAATAGGATGGGCACCATGCAGGGAAAACATTTAGCATTTCTTCCCAGTCACACATTATTGTAGCCATGGGAACCAAAGATTCTGCATTATCAACTTTACAATGTGTTGATACTATCATTTGAAATTCAGAACCACCATATTGGGATACTGCATAACACTGCAGTATGTAAAAGCTAAAAAAGAAAAATATTTCTCATGTTCGACAAGTAGAGGAACTCGTTAAGTATCCCACTAGGTATTTTCATGCCTTCTTAGCTTTCTGAAAAGCTAACTGCCATAAGGTACTAAAGCCACTCATAAGATTAAAAGGCAAAAAAATCAGTGGCTATTTTTGCCACTCCAAGAGCTTGTCTCAGACAAGCAAATTCTCAAAACCCTGCCATATTTAATGACAGCAAAATGGATTTCAAAGTGATAGTAACATCTAAAAAGCAACTTTCCATTAGTTTGAAGGAATTTTATACCCTGATTTATTGTGGTCATCTAACTAAAAAATGCTCCCATAAAAATAGCCAACAAACTGAAGAGGTTGAGGACCTTCATATTACCATGTCACTTAATCCTGTTTTTTATGCTCTCAATAAAACTATGTCCCAAGCTGGTCATTAAGTTTAAAAACTTCTACCAAGAAAACAAAACAGGAAAAAAACTCCTTCCCAGGAAAGGATACAGGCAAATACTATGTAATCTACTGTATTATGGAACCAATAATGCCCAACATTTATCAGACTACATTCTAGATACAGTCACAAAAAAACCAGAACATTTGCACATCCACATTATTCTTGCAGTATTAAGATAATTTTTAAATAGCTGCCTCAGATCAATAGAAATGGTACTTTATAGCTACAAAGTTTTTTCATAAAGAGACAGCACAGTGTAATAAAATTTTGTATCAGTCAGACTGATTTTAAGCTATCGGCCAACTGGGAACATGGTTTTGTTTACAGGAGAAAGCAAGTAGAGTTCAGCTACCAGCATTCTAAGACCAATTTTTAGTATTTTTTTTTTTAGAATACTCTATCTTAAAGAGTGTAAGACTTGCAACACTAGATCACCTAATATCCCATCTCCAGCAGTACCAAATACTTATGGACAGTATTAAACATTCACCTGTTGGAAATGTTGCTTACCCCTGAGTTTTCTGGTGCCAATCTTCAGCAATAAGATTGGATGTATGTATCACAACTCGAAGACCTTCTTCGTATAGCAACAACATCATTTTCCTTTAAAAAAAGATATATAACTCTTCATCTATTTCAAGTACACTAAGAGTAGGAGATAAATTAGCAATTCATTAAAAAGCTCCAAGGTAATTATTTTCAAAAATTTGTTCTGCATCATGCAAGCACTTCAATCTACGTGCATGCCAAGCTCACACGGCAGTCACTAGACTATCCCCATATATTTTATTGTGGAGTACAGCTTAACATCTCATGCAAGTAATTACCCACAGCAAAATGAATATGTGCAGAACACTTCCTGTATTTGCACATTTCTTCATATAAGTTTCTCTTTGCAGATAGTTAGAAAAAGAATTAAGGAATACTGAGAGGCCTTATAGCTGAATTTATTAAAATCTAGTTACTTCCTCTTAAACTGACTTCTACTGTAAAAGAAGGTATGTGTATAGCTAACCACTGTGATGGCAAAAAATCTGTTTATTTATCATAACTCTTAACTCAAGCTACAGCACAAAGGAATCTTAAAGCTAGTAACCGAGATAAACATACACATCTGTATTTTTAATTGCTCAAATTTTCACATCCAAGTTTTCATTAACTGCATAAAGATAGCATATCCATGTGATCCCAAAGGATGAGATCTGAAACTCAAAACTGAACCCATAAGACCTCGGCCAAAACATAAGATCTGTTCTTATCTGTAGCTTTCTATCTACAAAATTTGCTTTGTGACACTTCTATTATATCAAATTCAAGTTTTTTCTTTGAGAAGACCCCCAGATTTGCTAACCATTTCCAGATCCTCCACATGAACTGAAAAACATGATCAGTAAATCAGCGTTGAGTCCGCCCTGCCTGTGACTGCATTACAGTTTTGGTACTAAGGCATCAATTAAGATCCAGGACCTGCAGTCCACTTGTCTTAGACCAGTTCAACTGTTTAACATGCACATCTCATATCTACTCAATAGCTTATCTGTCTCATTAAACTAGAACAATCCTGTCATCTCTAAATATAAGATGTTTATGAAAACTTCAAAACTCAACAATTTCTATGAAACCCAGTTTTGCTGCAGACTTTTCTGCTTCATAGTGTTACTTACGTATGGTGAGTTCCAAACACAATATCCAGTTTAGCCTACAAAATTAAAAAGTTCATCATTAAAAATTGCTATTGTGCATTGCTTCTTAATTGTTTCATTTCACTGCTCTCTAGTGGAAACATCACAAAACACATTATCTTCCTTCTCAATAATTCTAACACACTCTACACTTTCTAAAAGCTAGATTTTAAATGGTAATGCAACTCTTGCTTGAATTGTTCCAGAATCTGTGTCTCTTTTACTAGCAGCATTCTCAGAAACAGCCAGCAGAAAATAACTCAAGGCTCCTGCTGGACACCAAGCTGAAGAGAAGCCAGCAATGGGCCCTTGCATGAAAGATGACTACCAGGGTCCTGGCCTGCATTAGAAGGAGTACTGTTAGCAGGTCAAGGTCCTTCCCCACTGCTGAATACCAGCGAAGCCACACCTGCAACACTGGGTGCACCAATTCAACAGGAAACTCAGGATTACCAGACTGTTTCAGAGAGAAGAAAATTCCAAGATCATTCTCCTCCTAACAAAGAGCACAGTGTCCCCATGATCATTAATACAATCCACCTGGAGAAATCTTGAAACATTGGCAAGTTGCCATAGCCACACCCCTCCTCCAGGATGAAGCCAATGGCTTCACCAGATCTGTGTGCAGTCACAATGAAGATAACATCAGAGATAAAATGGCATGGGCCAGGAAGCGTGCTCACAGCAATTTTAACATTATTATAGAGATTATTTGTATGAGCATTTTCTTGTGTAAAACATGTTTGGAAAATAGTAATTCTTTGATGAGATTTAAGATTATAGCTATACGAGGACTGAGTTCTGTGCTTTACACAAAAACAATCCTTTCTTTTCAGCCATTGTAAGAACTTGAGTGTAACATGTCAGTGGAGAAGGTGAGCAGCTATTCTGTGAGCCCTGTGACATTTTTGTGGGCAGCTGTTCTGTACAAACCTTTATGGGTGAAGCCTGCCATAATCACATGCCATAATTGTTACCATGTTCCTATGGTCCTGGTATGGATATTCCTTAAATCATAACAAAAAATATCTGACATAGGGTGCTCCTTTTTATCAGTAACAAGAATTTGAGTGTAAGAGATGGTTTAACTTCAACCAAAGTATGATACAAATGTTAATTACCTGACAAAAGCTAATATTCTCATAAGGCCGTGCCTGTGCAATAAGTTCAGCTTTGGATTCTCTCTTCTCCCCATGAACTATCAGCAATGGCTTCTTCCTTAAACAGAAGGAGATTACCACTAAAACATAAGGTGAATCAGTAATCAGCCTAAACCAGTCCTTCACGTAGCTGTAATATCTGGCCCCTAAATCTGATAGCCTAGCAGAAAGATGACACTGGAATCAATATGCTTTATTAACCAACTCAAAATACCAGTATCTACAACAGAACTTCTAAAGAAAAGACACTGAAAAATTTTAACAGAAAAAAAAAGGGAAACTAGAAGTGTGGAGTAAAGCAGACACCAAAATAGAAACTCTTAATACAGGATCATGAAAGAAACTCTTGTCCCTACAGCTGGAAACAGACAAATGTAAGCTCTCAAAAGCAGCAATGTACACAATGTGGATCGAAGACGATTTAGTAATTATTATCTTATAGAGAAGATGGAAAGATTGATAGGGAATAGGAGAGGGTCTATTGTGGCAGTAATTTGGTGGTCACTTCCTAGAACTAAACCTCTGGTCCTGCCAACCAGATCTAACCCATAGAGAGATGTGTTGCCTCCCTGGAGTCCAGGTAAGAAACACCACCAAGAAAATTTCCAGCCTGGCTCAGCCCACTGACTATCATGGGTTTTTCAAGTGAGTACCAACAAAGTACCAACAAGACCGCAGGCAAGTGAGAGGGACCTTGGGACAACTGGTCAAGACACGCGGAGCACAAGTTGTGTTCTCTCCTGCCAGTTACACAGAATGGTGGAAGATGACAGGGATAACCACAAGTAAAAGAGCTAAAGACATAACCACAAGACAGGACTATAGGGCAACCCTTTGCACTCCCACTGGGATATTGGCACACTCAAATACTTCTACAGAGCACCTGCATACCATAGTACAGGGAACAAACAGGAGGAACTGGAGATCTGTGTGCAGTCACAGGGCTTTGATCTCATTGTGATTACAGAGACATGGTAGGATAGGTCACACAACTGGAACATTGTCACGAAGGGCTACATGCTGTTTGGGAAAGACAGGAAGGTGCACTAGTGGGGTTGTCCTCTACATCAGGCAACACTTCAAACATATCAATCAAGATGTAATGGGCTAGGATAACAGAGCAGACAAGTATGGGTGACACTATTGTGGGTGTTTGCTACCTGTCAGCTGATCAGCAGGACTAAGTGGATGAGGCCTACAGCAGCAGTACAAGCAGCCTCAGAGCCACAGACCCTGGCTCTTGTGCAGGACTGACTACCCCAACACGTGCTGGAGAAGCAGCACAGCAAAGCATGAGCAGTACGTGAAGCTCCTTGAAAGCACTGATGACAGCTTTCTGAGGCGTAGTGGAGGATCCCACAAGGAATGGTGTGCTGCTCAACCCAATGTGGGTCCCTTCCAACCTTACCCACTCTGTGGTTCTGTGAACTCTGGTTCTACTGCACTTCTAGTAAAATGAAAAAAAAAAAAAAAGGCATATTATATGCTCACTTCATCTGCAGGAGTTTGCAATTATGAGAAAGGAATTTCAAGCAAACAAGAACTCCTTTTATGACAATAGCCATCAACTTACTATATCATATCCATGAAATCATCTTGATCCTTTTAATACACTTTTCTTGTGCCCTTCCTACATTCTCTCCTTTCTCTTGCACTATCTGGCTCTTGACTCAGTAAACTGTATGGCAAAAAGCATGTTGTTCCATCTTTACTGGTCACCTACTACTATGTCATTGTGGCCCACAATGGGACCTCCTCAGTGTTACTAATAAAAATCAGAAACCAGCTATCCTGAATGCTGACCATTTAACAGTCTTGAAAAGAGTCAAGAAATCAGAGAACTACAACTGTGGAATAAGAGTAGAAAGAAAACTAAGAGTCTATGCATATCCAGTTAGTAACAATCATCTGTGCTGCAAAGAAGTGTTTATCATCTACTGGTAACAGGATCTTGTATGAACAGAAATTATCTGGAAATTGCATCATTTCACCTTTGTAAAATAAACATACCTGAATTCTTGTGGGTACTGTCTTACAAGCCATCCCACATCTATACAGTAGTTAAACTTGTATACAAGAAAAAGAAAACAGACTCATTAAAAAGAAAAAAACCAGCCAGATCAATGAACAACAGCAAAAAAGCTTTCTACGTAAAGTCATCACACATTACTGCTCACATCATATACAGCATATTCTAAAACAGGTGTATTTTTGACTTACACCTCCTTTCTTTCATTTCTCTTTAACATTCAAGAATTAATTGAAGTTTCTCAAAAGTGTGCATTAATGCTCATAAAATTTACCATCCAGGAAAAAAAGAATCACATGCACATAATGTAAAATCTTAGGTTCAAGGATCATCTCTTTGCCATGTGTTTATACCGTGAATGACAGCAAAAGCTTCTAGGCAATAACAAAGATATCACTCCTAGATTGCAAGACATTCTTTCTTTCAAAAAACCTCATTTATATGAACATAAATACACACTTTTCAGTTGCACATTCCTTAAAAACAGGAGACAGTCTTATAATTGCCTGAATTCTACAGCAGAACATAGGATGGTTCTTATATTTCAATAAATTGTTCAACAGTTGAAAACACTTAGAATTCTCTCTGTATTTTAACAAGGTTCCCTGTTAATATCAGCCATGTGGCACAAGCATGGATTATCAAGTTTAAGGTTAATAAAGTGAAACAAGCAAGTGAAATCAGTTTGGCAAACAGGAAACTCACCTGGGCAGAAGATATGAGAGTTCCAAAAAGAGGAGACAAAATATCTATTAAAAATATTAAAGCATAAATAAATAAAAAAAGTTCAAGTAAACATTTTGCATTTACCACAGCACAAGGGCCAGATTGTCTATAGACCTGGTGCAACAGAGGCATTCACAAGTTTACTGTCCCAAGTATTCAAAGTCAATGACTCTCCTGTGCATCACCTAGGACCACGTGCTTGTAAAAAGTATTAATCCTCTCAAAGGAGAAAACAAGTCTTAAAAGTTGATTAGGAAAAAGTCCAGCATCATATTGAGGAAGGGACATTAAACTACTCTCTCTCCTGTGGAGTAGGCTTGAAGAACTGTGGCAGGGTAGCAGCACTTAGGGCATAGTTAATGCATATTTATCTGTTACAGACTGACTGTGGGATATGTGTATCCATAGTTCAATCATGGTAACACAGGAAACTAATCCAACCAGGGATTTATAACCTCAACAACTGAAGCACAACATCAACTTGAAAACACACCCTGCAAGTAACTTCCAGGATGCACAAAATATTTAATGCCCTAGCTCCAAAGAAATCTGGTTTAGCAGGTTAAACAAACAAAATACTGCCTGTTCACCAGCTCAACTAATCACCTAGCAGGACTCCCAAAAGAGAACAGGCCAAAGCCACAGATTCACAAAGCATATAAAAAGATGCTGCAGTAAAGCAACTGAAGTCTCTGACACCTGCTTGTGCTCATAGGCAAGAGCTTGAGGAAACGTTACAACCTAATCACATAGGTCTTGAGTAATTTCTTCTTCCTCAAAGAACCACAGTTTTTCTGCCTTATTTTACTGTAATTCTCTACACAATTCTCTTATTAATACTTATTTCTGATTCTGTCTTGTGATGTACAACATTTTATTTTAACTACAAGGATGTTTACAGATGCTCTTACATCTTTCCCCTTACATCAAACGACAACTACAGAGCATTCCTGAAGCATCAGAATTGTACATCAAAGACTTCACTCCATCTTGACTGATAGACAGTTCTCTCCCAGTTGAACTTAAATGGACCCATGAATCCCAGACACAGAACTTCAGAAGTACTGCATCAAGTAATAGTGAATTACTAGGTCCAAACCACTCAGCATCATGAAGGCAAGTGCAAACAACTACAGAGGGAGTTATGTATAAAAGAAAAGCATCCCTTTAAGTGCCACAAAGACAAGTGGTTTTCCCTAGTTTAGCTCACAGGAAAAGCAGCAATAAGAAGCAGCATGTCTTGCCTTGCCTTTAGCCTTGGCTAAAATTAGGTTTCTGCAGCCTAATTCAAGTTACAACAAAGCAGCAGCAAATCATGCTTTGTACACTATGCTTCTAAAAGAGAAAGGTCCAGGTAATAGAATCAATTTCTAAAAACTTGCACATTTAGAATATGAAACCTCAGCGACACCAAGAAATACATGCATTTAAAAATATCCACAAAGTAAAAATAAGCATTCTCTTGCTTTCTCCCAAAAGCCCACTTCTGTAGAAGCCACTTGTTCACCTTTTATGTGCAGGGCTCCAGAATTATAACTCTGTTCAATTCCACCGACTTTCGTGAGAAAAAAACTGAAAGGATTCCCTCCATTCACCAAATCCCAGATATCTTGGGCTTCACTGGGTATTTCATTATACTCTTCTTTTTTCAGATTCTCTGAGAGTTTGTTCTCTTTGCAAAGATTCAGAGGATGTTCTTTGGGCGCATCGTATTTTTCTTCTTTCACTGTTTCTTTGTGGGCATGTTTTTGCTGATCTTCAGGCTCTTCATCACTACTAGAAAGACACCAGCCTGAGCCTTCTTGGCTTAGTCTCTGTTTTACTGCTGGAGGTGTTTCTGTAGAAAGACTTTCATCAGTGAACTTCAGGGGAGAAGCTTTTCTCTTGTGAGCAGCTTTCCTAGCTTCAGAGCAAGGATATTGCAGTCCACTTGTTCTATCACATGCAGCATCCGATAGTGAAGATGTACATGGTTTTTCACTGTCGGAATTTTCCTCGGCACTTTCATCACTGCTAGATACTGTCCATTTACCGTGTGCGCCTTCCTGAAGCATGTTCCTAGGGATAAAAACAAACAAACAAACAAACAAAAATTGTACGTTTTTGCTGTGCTCAAGCCTGTCTCCCTTCCTAGTTCCCATTTGTTTATTACTAAGGAACCGCGCTTTGGTATTTGGCAAAATCTCCCGGAAATTTCATAGCATACATCGCTTGTTTCTGTGCCCAGCAAACAAAGAAACACGTGCAGTGGGGCCAACCACCGAGTGTGAAGCAGCTAATGTGAAAACCTATACATGGAAAACAGGCTAACATAGGGGCACCTATGGGAAAGCATTCCAAAAATCAGAGGTGTGATTTGCACGATACAGACGTTTCCCCATGGCGGAGCGACCCAGAGCGCTCTGCCGAGAGGATTCAGGAGCGCGGGACCGAGCCGGGGCGGCGCTCTCTGGCAGCCTCCGCGGGAACACTCCGGGACTGTGGCCTCCCTCCGTCACCCCCGTGCTCTCGCCGAGCCCCTCCGCCGCGCCTCCCCCCTAAACCGNCCGCGATGGGGAGCGAAAGCAGGCCCAGGCCCGGGCCCGCCCTCTCCCGCGCGGCCCCGCCCCGTCCCCCGAGCCGCTGGCGCGCGGGCGCCGTGAGGCGGCTCTGGGAGGCTGCAGCGGCAAAGCAGGCGCTTGCCAGTGAGCTGAGTTATTCTAATGAGCATATATTTGACCTTAATAGTAGTTATGGACGGGTGCGGAATTTATATAATGGCTCGTTCGGCGCGGTGTTAATTGCTGTGTCTGAAGTGCCCCGCTAATGAGATAACTCTGTGAGGGCTTCGGGAAGGAGTGGGAGGGAAGCAGGTGTAAAATTAATCAAAGGAGGAGCGCGGCCCGTATCAAAGAGCACTTTCGCTGCTGCAAACTGAGTTTTCGTTTCTCGTTACTCTATTTTATTGTAAGTTTATGGCTAGAGTTAACAAATTCTGAAGGTGCCAGCACGCATTGAAATCGGCAGGCTACTCTTGGAAAAGCATTCCTGAAAATTCAGCTGGTTTGTGTAATTTTCCTAGTACTTGTCCGCAGAGTTGTGTGTAATGCGTTTTCCTAAAATACTCCGTGTATTTACCTTTCACTACTATAAAATATAATACTGTATTATCAACCGTTGCAGAAGGTGTTCTATAAGAAAAGCTCTTAGGAACGTTGGTTTTGTATGTTACATCTCTTCTCTAAATATAGGCTCTGGAAACACTTATTTGTTTTCTAGAAATACTTCAGAAATTCTGATGGCTTCTGACTACACTGGCATTGCATTCTCTCATCATAGTTCCTGTCAGTATAGTGGCTTAACATTAAAGCTACCTGGCGTTTTGCAAGGAAAAATTAAAGTCTTGTAGAAGGAAACTTAATGTGATTTGTTTCCTATGTATTCTAAGTTTGCAAAAAGCTTTTTCATCCTAAGTGCATAAAATGTAGAAGTATGAATAATTTTATTTTAATCTAAAAATCCCAAACTGAATGGACTTGGCCCATTTTCAATTTTACCAGAACAGAGTAGATGAATGGTTTATTCAACAAGTGCCTGCTTTACTTTTCCTATAACAGTTACACAAAGTAAAAAATCCTAGGTTAGGTTTATTAGTTTTTAATGCAAATCACTTTTTTTCTGTAGGTTTTTGAAGAGTGCAATGAAGATAGCAAAGGCTGTTTAGGCAGAGGAGACTCTACAGTTGGTCTAGTAATGTTTTTGCTAGAAACCCTCAAAGGTATATACTTTTTCATTTATGTTCTGAGGATCCAGCTTATAGATATCTCACTATTGAGAGCACTGTGTACTGACTGGTCTACACTAATTGGAGTAGATTGCTGTAGGTGTGGTAAACAGAAATACCTACAGATCCTAAAAGTAATTTCTGCAGATACTTATTTAAAAAGAAAATAATCAAACCCCTACCTTTTCTGCCCAAGACTGTGATGAGTGGAAGAATGTATTGCGTTTCATATGTGTACGAGACATATAAAGTAAATGACTTACTGAGCTTGTTATTGGTTTTTATTAGTGATACTTTCAATTTCTTTATTCAGTGGTTTCAGTAAATGTGAAACTGCTGCATGTCCCAATAATAAACGTGTATTCTCAAAAATATATCTGGTTTTAGTTTCAAGTAACAGTTGGACATCTTTAGCCATGACTTCTTAAATGTAAATCTACAGCTCTACAAAAATCTTAAGAAAAGAAAGATTAATTGAGAGAAATGATGTGTTTCCATACTCACAGGAAAATACAGAATAAATTGTATGGCTTAATGTAGCTTTGGAAGTCATATTTTTACTCAAGTAAGTACAAGTGAATTTTAAAAGAGCACAAAGAACACAAAAGATTTCAGAATACACACAGTGTGTCTGTGAGTCTTTCTCATGACATGTCAGTAAATGAGAACAATCTACTATAAAGTGTGTAATATATATAAAGTATAGAAATGATGAATCACCTTTCTTCTCCGGCTTGAGCAATCTCCTTCCCCAAGGACCACTTGGGACTAATTATTTTTTTTTTTAATTAAATACATATTTTACAAAAATTGTCTTGACAAGGTCATAAACAAAATTGTGTGTGTGATAGTTTAGAGTAAACTCCACAAAAATGTTTTAGTAAACTTTGAAAGTAGTAATTGCTGATACATTTCAGCTGTGGGTAAACATTTTCTCCATGAGCTATGGCCAGATCTAAAAATGCTTAGGACTTCTAACATGAGTCTTAACTGCTGAATTATGAATCTGAAAATGCTCAGTTTCTTCCTTATCTGTCTTCTCCTAGCTACTTTTACCATATAAAAATCAAGTGTTCTGTTGAATTCCCTGGATGTTTTTTCCAGCAGGAGTACTCAAAACATGCTTAAGGCATTTAAACAAGAGCAGGCTCTGCATTAGTCACTGATGGCGTCTCCTTCGAAAGAGAATAGAAGTTGAGAACTCCTGGGAAGACAGGAGATGCAGGTTTAGTTATTTCTTCCTGAAAAGGTGCCAAGTCACACCTGCTGTGGCTTTAGGCACTACCGTGACCACCTGTTAGACCATTTTGTCNCCATGGCGGAGCGACCCAGAGCGCTCTCCCGAGAGGATTCAGGAGCGCGGGACCGAGCCGGGGCGGCGCTCTCTGGCAGCCTCCGCGGGAACACTCCGGGACTGTGGCCTCCCTCCGTCACCCCCGTGCTCTCGCCGAGCCCCTCCGCCGCGCCTCCCCCCTAAACCGCGGCACGGCCACCGCCGCCCAGGGCCGTGCGGCCGCGACCGTGGCTCCCGCCGCCACCCCAGAGCGAAGGCAGCGGCCGGAGGAGGCGCCGCGCGGGCCACGGCAC
>VZTZ01040307.1:113221-149155 GCA_013400955.1 Drymodes brunneopygia
TTAATGTAGCTTTGGAAGTCATATTTTTACTCAAGTAAGTACAAGTGAATTTTAAAAGAGCACAAAGAACACAAAAGATTTCAGAATACACACAGTGTGTCTGTGAGTCTTTCTCATGACATGTCAGTAAATGAGAACAATCTACTATAAAGTGTGTAATATATATAAAGTATAGAAATGATGAATCACCTTTCTTCTCCGGCTTGAGCAATCTCCTTCTCCAAGGACCACTTGGGACTAATTATTTTTTTTTTTAATTAAATACATATTTTACAAAAATTGTCTTGACAAGGTCATAAACAAAATTGTGTGTGTGATAGTTTAGAGTAAACTCCACAAAAATGTTTTAGTAAACTTTGAAAGTAGTAATTGCTGATACATTTCAGCTGTGGGTAAACATTTTCTCCATGAGCTATGGCCAGATCTAAAAATGCTTAGGACTTCTAACATGAGTCTTAACTGCTGAATTATGAATCTGAAAATGCTCAGTTTCTTCCTTATCTGTCTTCTCCTAGCTACTTTTACCATATAAAAATCAAGTGTTCTGTTGAATTCCCTGGATGTTTTTTCCAGCAGGAGTACTCAAAACATGCTTAAGGCATTTAAACAAGAGCAGGCTCTGCATTAGTCACTGATGGCATCTCCTTCGAAAGAGAATAGAAGTTGAGAACTCCTGGGAAGACAGGAGATGCAGGTTTAGTTATTTCTTCCTGAAAAGGTGCCAAGTCACACCTGCTGTGGCTTTAGGCACTACCGTGACCACCTGTTAGACCATTTTGTCTGTGCAGCTGCACAAAAATTAATTAAGAAACCTTTGTTCTGGGGCTGATTCTGTCATTTAGTGATTTTGCTTGCTCCTCACGTGGGCCCAATTCCAGCAACTGTTGCCCTTTACCCAATTACTGCTCATTGTGAAGATCCCTAAAAGGTCCCTGGGGAAGCAGATACTTTTTTTTTGTGGCTTTTGCTGGCGTGCACTAGGTAAGGTTTGTGGCACAGCCACATGTTTTGCTTTTGCTGATGACTACTCCTGTGTGTGTTCCTTTCAATGTGTTAGAAAGGTTTTTTTTCTAATTCTGAGAAACACAACTTTCTCTGTGCACTAGAGAGGAACCAAATGCAGATTTTGTAATCCTAAAAGTTGATTGTTAGGATCCAGTACTTGATCATGTTAATGCGTATATTATTTCACTGAAAATTCTCAAAATCCTAGGATTAAGGAACAGCCCTTGTATGTTTTGGAAACTATGAAGAACAGCCCTGGCAAGAAGAGTCCTTTCACTTGCTTTTCCAAGACATGAGGAATAGTGTGCACAAATTGCGTCTTAAAGTGAAACTGTTTTTCAATTGCACTACAGACTAACATAGTTTTTTCAGTAGAAATGGCAATTGCTTAGCATCGTCAATGACAATCAAGCAACTGAATTTTTAGTAAATTGTTGCTGCATATTTTTCTTTGGTCACGTTTGCATTTATTCTATAAATTAAAAGTAATACTAACTTTACCCACTAGATGTCATGAATGATCTCTTCATTGGAAAAGGTGAACCCTGAGAATTTGAATCACATTCCTTCTCCACTTGATTTTTCAAAATAATTTGTTATACCAATGCTATATTGTTTGTAAAATATTACTTTAGTGTGGTTACTCATAGAAATTTTGAATGTTACTGAATGCTAATATTTAAAATTAGGCCTTCTGAGGCAAATAACTGGGAGAAATGAAAACAGAGGTTAACCTCATTGTTGAACTGATACTGTATGTATATTTGCATATAAATACTGTCATTTCTGGGAACTAGCAACGTTGTAGGAATCATGTTTATGTGACTTTTTTTTTTTCATTCTCTGCCATTTTGATTCAGTGATCCTCTTTTCCCCAAAATTATTTGAAGTGATCTAAAATGCTCTTATATTTCAGCAACCGTTCAGCTAACTAGCTTGCTAGCATTTAATCTTCCAAATGAAAAGGGGACTGCGGTAATTGTAGTCACGAGAATATGTCCTTTCCCAAGCTGAAATATATATTCCTTCCTGGTACTGTTACATTCAGATTTAACTAAAAGCACACTCTACACTGTTCCTGGGAGGCCAGGCCCCCAATATCCAGTGTTTTCCCGAACCCATTGCTGTACCCTCACAGGAGGACACCAGCCAGTTGACAGCTGCTGCCGAACAAGATGCCAATAGCAGGACACCCTGACATCCAGAGTGGGGCAGCCTGAGCTCAAGGCTGCTTCCAGCTGCTCTCCCGGCACATCTTATCAAAGTTTTCTAACCAGGACTCCCTAATCTGTTTATATACCTGGCATGGGCTTTGGGGAAATGCTGCAGGCCAGGTGGAACATACAGCCTTAGCTTAACTGGTCTCACGACATTTGGCTTGTCCTTTCTCCAGAGTGGAATAAGCTTAGGTTGCTCTGGAATCTGCTCACACGTGGTCTCCTCTTAGGTGATTGTCTCAGTGCTGCAACTATGTGTCTAGTACTCTGATAACACAGATGTAAGAGTTTAAAATCATAAGCACTCTGTCATGTCAGAAATCGATATAAATATAGCTCAAAGCGGACCTCTGCGTTACTTGGGTATACACTCCCTTTCTGTTCTTTGCATTGTTCGAAGATGTTTTGCAGGCATCTCTTGGTCGCCTCCTAAATCAGTTCTGAAAAATCTTTTTTTTTATTGTTTTCATCATATAATTTAGCTTATTGCTTTTGTACCATTAATGAATCCTGGTAACACACTAATATTAGTGAGTATTTGCTAATCATCATGTAAGTGTCACTCCAGTGTTCCTATCAGATAAAGTTGTGAGGTAAGAACCTGCTGAAAGACACTAAAGGGAATACATAGTACATAAAATAAGATGGATTTCAGAAAGTTGTAGAAGCATAAATTATGCAAATTTTTTTGCATTTTCTCTTCATTTTATATATATTTTTATTCAAGTTTTTATTTTAGACAGATTTGTGAAATTAATGTTGATCCAGTTAGTTTTCAGTAAATATAAGGGTTTCCAATCTGAGTATTAAGAGAAATTTCGTTCATTGTTTAGAGGGAATAACAGATGTGGATGCTGATGCTTGAGAAGTTAGATTTGAATATTGCAGTTCCTTTGTGTATAAAGAACTCAAATTTCTATAAAGTTAAGCATGCTTGTTTAAGCATCCTGAGTTTGAGATTTGGATATTGATTAGAACTCTATTAGAACTTCATATATTCTTCTTTTTTTGGATAAAAAGGTGGTTTTATTTTAATTAGAATAAAATATTTTCTTACTTAAATGCCATAGATGCTACTGTTGTATAATATGTACGAATCACAAAGCTGTTGAAGGGTCTGGAGCGCCAGTCATAGGAGGAACATCTGAGGGAACTGGGGTTGTTTGACCTGGGGAAAAGGCAGCTCAGGGAAGACCCTGTCATTCTCTACAACCACCTGAAAGGAGTCTGTAACCAGGTGGGGGTCAGTCTCTTCTCCCAACAACCAGCAAGAGTCCAAGAGGAAATGGCCTCAAGTTGTACCAGAGGAGGTTTAGACTGGATATTAGGAAAAATTCCTTCTCTGAAAGGTCTGTGAAGTGTTGGGACAGGCTGCCTGGGGGAGTGGTGGAAATTCCGGAGGTATTTAACATATGTGTAAATGTGATACTTAGGGACATGGTTTAGCGGTGAGCAAGGCAGTGCTGGCTTGAGGTTGGCCTAAAAGATCTTAAGGGTCTTTTCCAACCTGAATGGTGCTATGATTCTAATCTTTGATTCTATAAATGAGCTGACCATGGCTATTAAAGAGATTTCATTTAGTTTTGTAATACTTTTAATGCTTCTGTGTTACATTTAGCTTGAACTTATTCTTGCCAGTCAAAGTGGCATTTCTTAATAGCAACGTTATATTGATTAATGACAGAGAAAATTATTAAGTGAATTTCAGTATTCAAGTTGGTAAGTGATGAAAATTTCTATGAATTTTTTTATAATGATGCACTGTTAACTTGGGAAAATACTGGAGTCCTACACCATAATTCAGTAAATCAGCTGCTCATTTATGTAGTCCTGCTTGGGTTTTGTTGTCCTTGACCTTACCAATTACACTCAAACTTCTGTTTGTGGGGTCATGTGGCAAGTCTTACGATAAATTACTCATATAAACAGTGAAGCGGCAAAAAACCGAGGTTGCTTTTATGAATAAATTCTGTCTTCCCTTTTCCACATGGCTCCACAGGTATTTTTATCAATATATTTGGAAGGCATTATGAAAGCTGATTCTGTTTATTCTAGTGTTGATGCTAGAACACGTGCTCATTAAGCCACACCCTTACTTGTAAATCTTCAATTTAGGCAACAAATATAAAATAAAGATTGTTTGGTTTGGGTTTTTTTCTAAGAGAAAAACCCCATGAATGTCTGAACCAGAAACAGTGAACTAAGATACAAAGATAGATCATGGATTTGTTAATATCTAATGGCTTTTATGATTTTTAAGATGTCCTTTTTGTGTGTTTGCATAGCTTTACAGCCTGTTCTAGTAGCACACGAATCGGCAGCTCTCCAAATCAATGAATAGGCGGGACTCTATTATAGGAGTCATTCTGTAAAAGGAAAATTGTATACTATAATTTTCTGGGCTCTTATGTTACTCTGAAAGAGAAGGAATAAATGGATGGAAAGCTTATACTGCTTTTTATCGTTTCACTGCTGTAGTTATCCAATTGAATGGAAAGCTGCTCATGCAGGCAAGTTCAGCATGTTTGAGCAACCTCTGTTATTATAGGAATGGTGCATGTACAGAACCTAGCAGTTGAAAGCAGCAAGACTGTGTAATCCTGGAAACTGAGATGGTAATAGTTCTTAATATATGATTTTCCAAGAAGAACTAAGCAAAGAGACACTAGAAATCTGTACGCTGGTACACAGATTTGAATTGAGACAGCAGGTGGAGCTGAAGGAGTTGTGCTTTTGAACCACTGCAGAAAGAAGAGAATATGAATGAATCAAAAGAAAAAGAAGTGCAGAGCTTTTGTTATGTTATTAGATAAAGGAAAAATTCCTGTAGGATACAGTCATCTTGCCTTCTCAAGAAAACGAATTTGTTTAAAATGAATGTAAGTCATATCAGAAATTACGAGAAAAAAGTATTCATCTGTGTTTAAATATTGAGCTGAAGTGGGATACCTTTTCCAAAAAAAACCTTACATCTGCTGAATTTTTGTATCAGGATTTTTGCATGTTTTATTGAGAGGCCTTAACTTTTGGGGGTCAGATTTTTGTTTGTTAATTTTTATATTTTGCTTAGATTTTAGAAGACACGGTCAATTAAGAGCTTACGAACTAGATATACATTTTAATTTCTTTCATTTTCTGTTCATTAGAAAAGTAAGATAAATGTACAGATAAAGACTTTCATATAGCCTACAGAAGGAATAACCAATTCAGTTTTACACTCAGTTTTATGATGGGTTTCACGGGAATCTCTAGCTGGGGTTATACATTATTTCAGACTTGGCTTCTGGGAATGATGCCAGATAGATTGTTTATGCAGCATGGATTTTTATCCAAGGCATGCGAATGCTATTGGTTTAGAAAAGTCCAGGTCTCTTCAGTGTAAAGAAACATGAGATGTCAGGTAGCAAGAAAAAAGTAGAGGTAAACAGAAGCATAGAAGTATGCTTTTCAAGTATAGAAAATATGTGAGAAAAGTTAAACTATATTGAAAGGTTTTCATGATTATGCTCCAACTTTGAAGGTCATTATTTCAGTTTTAATTTTATTTATATAACTACAACTATTCATAATCAGTAGACCTTAGTCATACATATTTTTAAGGAGAAAAATGAAACTGGTTGGGGTTTTTTTCCTCAGGGGGATTTATTTACATTTTTCTAGGTCCATTATTTGAAAAGCTTGTTAAATCTCATGAGTGCAAAGAAGATTGCACAGTTATACGGTAATGAAACAAAATTTCCTTGGCAGCTGTCAATATGCAACATAAGGATTTTTTCTTCTTAGTATTTGGAATATTAATTTAATTCTGAAACAGTTAAGCAAAACAGAACACCTGAAGGAAATGAAAAGATGAGATGTCCTGGATGCAGCAAAGTTAAATAAAGCAGTACTAGACTAATAAAAATGGTGATGATGTTACTATAAATAGAGCCAGGGTCAGTGGACTGCGGCGTTCTAGACTGTGGCTCTGTCTGTGGTAGTAGGAGCTCCTCCAGCTCTTAAAGGAGGTCTCTGGCCATTTATCCCCCCTATTTGCTGTTACTGGCTCTCATTCTCATTATGTCTCTATGATTCCTATTTCCCCACTCATTTATGCCACAGGTTTTACCAATTTCCTTGGTTGTGGCTGTAGATCTTTTTTACTTCTCATAACAGGCCAAAGAAGGGAAACCAAAGCAACCAGGGTTTTTTCTCATTCTTGTTGAAAAGTAGATGTGGAGATTCTTTCTCATTCCTGTTAAACAGCAGAGGATGTCCCATCACCAAGCTGAAAAAAGGAAAACTTTATCAGGAACCACTGAGCTGATAGACTTTAAGATCCTCTGCCTTTTTCTTCCTGATCTCAGACAGGACTATGGTCCTTGAATAGAGGGAAAGTGAAACATATGGCAGATCAGATGTTGGGATGATCTGATAAGCATGCATTCAGCTTTTTGCAATGAACTAAAAGTAGCTTTTCAAGTGTTATTTTTAGTGAGTTATTTCAAAGGCCTTAACTGTTTCAGGCACTGTGCTTTTGTTTGCCTTGCTGTCTGCTGCCCACAGTCTATAGTAGCCTTGTTTGAGATGCTTTATTTTCCAGATGACTCTAGAAGTGAATTCATAACCTAAGTGATTGATCAGCTGATATTGCTCTCATATAATGCATTAAGAAGCAGGATTAAACTGAACTAATAATTTGAATAAGTGGATTGTAACATTTATGAAAAAAGATTTGAAAGACAATGTTCAGAGTACTTAAGTTGTCAATTAAAATGGTAGATTTGAAAAGTTTTATATATCTTATAGTCTGTATCTTCAAAGCTTTGCAAATTTGAAATTTTCAATTTGTTTNTCAAAGTACTTAAGTTGTCAATTAAAATGGTAGATTTGAAAAGTTTTATATATCTTATAGTCTGTATCTTCAAAGCTTTGCAAATTTGAAATTTTCAATTAATGAAAACTTAAATAGGAGAGTTGTAGGTGTGGGCTCATTACTTTTGAACGGAGTTCACAATGGCAAAAAGGAAAAGTCAGTAGAAAAACTGTTTGAGACTGTTTGTCTTTATATTATAGCCTTTCTAAAACATTTTGCTAATGCAGTAACTTAGAGTGTATAATCTTTCCAGAACTGGGAATTGATTAGCTTACATGCAAATATTGTACTAAGTAGTTTTAAAAACCACCATAATTTACATTATTTTTCTTTTGCCTAATCTTGATCTAAAAGATAGAGGATTTTTGGCTTTTGAAGACTTCAAGAGAGCTTTCAATTCTATTTCTCCTAAGTTATCTGAAAAAGTCATATTTGAAGCCGTCAGGTAAGATTAACAAATTGATCCAAATTCCTGGATAGCAGTCTTTTTGTTGTTTCAGTTAATTGAAATTATTAGATTCTATCATGCAGCTGAAGATAAAAGCTTCAGCACCATTACTGTTTCAGTGCCTTTATTAATAAAGATTATACACAAATTAATGTGTAAATAATGTAATAATATAAATTTTATGAATAGGATTTATAAAAATAATAAATATTAACAGGTACAAAATGTAATTTGTTGCCTGTACTCTTTCTTAAGAATCTTAGAACTATTTGCTTTTACATTTTCCTCCTCTAATCAGGAAATCCATGTTCAAGAGCTGTCTCAAAACAATTTAGTTAAACGGATGTGCATACTGCAAGGTAGTAGTGGTGAAATTGGCTCAGCAGTGTGGATGTTGAGCTTTATTTAGGGAGACAGAGCTAAGACTTTTGTCCTAAATTGATCTGTATGATTGGATTAAGACTGTATGAAAAGAAAGCCATAAGAAATATTTTGGACACATATATTTGTCAGAAGTTTCATGTATTTGTGGCACAGAATCTGTACTACAGTAGATTGCAGTAACAAATGAAGCATATATATTTTCATATTTTTAGATATGTTTCTTGTTCTTCCCTCTTTTTACCACAGAGATCAAAATTAAATTTTGAGACTGAGCTTAATTTAAAAGTATTTCTTTTATGTTAAGTAAAACAATGTACAATACTTAGAAGACTTTTTGAGTTTTTAAATGTGATGACTGATCAAATGTGAGTTCTAAAATCATGTGTGTATTAGCAATTAATTCAGCACGCAGGTATCAGGTCTGTAGAGCAAGAAATTTATGATGGGGACCCAATGCCTGTATTGAGGGGGTTACTTGGCCTAATTCTAGTCTGGTCAGCATACTGAATGATCCCTAGAAGTTGGAGTCCTTTGGATGCGTGCTGGGAGCATATCCTTCAGTTTAATTTCATCTGGAAGAAATGCAGTTAGTATGCTGTGAGCACTGTGATGTTTCCCATAGTACAGTCAGTGATGAAGACTGGGAAATTCAACACAAAAAAGCATTCCAAGTCTAAGGTAAAATGTAGGTTAATATTGAGACAAGGGGAAGAAAAGCTTAATTTGTATATTTCAGAGGTCTGGGATATTGTTAAATGAAAAGGGTTTTTTATGTTTATTTATAAAATTTTCTCTTTGGTGGAAATGCTGTTTTCAAACCTTGTCAGCTACTGGTTCCTTTATTTTGGAAGGCATTATTTTCTTATACTTTAAGTAAAATGTTGCAGAATAAGCAAAGTCTGTGGCTAGTGTCACAAAGGCAGGAATGGAAGGGAAGTAGGAAAGAAGTGAAGGGCACATTCAAAGTACTTAGCTTCTCTACTTACCATACAGAGCAACATATTTTCGGTTTTGGAGTGTAATTCTCAACATATTCTGAGATGTAAAATTGAAAACAAGTGTATTCAAGCTATGCAGAACACAAGGAAGGAATAATACCAGCAATTGATTTGCATGAAGAATGAAGGGCCCCACCAGAGTCATTTAGCTTTCAGATAAAGTAGACTAGATTTGTAGGTATGCATAATGCTCATAATAAAGGCATCCATACATGTTGAACTAATTTTAACAAACTTGAGGCTTAAAAATTGAATCCTTCTATTTATCATTCATCTATATGCATTATTAATATAAAAATAATCTTGAAATGTTCAATATAATATAGCAAGAATGTAAAGAATAATGGATTATCCCTCTAACCTACCTGTAAACAGCTGTTATGCTCAGAATCTTTATATGGCTACAAAGGAGACCAACCTAATACTTAAAGCCAGTATTTATCTTTACTGTATACTAAAATCTTCGCAATCTAATAAAAGAAATATTTAATAATTTAATTAAGATTTAATAATTGGGAAAAAAAATATTATGCAGCAAAATGTCTCAATGCATTTAATTATGTTATGCATCTCCTACTTTCTACCCCTTTCTCTGTAGTTACTTTCAATCTTCCACTGTCCCTCTCAGTCCTGAAGCTGACAGGTTCAGGGCAGGCATGGTTGAGTGAATTACCATTATCTTGACTTCTTCACCAGAAGAAGTATAATAATCATGTTTTCTTCTCTCTCAAGCATCTACTTTGGGTCATTTAAATATGTTTGCCCACCCAGTTTACACCTTCTTCTTTCTTCTTAGATCTGCAAGCCCACATTGCATCCTAAGTTATTATATATGGCACATATATATTTCAGATATTTGTTCTTTGCTCTGTTATCTATAAAAACACTTTTGTCCAGCTCCTGTGTCTGCATGTCTTTAACTGACCATAAGTGAGTTTTTTGTCTTGGTCCTCCAGTGTTAACCTGTGCCCTGTATCTTAACATCCCATGCCTTTACTACTCTGTGTGCCATGTCTTTACATCTGCTGTCATGCCAGGCCTATATTTCTCTACATAAAGGTATCATTTTACATAGAAGAAATTCTTGTTACTACTGTCTGTTTAAAGCTATGTTTATCCTGTATAAAGTTAAGGAGAACAAATTAGACATAGCCACCCGGTCCTTGAAGGAACTGTTGTAACAGATAAAGCAAGTAGAATCTCCAGGGCAGGTCAAACGAGTTCAGACAAAGCCAGATATGCCTCAGTCCTTGCAAACTCACTGCAGAGTTTGTGGCCTGTTACTAGTAGTGGCCATATTGAATTTACTGAAGTTTCTTGAAGACCATATCTAATCTCATCTCATAGTGATAAAATAATATTTAATGTAGAGGTTCTTTCTCCTCAGGGGTTGTTTTCTTACAAATGTCTGTAATATACTGCACACAGCTGTTGCTGAAGTTCGGAGAATGTGGATAGGTTTTCAGTTTATATTTGATTGTATTAACTGACTGTAATCTTGCCTGAACAGTAGAGTAACATTTGTTTCTGATCTAATATTGCAGTCATATTCAACAAAATGATCAGGGGTTTATTATGCACCTGGTGTGCACCTGATTAGAATGTCATTGTACCATAAAAACTCAACATTCTCTACACAGGAATTGCAGAAGTGCTTGCTTAGGTAAGTGGTGTGATGATATGTTCTTTCGTGGTGGGGTTTTCTGTAATGGGTAGCACACAGAAGAATTGCATACTAGTGCTGCTGATCTTCAAGTAGCTACATATATATGAAGTGTGTCAAGTCCTTTGCAACAATTATTTGTGATAAATGGCCGTCTGTAAGTGAACATGTCTTTTTAAAGTGGGATTCAAATTCTTAAAAAACTATTTTAAGTCCTGTTTTCCTTTTTCATTGTGAATAAGAATGTAATATTTGAATTCTACAATATTATTAATTACAGATGCTGAAAAAATATTTGTCCTAGCTGTAACATTTGCTCAGAAAAATGGTTTATTTGTATGCTAAAGCCTCAGAGCACGATAACGGGAATAGTAACAGAAGTAAGCTGAAAACCAACCACATGTGAATGTGGATGAACCTATAAATGGTGAAAAATGTGTTACAAACCAAAAGTGGACAGAAAAATCCCATACAGTTTTTAAAGCTAGTAAGCATAACTCAGATCTTCAGGAAGAAAAGAAGGCATTCGTGATCGGCTTTTTATGCTACTGTGCCTTTAGATTGACAGTATCACACAGTAGAGGTATATTAGTACTTTTGTATGTATTGGTACTTTCCATACAAAAAATGATCTAATTGTCTCATATTTCTTTCATGTAATTATCTAGTAATGAGAAAATAACCTGTTTTTCAGAGCCACCCCATGGAAGAAATCTTATGCTCTTTTATGCAAGTTTGATTTATAGACATGTACTGCAGAGCACAGTGAATATGAGACATTCATCTTCCTGTGGCTAGTTGCTATGGAAACATAGTACACAGTACAATGTCATTCCAGCTCTGGTGATGCCTGCAGTAGTTTATCCCTTTGTTGTTCTTGTTTCTTAAGCAACTGTCGTGCAGCCTTTCATATTATCACACTTCATCACCTATACAAGTCTTTTCCTTATCTCGAGGGCCATATCAATAGGAATGATCTCTTTTTTGTCTACCTGTGCACATCAGTGTATTTTTTTTCCACTTTTTGGTCATGGGTTAAAAGCTTGTCCCATGCCCAAAAATAATATGCCATTGCCCTAATATTGGTAAAAGAAGATGCAAACCAGACTGCACATCAGAATGTAAAGGACCTGTCTCAGCATCTTTATTTACCATTTTCTGTCAGGGACTAGGGTTAAGAATGATTTTGTCTAACCAGTATCCCACCCAAGGAAGACAGAAAGGAAAATTAATCAGACTCTCCTACCTGTCCTTAGCTGGTATTTGTGAAGTGGACAAAAATCCAACAGCTGTCTTAAAACACCCACTCAGTTTCACCCTTGTGAAGGAGGAATTGGGGAAATAAAAGGAAATCCTCATAATTTATCGAAAAAAATACTAAGGGTGTTATGGGGATCAGGAGTAAAATTGAGTGTTTTTTATATTGAGAGGCTGTACCCTAACAGAAGTTCTTTTTCGAGGCTGTACCTGTTTCATAATTCATTGCACAGGGAAGCAACACATTAATTAGGGGCGTATGTGTCTCAGGTTCTGCATAAGAGGGGTGATATTTTGCAAGAAAACATTATGAGTTAACACCTAAAGATAGATATATCTTTTGGGTAGTAGTAGTACTAATGAGTTTTGTTTTGCTTTTCCTATCTCTAACTCTGTTGCCAGTTCTATCATCCAATTACTTAACAATATTGCTATCTGTGGTGGGTTGACCTCAGCCAGTGACTCACTAATTGCCCCCACAATGGGGTGGGGGAGAGAATCAGAAGAGCAAGAGCAAGAAAACTCGTGGGTTGTGATGAGGACACTTTAACGAGTGAAGCAAAGCTGCACATGCAAGCAAAGCAGAATACAGAATTTATTCACTGTTTCTCATCAGCAGGCAGATATTTAGCTGCTTCCTGGAAAGCAGCACAGGTAATTGTTACTTGGGAAGATAAACTCCATAACCACAAACTTCCCTTCCTTCCTTGTCTGTTCCCCAAACTTTAATTGCTGAGCATGATGCCAAAGAATCATAGAACGGTTTAGGATGGAAGGGACCTTTAAGCATCGTCTAGTCCAACCCCCTGTCTTGGGCAGGGAGACCTTCAACTAGACTAGGTTGATCACAGCCTTGAGCATTTCCAGGTGTGGTGGGGCATCCACAAGTTCTCTGAGCAACCCGTTCCAGTGTCTCACAACTCTCACTGTAAAAATTCTTCCTTGCAGCAGATCTAAATCTACCCTCTTTTATGTTAAAACTATCACACCTATCCTGTCACTACAGGGCTTGGTGAAAATGTCTCTCTGTCTTTCTTGTGAGTCCCCTTTATATATTGCTAGGCTGCAAAATGATCTCCCTGGAGCCTTCTCTGGGCTGAATGGCCCCAACTCTCTCAGCCTTTTTTTTTATTGCAACAATAGTGATACTATAATTACTTTACAGCCTGAGCAATGAATGTCGTATGGTAGAGAACATCCCTTTGGTCAGTTTGACTAAGCTCTCCTAGCCATGTCCCTACCCATCTCCCGCCTACTCACTAGGGGAACAAAGTGGGAAAAATAAAGACCTGGAGGATGTGTCAGCAACTGCTCAACAGTAGCCAAAACACTTGTATGTTATCAATACTGCTCTAGTCACAGATCCAAAAGACAGAACCATTTATAGTACCATGAAGAAAATTCAATCTATCCCAGCCAGGCCTGTACATTACTGCAAATTCAAAATATTCATTAGCTATAACATTTTTCTAGTAAAAAACATCACTATCCAAATTCTGCATATTGTTCCTCTGGAGCAGCAAGCCATTATACATCTATGTCACATCGAGTGAAAGCATGGATCTTTTGCTATAGATAAATCTGAGACCAAATCATCCAAACAAAAATTTTAAATAGAATTTTTAGTGGATATAACCCAAGTCTATCTGTTATCCCAGTCCTACAGAAAGTTAATTAAAAAATCTGAACTTTTCTGCTTATCACTTTTTCTGAAGAAAATTTTGCGTTAGCACAGGTATGTATTTTTTCAGGTTTGAAAGCAAAACCTAGCATGCAAGTGTTATACAATGTGCTACACACATTTATTCCTTCTGAATAGTTCCATATAAATTTTTCTAATTTGGGCAAAATTACTACATGACAAATATTTCAATATTTTATGTTATTAATTTAACTTCATATTTAAATTTAAAATTTGCTTTTTCTATTTTTGAAGGTATGTCCAAAAAAGTATTTAAAATTATGCTAGCAAATTTAAATGTCACTAGTTCCTACCTCCTAACTATCATTCCTGCCTTTGACACTGGCCTTCTTTCATTGGTCCTTGAGGTTCAGAGTAAATTGTTTTTACAGAGACTATTCTTATTTAACATGAATCCTTTTTATTTTGTATTGCTGCAAGTAGGGATATGCACATGGTCAGTGCCATAATGCATTAATGGTAATACAACTTATTAAAATATGTTAATGCCATGGGAAGTGCTTAGCTGGTCATATCCTCAGGACTCTTCTTTCAAGCTATTTTCTTTCAGATAGAATAAAACTGTGACATATAATAAAACTATTAGAATGTGGCAGCTATAAAATAGACATCAAAGATTAATTTTTTATTATGATTAACATCTGTGGTAATAGCAGCACATCTGCCAACATGCCTCAAATGTGAATCAGTTCTTTTAGCTTATATTTATTCAGTTTGGTGATGTCTTTACGGGGACTACCCACACAGATGCTGATGATTTTTTAATTGCACTGGATGAGAGAAACTGGAAAAAAGACTGATCCAACCAAACTCATTTCAAATAAACTATTAAATAGCCATTAGATGACAACAGTTCATGTTCATTTTCATCCAAAGCTGAACTTTCACCCTGAAGGTAAAATTATTACTTAAGCTCTTTCAGACCATACATTTTAATAAAAGCAGATTTTTCTCCAGAATTAAGAACAAAAGATTTATTTTCAAAATAAACTGCATCTTCTATTTGAAGTGCAAGTTGTGATGTGTGCTGATAGACTGAAAACCTCATCCGTTTGGATTTGTTTTACTTTAATCAATAGAAAAGAACAGACATGCTTAAGGCATCCATCACCTCTCTAGGAAGCTCATTGCAGGGTTTGACCACCCTTCTGGTGAAGAATGCCCAGTCTAAATGTCCCCTGATGGAGCTTTGAACCATTCAAATGTCCTGTCACTGGATCACAAGGAGAAGAGGTCAGCACCTCCCTCTGCATTTCCCCTCCTCAGAGAATAATGAGGTCATCCCTCAGCCTCTTTTTCTCCAAACCAGACAAGCCCAAAGCCCTTGGCTGTTCCTTACAGGACATTCCTTCCAGCTTTTTTGTTCTCCTCTGGACACATTCAAGGATCTTCACATCATTCTAAATTGTGAGGCCCAGACCTGCACACAGGTCTGAAGGTGAGGCCACCTCATGGCTGAGCACAGTGGTTGAACCATCCCTACTGAGCAGCTGTTTGTGCTGGGTTTGATGCACCCCAGGATGAAGTTCACACTCCTGGCTGCCCAGGCACATGGCTGACTCACACTGAGCTGCTGCCAACCAGCACCCCCAGATCCCTCTCTGCAGGGCTGATCTCCAGTCTGTACTAGTTCCTGGCCCTACTCTGTCCTAGTGCTGAATTTGGCATTTTGACATGTTAAATTTCCTCCCATTAGTCATTGTCCAAAGCCCAAATCTATCTAGATCCCTCTGCAATGTCTTCTGTTCCTCAAGAGAGTCAGCAGCACTTCCCAGTTTGGTATCATCAGTAAACCTGCTAATGGTGCATTCAACTCCTGCATCCAGATCATTGATGAGTATATTGAGCAGACCTGGCCCTAGAATTGAACCTGAGGCACACCACTGGTGACCAGGCACCAGCCAGATGCAGCCCCATCCACTAAAACCCTTCAAGCTCAGCCCTTTGGTCACTTCTTTACCCAGTACACAGTGAAACTGCTCATTCTAAATTGTGAATTCCACAGTTGGACAACTTGTCTGGAAGGAAGCTCTGAGGGACAGTATAAAAGGCCTTATTAAAATCCAGAAAAACTACATCCACTGCCTCCCCTTCATCCACTAGGTGGGTGACTCTATCATAGAGGAGCACCAAATTGTTTAAACAAGACTTTCCCCTTGTGAACTTGCACTGACTGTGCTTGATGATTGTGGTATTCTTTAAATACCTTTCAGTATCACCCAGTATTATGATCTCAATAATTTTTCCAAGAACTGCGGTTAGACTAAGTGTAGTTTCCTGCATCTTTCCTCACAGCCTTTTTATAGGTAGGAATAACATTGGCTGGCATTCAGTCAGCAGGGACCTCCCCAGACTCCCAAGACCCTTGGCAGATGACAGAGTGGGATCCTGTCATGACATCTGCCAATTCCTTTAGAACTCTGAGATGAATCCCATGAGGCCCCATGTACCTGTGAACATTCAGCCAATACAGCTCATCCCTTACAATTTTCGTGTCCACAAATGGAAAGTCACTGTTCCCACACTCATGGTCTTCTGATTCAAGGGTCTGTGCAGCCCAAGGTCCACCAGTGTTACTAAAGACTGAGGCAAAAACCCACAGAGAATACAGTAGAATAATATAAATAGCAGTAACTCCTTTGCAGTAGCAAAGAAGTGTTTGCAAAATCTAGGGTCCCTTTATAGTAGGAAAAAAACATGACACAAATAAAAATGAGCCAGTCTATGGCACAATAAAAAAACAGTTTTATGTCAAATAGTTAACTAGTTTTCTTTGGATTTAGATTTTTTTCTCTTCTCTTACAGTCTGCTGCATTTTGAGAAAATGAATTAGCATCAGAAATGCAACAATTATAAAGGGGATATTGTAATACTGCATCGTAACAAACCTCAAGCTAACAAGTAGTCTAAAAAATACCTGATGACAGCACTTGTTTTTAGCAGGATAAACTAAGCTATTATTTAATTTAATAAATTTAAGTGGCAGCATGGCACTCTTTATAACATAGCTGTACGGTGTCCCTTCATATTTAGTATTTTGTTTAAATTAAGGATAAGATGTTATTAATAGCATTTAAATGATGTATGTGCTCTTAGCAATCCTTATATTCCTGAACTGAACAAAGTTTATTAAAACATTCCTGTTTCACTTTACAAGAATTTCTATGGGATTTTTAACTTCTTATGAGGCTTATGGAATAATGGGTGTCCACTTACTGATACCGGTGGAGCTTACAGGCTGGTTTCAGTGAGAGCTGAGATCAAAGAAACAATTCTACTTCTGCAAGTTTTATAAAAACAGGTGAGCAAAGAAGAAAAGAGAGATGCTGCAAGTGCCCCAATGGAGGAAAGGGATGTTATATGAGTTAATGAATCTTAGCAAGCACCACAGAGTCTGCATGGAAGCAAGACCTTATGAAGACCCAACTGTGGAGAAGTTTCAGACAAAGATTTCATCAGACTCTGTAGTTCGTCAGTCATAACATACAAATATACAAAAATTGTTACTTCAACTGTTCCCAGATATGATGTGATCTATAACTTTATATTCTTTTCTTGTAATATTTCCCTCAGAAGTTTGAAAAGCTTAATGTCTTAAATCCTGGAAATTTAAGACAATATCTGAATTTTTGAGATGTATCCACTGATTTTTTTCCTCCAAATCTCTTATACCTTTTGCAAAGTCTCTTGAAATAAACTTATTGTCAAGAGAAGATTCCCTTTTAATCATGGATTCCTAGAAAAAATAAGATTGTATTTACACTTGAGCACATACTGCATCTTGTGTTTTGGTACACTGATGATACTACAGAAGAGGAGTCTTCAGTACAGGACAATGCACCATGACAAAAGGCAATGTGTACACATTGTGTCAGGGAAAATTCTGGCTGAATGTGAGAAAAAAAATCTTCATTGTTGAGAGTAGCCCCACTCTCTGTTTCCTTCTCTCAGATGGGGCCAGAAATTGGGTCAGATTTCTTCAGAATGTTTGTACACTGCAGTCACACTAAATTCTCTATTCCTTTGCAAAAAAGATCTTTCATGGCAATTTTCCTGCCTATTGGTCTTTGGTTTCTTATGTCTTAAATTTTTTTAGTTCTTCATCCCATCCCACCCACTCTCTATGAAATTACAACTATTTTTTACCATATTTATTTCTTTGTCCATTTTGACTATTAACTAGGAATAGGAAAAAACTCATTAGAGAGTAAAGTGCTCCATAATTATTCTTTATTTGGAACATCATATGATGCCCACTGTGATAGGTGGGTAATGGGGAAGGAAATCACTTACTCATCAGATATCCTGTTGTTATTGCTATGTTGCTGTTGAAAAACATTCCTTTTCCCTAGTTCCTCAAAATTCCAATTTAGTCAGGAACTGTCCCTGTTCAGGTTCTGTATCCTAGAACTGAACAACAGCTGAAATTGTGTTCTCTGCATAGACCCTTCTAAATAAATTCTGTTTATTTATTTATGTTCAGACCCTACCAATGCTGTTGAAGGTTTAAGGTTCCAATTCTATCATCACACAATATGGCATGGGAATAACCTGATGTGGCCTCATTACTTAAATTTGGACCCAGATAGATACTAACAAGACACAATGAGCCTTTTGTCAAAATCTGATCTACCACCAATGCTCTAGGTCCTCTGTCAGGGCTACTAGGCATGACATAGTCTTTCTTTCTTGATATGGGATATGCCTTGTATATGCTGTATGAGTATTGCAGGTGTATTCCTGCATTATATACCTGTGTTTAACAAATTCTAAATGTTGACAAATTCATTCAGCAATTTGGATCTGGTTTTTTTCTCTTTCAGGATGTTTTTCTGTAAGATAATAATCAAATGCCAGTAGGCTTAGAGGCACACTACTGATACCCAGACTGTTGGTTAGCTTCGAAGCAGAGATTCCCCTCTTTTTTACCTCTGCAGTTCCAAGTTGCTGCTAACAATCTAGAATTCACCAAGACTTCTTTGATAAATAGGGTTGTGTTTTTTATTCATTGTGGAGTCTCTTATACCAGTTGAAGTGTTTTCTTTCCAGAATTTGTTTATAAGAATTACAGAATAATTGGTTTGGGAAATTTTAACCAGTTTCAAGAAAACCAATGTTTTACTTGTCATGTTTCAAGTAATGACTTGATAGACTGCCTACTGAAAGCCTCTTGTCAGAATTATGTAAGTCAAAGGCATTAGAATGTGTGTGCACTGTTCAAGCAATAGAGAACAATCCTGGGGTTGCTCAGACACATGCGAAGGTTGTATTTCTGTACTCAAAAATGCATATGGAGACAAATTCAGATCTCACTATCAAGACAACCCAACATTTCATATTGCCAAATGGCCTGCAGAAACAGGTAAAGAAATTATTTCAAGTTCTTTGTGATTCGAAGTCTTATTCTCCAAGCTATTTATGAGTCTTGCTGAAAGCAAGCCAATTCCCATATTCAGAATGCAGTTTTGCTGTTGAGAAAGCGATCAATGATCTCTGTAATTTATCTAGTAAATACCATTATTTTTTTTGTACCTACCTTGTATTAAAGATTTTTATTTTTTGTTTTTAGTATATTCTTAGTCAGTCTGTCTGCTGTTATATGTGTGTGTCTTTGTGCCCTGATTATAAACTCCTAGTACTGTTAATCTCTTTTGGAATCAAATAATTCTAGGAAATGAGCAAATTAACAGCCCTTGTTTTCTTGACAGATAGCTTTGATTTGTCTTGTCTACTGCAACTAACTGTGTGTCTTGCTTAATCTAATAAATACTAAGCTGTTTGTCTTACACATCTAAATCACAAACTTGGCAGCAAATCTCCTCTTCCTTCTATTGGTTTTTATCTGCTGGCTTTTTCTCCCTTGAGTAACATTTTTATGGTATATGCACTACAATGCCAAATGCAATATTAATTCTTTACCTAAGTTAGGGAATGTAAATACGTAGTGGCATTGGCCTCTGCTTATGCGAATTTTTGAGCATGAATGTTACTCCCATTTAAGGACCTAACAGATTTTTTTAATATTAATTTTATAGTGAAAAATAATAATTCTGGAAAAAAGTAGCATTTTAGTGTAATATTAAAGGGCATTACATGTTTTGTTTGAAAGAAAGAGAACATCTACTCTTTGTTCTTTTCCTCCTGGCTTCTTATGTCAGATGGTTATTACATTCTTCATGTCAGAAGGTTATTACATTCTTCAGACAAACATTTTCATGCTGATAAACTGTGCTTCATAAACACTTCAAATGGAGTCATGTCTGGAGTCATCTAGTAAAATGGTCAGTAAGAAGTAAAAGATGGATTTCAATGACAAGACTGTAATTAACTAATTTCTTCTCTGGCCCTCACCTTAGTGTTCTTTTCCCCAAAGATTTATCTAAGTAAATGTGTGCTATGCTTGTTTTCATGGATGTATGTAGCACAGCCATACTGCTTTACAGACTCATTCCTCTGTTTCTCATGTTTAAAATCCTGACTGTTTGGGACTGCAGGGTTTTCATCATCAACCCTTTCTCATAGTGAATTTCCTTTTGCTTTTGCTCATGTAGGTCACTTAGAAGAGAGTAAGCGTCATACGTCACATATATGACTACAGATAACTCAGGAGGGTGTGAATTTTAGTGACTGTAGCTTCTGAAGTCAAGTGACTAATATTATCAGTGCTGAAAGATCATTGATTTCCCCTGAGCAGTGTCTGTAGTTTGACTTTCATGGGTTTGGAAAATGCTGTTCTTATATGTTAACTGTTCTTCATAGTAATGGCTTGTAATAGTGGACATTTTTGTACTTTATCTTGCTTTATACTTTCCCTTTTAAGAGTGGAATACCTACACAGAAGCTGAAAATAACTTCTTCCTATCCTTTTGTTAGATTAGTTTTTGATAACAACAAATGCTGATTTAAATCCAGAACTCAATAATTAATATCAAGGAATATGATGTCAATGCCATAAAACATTATTAAATGGTTTTTTATGAAACTTGATTAGGATTTAATTTTCAAATCTTCATGAATTTTCAATGTAACAAGATACCATCTTGTGGTGGTATAACTTATATCNGTGATCTCCTTCATATTCTTGTGGCTTGATAACTGTCATGGTTTAGTCCCAGCTGGAAACTAAGCTGCTTGGTCACTCCACCTGCAGAGGGGAGGTTGAGATAAGAAAATTTTGATTATTGAAACAAAGTAAAATATAATAATAATGAAAAGAAAGAAGAGAGGAGTAACACCAGAGAGGAACAAGTGATGCACAGTACCATTGCTCACTACCTGCTGAGTGATGCCAAGCCTGTTCCCCAGGAACGATTAGCCCCTCCCAGCCAATTTCCCCAGTTTATATACTGGGCATGATGCTCTATAGTATGGAATATCCCTTTGGCCAGTTAAGGTCCCCTGTCCTGGCCATGCTCTCCAGTCTTCTTTTGCACCTGCTCACTGTCAGAGCACAGGAAACGAAAAAGTCCTTGATTTAGGGCAAGCACTGCACAGCAACAACTAAAACATCAGTGTGTTACCAATATGATTCTCATACTGAATCCAAAACACAGCACTGTACCAGCTACTAGAAAAGAAATTATCTCTGTCAAAACCAGGCCAATAGTATTAGGCCTTTTAGATGTTACAGAAAATATTATCTACAACTAGAGTTTTAATAGGGAATCATGAAGCATTCTTGATAGTTTTTAAGTTCATTTAGACTAAGTGGGTTTAAACTTCTGAAAATCCAGGAAAATCCAGCATGATGGCAGATGTCCAGCCACATCCAGCTGTGATTTACTTTTGGTGACCAGAGGGATAGGGGACCTTTGATTTGGCTGACTTGTTTGCTGAGGCTATTGCTGCCAAACTGTGTTCCCATATGAATGGTATCATGTATTAGAGAAAATCTTAGGAGAAATTGTTGTATTGATGGAATTTCTGGTTTCTACTCCATTCCTCCTCAGCCCTTTTAATGTTTTAATGCTTCTTAATCCCAGGAAGACATGGATAAAGTGGAACAAGGTTTTTTTAATAAATAGAAAAACTTGGTTGAGAGGAAGTTCCATAGCAAAGAACAAAGCTTTCTTCTTTGTGTCAAAAAAGTGATTCAAGACTGACATATCATATAACTGTAATTTATTAAAGATCTTGTGCATTGCCTGCGGATGGTGCCATTTGGCATGCTTTCACAGAGGGGTACAGAATACTTTTGTCAGTGCTTGAATATAGTATTGATTTAAGAGGTCAGTCTTTATTATATAATTCAGTGCCAAGTTAAAGGCAAAGTTAAAACCCCTGTGAAGGGACTGTGTATGTGCTGACATGCCGAAAGACTTAAGAGCAGGTAGCTGGAGTGAATTGCAACATGCTGCCTACTCTGGAGTAGGGAGACACTTTGACTTTTCATTCTATATGGTGATTTTTGATCAATACTCTATTTTTTCTTTCACTGTATACAATTCTGGTTTTCTAAGGAAGTAATTCTAATGCATTCACATTTTCTGCCCATCCTGTCTTAATTATTTTTAACACATTGTCTGTCCAATTTCAACCAAACTAGAGACAAATAGAAGCTAAACCTTCTGAAGTTCTGTAATTCAGCAACATGTATTGTTTTCCAGCTGCGGCAGAAATTCAGTCTGAGAAATAGAAGCAAATTATCTGTTAAGCCTGTATTTACTAATTTCTTGCATATATATAATTTTTAAACATAGCTAAGACTTCAATCAGTTATGGCATATAGTGTCTCTTACTCAGCCAAACAACAAGGGAAAAGAAAAGGGTGAGAAGCATGAAGACAACCAGAAATATTGTAGAGTGAGAAGTTACTGAGGAATCAGGTTATTGTGGTAGGTAGATGAAGCAAGTCTGTGGAAGGCTAGATTCATTATTTCTCCACTCATTAAACAACTTGTTTCTGCTCCTCTAAGTAATTTTTTTTCTAGGAGAGAAAATTGGATTGATGCTGACAGCATCTGTCATTGGCGAGGCTAATTCCTTAGGACCTTATTAACCCCTTTCTACCCTGTTATACCCAGAGTGGCTTTTTGAAGAGAATTTATTAAAATATTCTATGACTCTGAAAGAATGTCAGAGAAAAAAAATGAATAGAGTTACGTGAGACTGAGGGATGACAGGTGATTGAATTTCTTTCATGTTCTGTAATAGTTTATGGCCAAGATTTTTCAGTTTTTAATGTTCATATGAATGCTTGAAAGTAGACACCTGTGATGTCTCTGTAGGAAGTCTTAACAGTCTTCCAGAGATATCTTGCTGAAGTTAATCTGTTTGCTATTCTATGTATCTTACAAGAAACGTATGGTACCCAAGTCTTCTGTTTCCTGATGGATGAAGTAATTGGGTCATCCAAAACATCCTGCATTTTGAGTCCTAAATTTGCTCCTGTGTCTCAACTATGTCAGATTTACTCTACTGTCTATCTTCAAGACCTTGTCATATTTATGAAACAAGGTCCATCTTGGGTACTAGCTCATGGAGTCTTCTACCTTTCCTGCAGGTCTATTTTAGAAGGTTTTTCTCTTTTTTGTGTTCTTGACTTTGCACCTGTATCCAAATTAACAGATATATTTCTCCATATTGAATATTTGGTCCATTATCTTTCTTTTTTAATTAAATAGAGATAAAAATCCAAGAAGTACCATCAACACTGAGTATTAAAACTATATTGGCTGTTTAGGAATTATTTTTTAAATTCTGTGGGTATTCTTAGGCAATTTACTCTGAACAAGGTGTGAAAAAATGTGGAAATAACAGCAGGATGGAATGGAATAAAATATTGGAAAAGAATGACACAAATAAGAAGTAGAATGTGTTCAAAGATAAATGAATATATATCCTAATGTTATGCATGTTGCTTAGCAACAGGCCGTAAAAGTGTGGATGAACAAGTGAGTACAAAAAGTAATTAAAGGAAAAAGGCATGTGCATGGCATGGTATGGATAATAACCAGAAATATGGAAAAGATGAGAAAAGCAAAGATGGAGGAAAAACAGATTTAAAGAATGCTGAGAGAAATATTGAAACTTTTTTTATTCTTTGTAGAGGGATTTTTTTCCCATAACATTAGCTAGAAAAGAAATAGGCAGCAACTTCCTCTGTAATAATGCCTCACTATAATATAGCTTACTCTAAGGAAAAATAAATTTGAAAATATGAATTGACTATAAAAAAAATAAATGGAAAATACAATAAAAGTTTATTTGGCAACATAGAATTATCACTGAGTTTTAATTACTTCAGTTATTTAGAAAATGAGCATTTGAAATAATACCATTCTTTTTAGCAAGAATCCAATTTTCCTGTCTCTGAATTGCTTCTCCAGAGTGTGTCCAGGTTTTTTCTTCTAAAGCCTTATTTTCTAATGCTTAGACAAAATATTTTATAGTACAGTTGTTACTTAACTGTCTTCAAGTATGGTTAAGATTTTTTTATAAAAAATCTATTGAATATTAGCCTTTTTTCTTCTCTTTAAACATTAGTGGAATATAGAGTATTTTTTAATCAAAGTTAGAATAAGATATACTTCTGGAGAGCGTGATCAGTGGAAATTCCATAAATACCTGAGTACTTTACAGTACTTCTCATCAGTAGATCACAAATCTCTTTGTATAAGAGAGAATGTCATTCTTTCATTTCATACAAGTAAAATGTGGTATGTCATGGTAAAATATCTGTCATCTTTTAAGTGTTCTTTAGATGAAAAAAGTATTTCCTTTTGCTTTGTTTTTTCTCTTCACTCTTGTTTGCAGTTTTTGGAATGTGTAAGAATCTTATGCTCTGAACTTTGAAACAAAGTTTCTCCATATTTAAGGATCATAAAAGGTCTTTGAGTTGGGAGCTAGCTTTTAGCTTTCCTGGATATAGTAAGAGAATGGCCAAATGTCAGCACTGGCATAGATGAGACAGGGTTGTAAATAATATTTTCTATAGAAAACTCAGAGCAGTTGGAAAAATTGAAGGTTTTCAGACATAACAGCTTTTATTGAGGTCAGAGAGCCAAGCCTTTCTTTACCAGTCTTGTGTATAAATTCAGTCTTTATCTGAATTTGTGCCAGAATTCATCAGTTGTAAATGGGTATCTAGTTGCTTAGGCTGTGGTACCAAACTTTAGCCACCTCACTCATATTGTTGCCTAGAGAAAACAGCAAGCAGAAAACTGTTCTACCATAATCACTATCTAGTTTGGATTTGGCTTCTGATCTTGACTCCAGTCTTTCTTTAGATCTTGTACAAATATATATTCCAATTGTAGGCCTGCATGTAGATAAATCAGTGATGCGCTTCTGACTGAGATCCATTGATTTTAACAGCTGCATTGGTACTTCAGTACCAAGAATCAATTGGTTAACAACTACTGCTCTGGACTGGGCATTAAGAAACACAGGCAAGACTCCATTTTCACAGGTACACAATAAAATAGCCAGACCTTTGGCTTAGATTAAGGGTAAAAATTCTGCAAAGTATTAGTTCTTATAGAGTTGATGAGAAGAATTTAGACTTAAAGCACTTCCAAATCCTCACATTCTCTTTCATTTGACTTTCTTGGTAATGTTTTTTTTTAATAGTAGAAATCTTTCCAAAAGTAACAAACTTCCAATTGTAGAAACAGAAGTTCTAACCTGAGAAGAAAGAGATTCCTTAAAATAAGTTTGTTAAGGCAGACATAGACATGTAGTTTGCTTGGAGGGAATAATCAATCTTGTGGTAATTGCAGCTAATAAAAGTTCTGGACAAAGACAGAATAAGTAAAACTGTGATGCTTCAGGGTCCATTCCTGGACCCATGTGATGACTAATTTTTCTGCTGTTGAATAGGAAAGTAGCCAGTGAAGTGTTGGGTTTTGAACGGGAACCTAATTTTATATTACTGCCAGAGGATGATTTCAGTATAATATTATCTTAAAGAACTCTACCATGTACATAGTATACCAGGTTGGAAGGGACCTCAAGGATCATCTGGTCCAAGGTTTACTGGCAAAAGCACAGTCTAGGTAACATGTTCCAACACCCTGTCTGTCTGGATCTTTTAAGTGTCCATCACTGGGAAATCCACCACTTCCTTGGGAAGATTATTCCAAGGGCTGATTTTTCTCATTGTGCAAGAATTTCCTTTTGTGACCAATTGGAATTTCCTTAGGTGTAACTTGTACTCACTACCCCTCGTCTTTTCTATGTAACTCCTTGTAAAAAGGGAGTCTCCATCTTGTTTGCAGCCATCCTCTATGTACTGGAACATGGTAATAAGGTCTCTTCAAAGCATTCTTTTCTCAAGGCTGAACAACCCAGTTATCTCAGCCTTTCCTCATGTGGCCAGCAGTTCCATTAGCAGAAGGCAACTAATAAATTCTTTTTTCTTTTAGAAACACTTGTCATTGGTCAGATTAACATATTAATCTCTGTGATAACCCTCAGACAGCCTATATGGGTGTGTGTAATGGTGTACCCAGCTACTAAGCACATCCATAGGCATGGCTTACTGTTGTCAGAGAATGTCTTCAGGATACTCCTCAGGCCCTTGTTGCAGGCTCACAGGATGATGTAGACATATAGCTAAGACCTCTCCTACCAGCAGCACTGTAAATGATGCTAGTGAGACAGTCCAGTGAGATGCAAATGTATCATTTCTAGGTCTGGGTCAAAACCAACCATCTGCTTTAAATTCAAGGTCACATTCCAGCAATGAAGCATAAGCGCCCTTGAGAGTTCCAATCTCATGTAGCTTGGACAAAAGGAATGACATTTAATTATAATTTTAATAATGCTGTTTGGTTAACAAGTTTCTGAAGTGTCTGATATTCTTCTTTGGCTCAAAACTGAGCCTTCTGGACCATTACAAAGTACCATTAGTGGTTTTTATAAGTTACGGGAAAGACCATGCTTTTTACAGCTACCATTTAGAAGCAATATGAACTATCAGACAGTATATCCAGGTTCTTTACCTTGTTATATTCTCAAATGGAATTATACCAGAGCTGAGGGAAATGAGAAGGGAAATAGATATGTGGTTTAATTCTCATTTGACAAATCAAAAACTGAGTCTCAGAAATGAGACATACAGAAGATAACACATAAAATCCGTAGGTGAAACATAAACTGAACACAGAGTTTATGAGTGTAGACAGATACAGGGATCCCAAAGTAATTCTCTTTTCCTTGGACAGGTCTTTTTCCCCCTGTTTAACCAACCATTACAGCATCCATTTTCAAAGACATTCAGTATCATAGGTCTGTTATTCAGTGTCCATGGGTCTATGTCCTTTAGTGAAAGGAAACAAATTCAGAGCTACTGCATGGTTCCTGCCATCTTTTTGAAATAATTACATGGGGGTTTGTATTTTGCCTCAGGTTCTGTGTGTGCCTCACCTTCATTAACTCTGCTCAGAGGCAAAGTAAAGTGCAAACTGAAATTACTGCACCATAGCTGCTAAAATTAGGCAAAGTTTGCAGTTTCATATTGAAGACCTGGTACTAACCTGAAGGTAGTCTTGCTATGCAGTTACATAAAGTTGGGCACTGCAAAAAAACTAGAAACAATGGAGACCAGCAGAAAAAGAAATAATTACCTGTTTTTTATGCTAACATTGAAGAAGTAGAGCTAAAGCCAGCTGCCTTCTCCTTCCATCTTCTCTTTACAGCAATTAGTGATAAAACACAGTTCCCTCCAGAGAGTCCTGAGTCTTAAAACATGCGTTGGCAGGGTTATGGGTGATATGATAATTATTTAAAGATGAATCAATTATGGACAGTGAAGCTGTAGGCAACATGTTACTTTGACTCATATTTCAGAACTTTCCCAGTTTTCATTAAAACAATTGGTCATATAATGCCCATGATGTAGATAGATTCCAGAGTTTCTTAACAAGAAGTAAAACTATGATAACTTGATCTTTGAGCTCTGGAGGTCAAAAATGTAACCTTTTTGTAGAGCTCATTAAAATGAACATGATAGATATATGCAACCATATAAGAAGTTCAGAAGACTCTGTCAGTAAAAAGACTTTCTTTAACTAGAAGCCCCTACCTGCCCTATGTGTGTATTTTTTCATTATTACCTGACAATACTAATTATCTTACCCACATCTTCTCTTTCATAAAGATACATAATCAGTAGCAGGAGTTCTGCAAGATACTTAAGACAAATATGGAGCCTGAAGCAGTTTCTTCTACATGTTCTGGGTATGACTGAGGATCTAAAGTTTAATATGTGAAATTTCTTGTCCACATAAACCCCTTAATATCTTGTATTTCTGCTTTTTTCTTTTTTTCTGTAAAATAAGTACTGGGAATGTTAAGGTTCCCCAGAAGCATTACGATTGAAATCTTTGAGTGGTTAAAACTGTAGAACGTTTATGAACTCTGCAGATCCTGATAATACCTTCAAATTCTGTGCTCTAGTTGTGAAAGTTAAAAACATAATGTTATCAAAGGTCAGAAGAAGGTGTTTCAAAACCATGTTCCTAGTATACTTTCCTTAGACACTGGTAATATATAAAAGCTTACTGGATAATTGTTTGAATTGAGTAATATTTTATTGTAGGAATCACAAAATTATGAGAGTTGGACGGGACCTCTGGAGATCTAATCCCACCAAGGCGCTGTCACCTAGAGCAGGAACTCATCCAGGTGGGCTCTGAATGTCTCCAGAGAGGGAGACTCCACGGCCTCCTGGGCAGCTGTTCCAGTGCTCTGCCACCCTCAGTGGAAGAAAGTTTTACCATGTCTTGAGGTGGAACTTCNGATTTGTACAATACAAATCAAGGAAAAATAATTCACAGCTCTTGTTTCTTTGTAATCAGTTCAAATATTCAAAAGTAATTTCATAACCTCAAATTATCCAAGTCAGGGCATCTCTGTCTCTTAGATACTCAAGATTTTGCATGAGCATACAGAGAAACTATAAATATATGGCCATAAAAAGAGACCATGTCTAAAATTAGATTAAATTATGTTTTATTTAACTGAGTTATTTACTATAGGTATAGTTCCACTATGTTCTATTCTACTGCCCATTTCTTGAGCTTCAAGCCTAGGCTGTCAGAGCCCATTGTAACAGTAAGAAAATAATTCCTTTTTGTGCTGATTTTATCACTTGATTTCTGTATTTTCCTTGCTTTTATCCACTCATTTCTTTGCTGAGACTGCACATGGAGCTATTGTAAGTGTTAGGTTTTTGGCAGAGGCATTAACTTGTAAGAAACTAGATGAACACTGTAACTGGGTAATAATTGATCAAATGGTTTTAAGAATTTTAAATAACATAGATAAAATCTGGTAAATTGAAGGTGGAGTCCTCTGTCCAATTATAAATCTCCTTGAACAGAACCCAGTTCCTCCAAATATACATTGTTCACAGTACATACTAGTATCCAGAGTAGGAAAAAAGGCAGAAATTCCATATTTGATGCATTTTAAAGTTTCTTTTATCAAAATTATGTTATTATATACAGCAATTTCTGAATTTTTTGCTTTTGGAGCAGATTCTATTTTAATATGAACACATAAAAGTTGTTACACATGAAAAATGCATGGCTAATTCCATCACAATTATTAATTCCTATTGTATTTTTGGGACAGGATTTCATCCAAAGACATGGAATGGAATCACTTGTGTTCTCAGTAACCTCTCTTAAGATAAGCTTGGGAGGCTCTTTCCAATTTTTAGTTTTTTAATTTTTATGACAGTTTCTAGTGCTTTTGAGGTCAGCTGACAAGAGGGTCTTTTGTGCTGGAGGCAAAATGAGCATGTTCTCAACAGAACCTTTTAGGTTCCTAGGTGTTTCTTTGGACTTCCTTTTACCAGAAATGAAAATGGTGTTCCGTAAGGTATTTCCTTTTGGTGCAAGTTCCACTTGCATATTTCATTATTTAAGTCTAGATTCATAAAAGAACCCTACATATTTCTACTATGTAGTTGCAATTATTTGGTCTAATTTATGCAACCTTTTACTCTCTTCCTGTTCTTCTACTTAATTTTATTTACTTATTCCCATAGATCTTGAGATTTGACAGGTTTTCTCCTTAAAAATTAATCCAAACTGTTCTTGTATCTTCTTAGTGAGGGGTCTGTCGAAAGCTCCGAACAGCTAAGAATATATGCCTACAAAAGTAGATTTGCCTGTCCTCCTGTTCAAAGGCAAGAGGCTCCTCACCACACTCATCATCCCACATTTATAAAAATATACCCACAAAACAGGCTCATTCAGCTGTTGCTGCATTCGGTTTCTTCCTTGATGGGACATTTCTCTAATTTGTAAAAGGCAAGAGATGGATTTATATACTATAATGTCTAGAATAGTCTATTTAAATGCTTTTCCAAAAACCGTCTCATCAATGGTTAAAAAGAGGAAGCGTGCAGTTCCCCAGCATTCCTAAAATCCTTATTGAAAATATTGCTTTGCTAAAATTGTTGTTTAGTATAAAATCATGTTTCTGGTGAAGCACCTTTATTTAAATATAGAAAGACTGGTACATGGTTTATATAAATATTCTACAGTTTGATTCTCTTCTTGAAGAAACTGTCAGTATTAATATCCTCAGAATTTACATAAACAGATACAGGAGTTCTGACTCTTATCCCTGCATGTGTAATCTTGATTACATTTTCTGTTATTTCAAATGTGTATGTGAAAGTAGTCTTGAAGTGTTCATTTTATTTGTACAGACGTAACTCTGAAAAGCAAAGCTGGAATTCAGTTTTTGGTACATTAGTAACTTGAAATTATGTATGTTAACAAATCTTATGAAGATTAGAACATGTAATTCATTGCCAGTAGCTCACTGCTTTTCTTCTTCTTGAAACTGGTTTTTCACATATTCTGTTACACACACGAAATATGTTTTTCAGAGTGTGTGATTCTTGCGACATGCTGCTTTCCAGGGCTTCCTCATATTTACATCAAAAGTTTTCCCTGACTTGGGTGTATCAGCCATTTATGACTAAGTTGGTTGTTTTTTTTTACTTAGTTGAAAACGCAAGCAACCTGTTTCCCCTGGAAAACATATTTAGTGAAATTACAGTCTTGTTTGCCATATGGTGCATCATACAGATGGGTGATTATTATGCAAATCTTTTGATTAGTGAGTTTCTGCCATTCTAGGAATCATTTGCTTTATGTGTGTTGCTTTGTACACAATTACTTCCATTCTTAGGATGATCTGGGACTGTGCCAAATCTTTGATACAGTTTTTTACAACTTCATACTTTTTTCTTGTATTTATGGTTTGTTCTATTTTCTTTGTTCATCCAGCAAAAGAAGTTACTTTTACTTCAATTTAGCATATGAGAGATAAAATGCAAGAAACATCATGCCATGTCGAAAGAAATCAGTAGCAAAATTTGCATCTTTCCATCATAGACTCTGCCTCCATGGTTGTAGGCATGTGAGACTGATGAGGCGAGTAGACAAATAAAATATTTCATTTTGTTTGTGACCAGAATCTGTTTTGATGATTCCTATTAGCTCTTCTCCAATAAGCAAGTTTTGTAGTTGAGCTCTGGACAGTTTGATATATAGTGCTAAGAGTCTGGGTTTTTTTCATTTCTACATGGTTCACAAAGATTCTGGGTAGGAATTGTATCTTCAGTTCTTCATCCATGAAAATGGAATTGTATGTGAAAAGAAAATGTTACTTTTTGTTGCCAGGCCTGCAGCTAACCCTACTGTTAAATTTAGATTTCGTAGTTACAAGGGGCTAAGGTCTGAGAGGGATGGAATGCATTCAGTATATGTTTAAATAAGTCCATTACTAACTTAATATACTCTGTACTGCAATTTGTTGTAGCTCGTGGAAAAAATCAGAGTTTCTTCCACCGTCTGAAGCAGGTATAATATTAATAAAATTTAAAAAGCATTCCTAAATTACATAGTTGATGTGCATGGACAGAAGTATCTGATTTTTTATTTTTTGTGAGAGGTAAAAAGTAGCCCTTAGTACAGCTGAGACACCAAGGAGGTATGAGTGATGTCATTTGGGCTCTCCCACAGAATGGTAAACTGCTCATCACAGGATGTATTCCAGGAGTGGATTTTTGTAAATTAAATTAATCTTTTATCTTTGTCACAAACCTTTCTAATGAGTGAGTCTCCTAAACTGAAATTTAGGTTTTTAAATGTTTTATTACTTGCAATATATTGATGTTGTTGAAATATCTCAGACATAAACAGCATAAAATGATACTGTTGTAACTTAACAGTATAAAATGTAAAGTGATATTCCTTAACTATATAATTCAAGGTTATAGTGAAGGAGATGGTTTCCAAGAGTAAAACAGTGTTTTATGATCAAAGCCATTACCTTTCATCCATTTATCTAAATCAGCTCATTAAAACATTTAATGAATATATACATATCTATCCCATGGAAAGCAGCTCTTATTTCTTCAAAGCTTGCTTAAAATAAGCCAGTTTTATCCAAGGTAAAAACCAAAACTGACTAGCTGTAAACCAAAGCTGCATAATTTACTTCATCAGATGCATTATTGGTTGGTAATTTTGGGGCCCAGATTGTTATTGCAAGCCATTTTAGTTTTAATGTCATTAATCTATTAATCATCTGTCTTTAATCAGTTGAATTTTAGATTTTTTAAGCCACTACAAGATAAAAGAATAATTCCATTGTTGTCAGACAGGGAATCATGTGAAACACTATGTTTCTGCATTTTGAAAAAATGCAGGTAGGCCTGCATTATACCTATGTGAAATGATGTTCTTAATTTGGTTCTGAGAATGTGTTTAAATACCTGGTAATATAAATAATGGAAGTATTCCAGAAGTGGGTCCTATTTTGAGAGACAATAAAATCTTCTTTGGATCTTTCCAGTCTTATTTTGTGTGTCAAGATTGTTGTCACTTAATGCTGAATATTTGTCACTTTTCTCTATCTCTTGAATTTTTCACTGCCTCAAAATGAGGTGTTTGTTTTAATAAGAACCTTCTCAATATCCTATTCAAACAGTAAGCATATAGAGCAACAACTGATAAATAAATAACCAAATCTCTTGCTAAAAGGTTCAATATCAAATCACTTAGAATTCAGAGAATTTCTTCAGTAGAGAAGTACACAGGCTGGATGACTTTCTCTCTCAGCTGATGAATGTCTCAGTTTCTTCTCTGAACCTTTTCAGTCACGATTCTTATCCCTCCTGGTTGCAAATCTCAGTTCTGCTGTCAGTTTCTCTTGAATCCTCTTGGCAGTTCTATCAGTGAGTGTTGTGACCCTCAGTTCTGGCATGACACGTCTCCTATGCTCACATATTGCAGCACCACTCTGTAGTTCCTGACAAGGTTTAGCTATAAAACTGTGTAGTGACTGTTCAGTGTGTGGTCAGGATTGCAAGAAATTCCATTAGTAACTGCGAATTTTCCCAGCATTAAGATCCTCATAATATTATCCTTCATCAGAATCTTCTGATATGGAAAGAAGAAGGAAGGCAGGCAGGCAAGAAGGAAGGCAGGCAGGAAGGAAGGCAGGAAGGCAGGAAGGAAGGAAGGAAGGACGGAAGGAAAAGAATATATTTGCTTTAACAGCATTGAAGATTTAAGCAATAGTCTGGAAAGATGAATACTAATTTAGAGAAAGGAAAAAATTCAAGAATGGTAATGGGAATTGGGCTGCAAATGCCTCTTTATCAACAGAAGAGAGCCAGGTAGTGTATTTCTTCAAATTATGATGAAATTTTAAACTGTTTTCTTTCTTCATTAGTTTGAGTATTGACTTTCTGGCCCATTCATACAGGAGAAAGATTGTTTTTCTTTCTCTAAAATAATTCATACAAAAATATATTATTTAAACAATGTTGTCTGCACAGAAGTACATAATAAGTACTGGAAGTATTGGAAAATATGGTAAACTTAGGACCTGTGAACAATCTACTAATCAACAAGGTCACGGTAAAGGACTAACTGTTTTTTTAAATATATCTTAGTGGGCATATGAATTTAGTTTCATTGTTCTCTTTCGTAGTTACCAGGTTAAATGTGTATTGTGATGCCGCTATCACTAAAGTTTCAATAGACAGAACTTTTCCTTCGATGCAAACAAATTTATTGCTTCATTGGTTTGCATAATAAAAATGTGAGGATCTACAAATTAAATGCATGACTCTCCTCTATAGCAAAAGTGGTTGGATGGAATGAAGGTAAATACCATTTACTACAAATGTATTATGTTTGTCTTGCATAATTACCTACCTGAATTCATAGACAGCTATACACTTTTCAGCACTTCAGTGTTTTGTCCTATTGGACTGATGATCTTTGAAAGTGTAATTTCTAAAACACTAAATGCACTATGTTCTGCACAAATGGATAAAGTTGGTCAGATGCAATGAACAAAATTGCTTTTGTAGAATGAAGGTAAGCAAACATTTTTCCTTCAAACATTCCACCACTATTGTCACATACTGACAAAAATTCTAATATCATTTCTTCATAGAAATTGAGAATGAGTATCTTTATTAGCTCTAGTAAGAGTTGAATAAGTCCAATGCAGTTGATCTTTTAACGTTTAGACCATTATTTCTCATTGTTTTTCACTATAGCTAAGCGTTTTATGTACCATAGCTGTGTAGATTTGACACTTAAAAGAAGTTTCACTGGTAGCCTCCAAATGTGCTAAAATCTTGCATGTTCTACTTTCATTTTTAAAATCTGTTTAATTTTTAAAATTCCCTTTATCTTACCTCTGTTTAAATTATTATCTTGAATTTAATGTTTTGTATATATATTTGTGTGTGGGTATATGTGTGTGTATACATAAAACTAAATTTATTTAAATAAAAGAAACAAGATTTGGAGAACTTGTATGCCTGATTTATCCAGCTGTCTGATGAAAGATATTACCTTTTCCCATAAATTTTTCAGTTTTTGGACTATCTCAGTTGAGACAATGTTACACTGATTTCATCATAACTGATATTCTGAAACTAAGAAGTTCTTTGTCTTACAGCAACTGGATGTTGGAGCTCCAAATTAAAGAACTGTCTACTGATTTGGAAATGCATGGGAAACTATTCTTCTACAAACATGAAATTCCCTTCATAATGTGTCTAACTTCTCAGGGAGAATTAAGCAGCCTAGCCATTCTATGTTTACATATACTGCCTTTCAAGCAGCTGATCAACAATGAAGAAAAAAATCAGAGTGCACAAAAGCTGCATTAATTTTCTATAAATATCTTCCCTTTTGTCATTAAAAACAGTGATGAGCACTTTCTTCTGTGATCACAAGTAACCTGCCTATGGAAGTCAAAAAGTAAGTTTTCTTGCATTTTTAATTCAAAGATAAGGCTAATTCACACTATTGAGTTATGAATTACCTTAGTGTTAAGTGCCATAAATTTCTTAGGAACTTCTATGTCTTCTGGCTATGATCTGAGTACCTTACAGCCATTCCTAATGTGAATAATGACAGGGCTTTGGGGAGGGAAGGTTTGCATTCTCTCTGTATTGTGAACAAGGTTGAAACAGAAAATAGATGAAATGGCTTGGCTGGTGTCACACATGGAACAAATAGAAGCACCAGTAACTGAACACAGACCTCCAGTTCTAGACTTGACCATCTGTTTTCCAGCCATATTTCTTCTTTATGATTCTGTCTATGATAGGTTATTGAATTCATATATCAGTTTTTTAAGTGGAATGACACATTCCTCTGTTCATGCAGTGCTTTTCCGATTCTATTATTTCCTTTGAGAAACAGAAATTTAACTTATTTACAGAGCAACTACAAACCTTCATGGGAAAGAATATTGTATTTATATCTAAATAGTAAAATAGACATTAATTACTACTCTGCTTTCATTTGATTTTCTCTTTTGCTTATAGAGCTGCTGACAATTTTTGCAGTATTTCAGCATAAAATAAACAGTTGCATCTGATCAAAGAGACTTTTTGTCATCGAGAAAACCAAATTCTAATGCAGAAATATAATTATAAATAAATTTACATATAAACTAATGATACAATGTAGTAGAAGATTTATTAAATTTTCTAAAACGTTGATCATTTGTGATGTCCCACCCTTAAGGGGATGGGAGCACCTAAGATTCGTAGATGCTCATGGTTTANTAATCCAGCTGATGGGATGTCCAGGGTCTTGGGGGCACCACCTAGGCTTGGTGGGGGTGCCTTTTTAGGGACAGGTTTTCCCTGCCCTAGAGAGAGGTTTCTTGATTTCTATGCAAACTAGTTGTCATGTGCAGTCTGCTCTTTTAGACCTGTCTGGAAATGAGGGCCTCAGGGCTCTCTTGCAGTCTCGATCCCCTCCCCCGCCAGTCCATGCCCACTTCCCTATCTCATTCCTGTGCTTGCCCTGGCCTCTGTTGTGCTTATCTCCAGCACAAGAACAAGGATGTTTGTCCGGGAGAAGTGCTGCCCTACCTCCACATGGCCCCTTCTCCA
>VZTZ01040307.1:149370-216891 GCA_013400955.1 Drymodes brunneopygia
CACAGTAACTCACCAAGTTTTATCTGTAAATTACACACTTGGCATAGAATTTTAGTCCCTGAACTCATGTATTAGCACATGGCAGTGGGCTTTGGATAAAGGGGTAAGGGAAAAGAGAGAGAGGGAGAGAAATAAAAGNGGGACAGGTTTTCCCTGCCCTAGAGAGAGGTTTCTTGATTTCTATGCAAACTAGTTGTCATGTGCAGTCTGCTCTTTTAGACCTGTCTGGAAATGAGGGCCTCAGGGCTCTCGTGCAGTCTCGATCCCCTCCCCCGCCAGTCCATGCCCACTTCCCTATCTCATTCCTGTGCTTGCCCTGGCCTCTGTTGTGCTTATCTCCAGCACAAGAACAAGGATGTTTGTCCGGGAGAAGTGCTGCCCTACCTCCACATGGCCCCTTCTCCAGCCACATCTTGTTCTTTCCCACAACAATCCTTGGTTATTATCAACAATCCTTGGTTGTTATTACCAAGAGTCCATGGTTGGCTTCACAGCCAAACAGCTATTGGCATTTGCACATCAGCCTCTTATCTTCTGGGTTTCCACACCATTTCAGCTTGTCTGCTCCCTTTTTCTCATGATCTTTTTACATCTACACTATTGGTATAGTGAAATATTTGTAGTACAGTGTTGTAAATTGTTGTTATTCCTTTCCTTTGGTTGTTCCATGTGATTCAATAGAAACTGATGGTCTCATCTCTCATCATCTTTTAAGAATTATTTATGGGGAATAATTCATCCCAACTATTGTAGGTGCCTGTTGAAGAATGGGATCCCTCCCTCTCAGAAAGTTTCTCTCTTTCTCTTCAGTGGCTAGATAAAACTGAGGTAACTGGTTTCAGCTAGACAGAGCTTTTTGATGACAAGTTAGGTCACATAAATTCTACCTTCTGACTTAGAAGGGCTTTGTTTTTAATGAAAAAATTACAGAAATAGGCAAAAAGTATTATAGATAAGGGCAAACTTGCATGTGAGAAGAGCTCAGAATGATTGGGATCAGTCATCTTAAAAAGAGATGAATAAGAACAGGCATGATCCAACTAAACAAAAGAGAGGATGTTAAAAAAGTCAAGGAACTCCAACGTAGTACTTCTATTGTAATAAAACTACAAACACCTTGTGAAAAAAAAATTGCAATGAGGCTTGCATGAGCACAAGACATGCTATATAAATTCTAAATTCAACAGTAGTTAGGAAGGGCTCATGTTTTTTACTCCTATGAGTACGAGCAGTTACGTTAAGTAGATTTTTACTTAGGTGAGGAAATAGGAACACTTAGAGTATAATGGAGCCACATACCAATGAGCACTGGAAAGAAGAGTCCTCTCTAAATGCCTGTTTCAATTCTTAGAACTATTGACATGTACTAATAGATTTTCTTGAAGTATCTGCTACTGATAACCATCAAAAGATGGGTACAAGCTAAAACAGTGAATTGATCTAGTGTAGCAGTTTTTGTATTTATGTTCTTTGTTTCAAATGTGAAAGCATAAGGTTAAAGGGAAAGCTAGTTCATTCCAGATGCCATAAAAATGGATTAGGTTTTGCATTAAATCCTCTTACAGTGTTAGAGGGTGCAGTTGTACCAGAATATTTATCCATAAAATGTGAAGTAGCTTTCTGTAGATTGCAGTAGGAATGCACGAATTTTGCGAAATTCTGAAGTGCCAATGAAAACTTATACTGAGTCTAATCAGATTCTGGTCGTGAAAACTTCATCCTGTTATTTTTACTTTTTCCCACTACCTTTCTTATCTATTACAGATGTAGTTATTAAAAACCAAATACATAACAAATTACAAAATCTGATATAAATGCCAATGTTTTAAAAAGAGGTCTTGTTGGCATTTTACTTTTTCTAGTAGTGCATATAAGAAAATGGTCACATTCTTCCATTTTTTATAAAGCAAAAGTTCTGTATCTGAAACTCAAAACTGTATCTTTAAAATAGTATTACAGTCCATGCATAGTTTAAGAAATCAGTTATGTAAACCTGAAAGTAGGAGGTGCAATCTGATAGGTCTACCAAGTGAAATATTAATAGAAATCTATTATAACTGTCTCTGTGCTTCACTCAAGAGGTATGCACTAATTCCAGCTGCTCTTAATACATATTAAGAACCTAAGCTCTATGATGTATACTGTTTCCTTAGTGTAGCACAGTAGCTGATACTAGTTCCTATTTTTTCCTTTTTTTTCTTTTTGTTTTTAAGGAAATTGTTATGGTTTGAAAAGTATACCATCTGTTGAATGTTGTCCTCCCTAGACCACATACACTATTTTAAAAAGTTGTATTAGCTACAAATATTTGGTAACCTGTATGCAAAGCAGATCTTGCAAATCAAACTTAATCAAATGTTGCTGTGCTAGTTGCTTTAGTGGCATTTTCACTAGTTTTCTTCTTCAAACTGGCCTTTTAGACTACAGACAAATCTGATTAAATGGCAATGTTAGTTCTGTGTTTAGTCAACCACTAAGGAGCATCTGGTTAAAACATTTTGTAACATTTCACAGTAGTAGACAAATTTCTCCAAAGTATTTCAAAACTGAAATTGAAAATATAAAAGTGGTCTCAGCAAAAACTACTTGATAGGAAGGTTATACAGTCATTTTCGTGGTCTTTTAAATTGTAGGAAAAGGAATTCCCTCTAGTGAGTTATTTCTGAAGTGTGTTCTGCTGCTCACCATGGAGGAAGTGGTGTTAATGTTCCATGGTGACAACACTTACAGTTCCTGCAGACCTCAGGATGTGCCAGAGCTGCCTTTTCTCTTGAGCTCCATCACAGTGTGTGAGCAGCAAGGAACTCCAGCAAGATGACAGGAAGGTTGTGCTCAGCCCAGCATCCTCAGTGGGTCCTTGAAACTCCCTCTTGAGCAACTGAACAGCCTTTTCCTGCAGTCCATGTCAGAGCTGTTTGGGTATTCATGTGTCACCTGCTGCACCTTCAGTGTGGGAATCACAGCTAGGATTTCATTTGAACAGTGCAGTGAATGTGAAGTGAGTACCAGTCCCATGTGCGTAGATCCTCAGCATCCAACATTGGCAAATAAGTATTAATCTCTGCTACATGGGATCAGAAGCTACAAATCCTTACCACATCTGATGGTATGAACTCATCACAGCCACGGACTGCATCGACACACTCATCTAAGACTCTATGATTCATCCAAGACTCTATGATCTGGTAAAGGGGTCAGTTTTCCTGTGTTGCTTCTTTTGTAGAACTTCATGTTACTGTGAAAGTTCTGTTGCTGGAAATGCTATTTTCCTCATTATTATACTTCTTTTCTAGCTGGATCATAGCATACTGAAATACTGTTGTGGACAAAGTGAAAAGCTCTTCAGAATAGCTGTTCTTAAGGGATTAAATTATTATCATCTCTGTCGCATTTCTTTCATCTTATAATCAACTTCAAGATGGTACTGGATAACTCAGTTTGAAGTGATTAGATATTTGAAATAGAAAGTATTTGATCTCCTTTTTAACTGTGTTTAAACAGGTGGATTTCTTTCCATTAATGTTAATATACTTATGGTTCCTTATAACTGTTCCCTTACTCGAATATTTGAGTGACATTCAGAGTATAAATCTGTCTAACAGGAACTGATATGCTAGGGGTAAAATATCAAACTCTCTTATTTACATTGATACTAATAAATACAATTAAGAAATTGCAAAATGTTTCTTTACCTGAATTAGGTATAGAGAATGGAAGCTTAATGCTTCGGAGAAGGCTTAATGTGAGACAGGACCTTTCGCTGGAATTATCACTAGTTTTCAAAAGCTTTTATGATATCGTGATGATATAATTGTTACTATTCCTAACATGAACTGATTACAGAACAGTTTTTATTGATAAAACCAATATTTTAATAAATATTGTATGGCCTCCATTTTGATAATTTGCACAATGTTGCTAAGAACCATATGTCTCTGAAGAAATTTTCATTTGTATTCCTTCTTTGCTGAATACAGTGTTTCTAGATTTTTAGTCCTTTTAAAAATTTAATCTTTGTACATGAGATATGGCATAAGAAATTCAGTTTTTTAATATAATCTTAAATATAATATTGTCTAATAAAAATTAAATTGTGTTATTAAAAATGCCTAACACATGCATTACTTTCTTGGTCTGTTAGGCATTTACAATTCTGTCTCACAGAAAATAAATTACACTTTGGTCCTCAAGCTTTTGAAGTGTTTTGCAAATTTTTACTACACTTCTTAATATTTTGGGTTTTTTCCTGAGGATTTCTAAAATATGTTGCTCTCATTTGTAGAATTTTTTTTTACAATTAGATTAATCATCGCCGACCTGAAATATCTGGATTCATGTAAGACAGGCAGTGCCACTACATTTGGAAGAAACAGTGAATTCTCTTATACTCAGATGTTTTAATGTACTTAATTATTTTTGTAGCTGAGTCATTTTCAGAACAAATAGGGATAACACTTAAGTGTGATTGTATTGTTCTTCATTGGCTCCTATTACAGCAAGCCAAAACTTGCTATATTTTTGTGAATTTGTTGCAAATTGCTGCATTGTAAGTATTACTACAAAAGAACTAGTTACTGAGTTTAAGATCCAAAAAAGTGCATCTTGTACTCAATAGCAAGAGGTGATGCTTTGGATGTTAGGCACATTTTCAACATTCAACTGCTTTAACTATTCTCTCTCAAATCTCTGTCTACAGCACAAAGTAAATTGTGTCCTTAATGGAGCTGCAGGTTCTCAGTTGATCGTTTAGGTATTCTGCTCCTGGATTGTTGGATGCCTTAAAGATAATGACAGAGATGTAAAACTTGGCTCAGTATTTCATAGGAGCCAGTGTAGAAGATGAAAGCAGATTTGATGTGCTTATAGTACCCTGGGTTGCAGAGGAAATGCACTGCTGTGTTCTGTACTATTTTGAGTTTCCCAAGGGCTAATGGCTTCATGCCCAAGAGATTGCATTGCTGAAGTCCAGCTGAAAGGTGACAAAAGCATGTACTACAGAGGCCAAATCATCAACAGTAAAGATGGGATGAATTCTTGTACCTGTTTCATTGTCCAGGGACATCCAGGGTCAGTTCTCAATTATAGACTGGCTGGTCTAAATGGGGTTGTGTAATATCAGCCAGTAGGTACTGTGCCACAAGCTCTTTAAAGTATTTCTTCAGCTACCAAGGGTAATTTGTCTTTTCCTCAGTTTCTGCTTCCACTTTCTGCTTTTTATCCACAAGCTCAAGTACTGAGGTAGTCTACATGGTGTTTTCAGTGGAGTTCATGACACCTTTCTAGTTATTTCAGTCTTTGTGTCTGTATTTTAAATAAGTTTGAAGAAAAAGGGAACCATGAGGAACATTTTTCTACTGCTCCTCTCTGATTATGACTCTCTTGAAATAAACTGTTTCAAAACAGTCAGCCTCTTTGACATGCTGTTCATAGTTCATTGGCTATGTCAAATGTTGTATAGAGGCTGAAAAAAAAAGGAGTGGGGAAGACTCCAGTGCTCATACTGCGCATTGTCTAACAGTGACAGTAATGCCCTTTCCAGCTCATGTCCTGAAGTAAATTCAGATCATGACAGGTGATTGGTAGTACCCAGTTGAAAGTGTAGGCAACAAGAATATAATAATTGAGATCCAGCAAGAATATATTTTGAATGCAACATCGGGTTCAGATGTGTGCTTATAGCACTGTCTTAACTTGTGAAGCTCAAAGCATAAACTCTGCTGCAACATGGCAGCTGCACAGCAATGAGCAGATGTGCATTTGAAAGCATGAGAACCAAGCAGGCTGTTCACAAAAGACAAACATTGAAGACAGTGAGAAAATGGTATAGTTCATCAAAGAGGACATTTGCCACTTCTTTCCAGGTTTGCACCATGAGTTTGCAGCCTTGGACAAATAGGAGAGCTCAACTCACCACCTCTCAGCCTATTCATGTGTCCATGACCTTCAATATTCAACTTTTAATCTTTTTATGAAAACAGAATCTTGTGTCACAGAGTATCTACTTTGTCCATTCTAGAACATTGTCTCCAGCATGACTTAGAGGAATGAGTATTGTACCACTACCAGGACTCTGTTCTTCTCCAGAGTATGCATTTTATTTGAATCTTTTCAGGTCTGATTCTACCTAGCTTGCAAGATCTGAGAGTGCAGCTTTAAAGAGTAAGAAAAAACATGAAATATATATACATGTGTGTGGCTTTTTTCCTACAGTCTGGAAGTTAGCTAGAGAACAGTATTCTTTTTCAGTAGTAGAATAAAAAATACTAAGATACGAAGGAAGCAAAAATTATAAACCATTTAGCTACACTGAATTTAGTTGCTTGATGAGGTTTAAATATTTGCATTTCTCCAGGGAACATGGGGAGATTGCAGGTGATCATCTGCTCAGACTGGAGCTTTAGGTGGGTGTGTGCCCTCCTCTGTGTCTACCAAAGTGAGGTAAACAGCTGTAACACAGTGGATCCTTGGCGATGTCTAATGAGCGGTCGGTCCTTAAGATCTGGCAGCACTGGAAAGCAGGGTGACCATTTGGCACTTGCAGGTTAAGGAAGTTTTAAACTAAGTTCTAATTTAGACAGCACTTCAATGTACTAATCTACTCATCTATTTTTGATTGGGTTTTTTCATGTATTTTCTCATAGGTATGAGTTCATTTCTTTCACAGGTTTTGTCTCTTGTATTTTATAGCTCCTTGTTAAATGTGACCTCAAGCTTGACTGGAACTTTTAAGCAACAGCAATAAATGAATACTAATGATAAAGATAGTTAAATATGTAAACCATGAAGTAAAGCATGTCATATTTTCAAATAAATCTATTCAGAAGAGATAAAAGGATAAAAATATTAAATGCATTATATATATCTAAAGATTTTATTTTTCAGTTCCCTTTTATTTTCCTCATCAGGCAAGTTCGTACCATGGAACAAACAAATTCAGTCAGTCTCTGAATCAGCCTCAGGGCTTTTACTGAGTAATTAAAAGCTCTAAAGTTAGTTAGGCATGTAGTTCTCAGCAAGTGTGATGATTGTAAAACAGGTACACTTAGTGAAATGGGAAGAGCTGAGGAATTATATGATCTTTTGACCTAAGTATAGTGATTAAGACTTTTAAAAAGATATTAGCTTCAATATTTGTACATTACAGGCTATATAGTTTAACTAATTTTTTTTGCAAAACATTTTGGGGTTATTCTTTTTTTTAATCTCTTCTTAACCTTTGTTTCTGGTTCTTGTTCAATAGCTCTTTGATATTAAGTAATAACTCTATGGAGCTACACTATGGTCATGTCAGAAGGGCCTGATGGAAACAGGAATTTCTATTTCCAGGTGATATTTTGGCAGGTTAGGTTTCTGCATCACCTAATATTTTAAGTATTCTTTTTAAAAAACAGATACCAGGATTGAAGACAGTATTCCAGTGTTGGTGTTGTACAGGGTATTTTGCATCTGCAGCATAAATTACACTTCTCCCTTATTTGTGTAACTAAAAATGGGTTCACTCTTTATGATGACAGATTCTTGAAAGCTCATGCCAGGTTGTTTTTCCAGTAAGATTCCAGAGCACTATAGGGTCACCTTTCTATGATAAACCTCCCATTTGGGACACATTTCTTTTTCCTTTCTAGTTTTGACTCTACAAAGAGTATTTTGTTTGAACAGGCAAGTTTAATGCACAATTCAGCCTACTGTATCTATGTACCTTGCCTACCACATTACGTACTATTGCATCATTCTCTGAGTAATCCATAAAAAGTATTTTTTAATAGTATGATATAGCATTTTATGATTATATAGTTACTATATTCTATATTACACATTAAATATTACCTAGTAAGAATTATAGAGTGAATTATGTATTATGTGGTACAAAAAATTTATTATTAGATATTATTATAATACATACATTATTAGTTCTACTAAATTCCAAATGAGGGACTAAAATATTTATTGATTATATTGTTCCAACAACTGCTTATTAAATAAGTCCACCAGAAGCACACATTTGCTGGTGGCTCCAAATTGCAATTCTTCCTTGAGGTCTGCAAAGCATTTCTTATTTACCTATGAAACCCAGAGATCCTTGTGGATTTCAGTAGATCTGGTCTACGGGTCGGAAGGTTAAGAACAAGCAGTAAACAAAACTCACATAAGCAAGGGTCATTTAGATTCAAAGGCGAATAGTTTTCCCTAAGTGAAACAGAATGGGAAGATGTGAGAAGACAAACTGCAGTGGGCAATTGCACAAGCAAACAATTCAAGATGAGCCAGGAAAACAGACGTAGAGGCTCAGAGGTTCTTCTGCAGAGTTTTCCTTGTCAGTAGAAAAAGAAGGCAGAAGTGATTGAGAGGGGAAAGTCTCAGGTAGTTCGGTCACTGAGAAACATTCACAGAAAAAAACTCAAGAATTACTCTACCCAAGTACTACTACTGGCACGATGGGATCAACCATGGCATCGGTAATAAGGAATTCAGATAATAGAACCAGTTAAGAAAGAAAGGACAAAATCTGGCAGGTCCAGGGTGTCCAAGACTATTTCCATTGTTCAGAGAGAAGAAAATCAGGGAAAGCACACATCAATGGATAGGGTATATTGCAGGTAGAAAATGGGGTATCAAGAAGAAAGTGTATTACAGTTACTGAGAGCAGTAGTCAGGCAGCGCACTCATAAGAAAAGGACAGTATTTATTACAGAGAAGAAATCACTGAAGGCAGTATATATTGTTGGTGGAGTTCTCCCTCTGTTACTAATTCATTTTTTGTCCACTTTTGAAAATAATTGAACAGCATTGAAGGTAAAGGGAAGTGCATTTCTATCTTAAAAGTAATATAATTCTGGCACAATTTAAATGCTTCCTGATGCTCTCCTACCTAGCTGAAACTTCTGACTGTCATTACTCTGACATGTAATGTCCTGTTTCAGGAAGCAAAACCAGGGGGATCTACATAATTTTTCTGTATATACTAAAGATCAGAATGGATTTTCTCAAATTTTGGTTTTTAAATAAGTGAAATTAATATACACGTTAGTAACAAAGCAGCTGTGAAGCTCTGCAGGGATCCCATCAACAAGGAAAGCAAGCAGGATGAGTAGAAAGAACCAGCTGGTTAATCAGAAGAGAAGGCAGCCTGTTGAAGAATCTGTCATCCCTGAATCTTCAATTGGTGCGTCATTTCGTCGTTAACGGGACCTCCTTACATTAAGTGCCATTTTTGCTCTCACTGCTCAATCAGTATGACAGCTTTGGTTCTAAAATCAGTGGATGCCTTGGACCTAATTTAAATTATTCCCTGATAATTTATTTAGAAATATCAAATAAATGGAAAAGCAGTAAAATTCAGATGTACCATATATAATAAATTTTTTAACTCTGAATGTAAACTTTATTCTTAAACTGTTGAGATTATTCATGTGGTCAATTTCTGCAGTCTCTAGCAATTGTTTTTGGGTTATTTGGTGATAGTTTGTTTTCTGAATTGTTCTTATGTCATGAGTTTCTTCCAGTAATTCAAAGTGAAATACAATATTTCAGGTCTGTGTCATCATTGTATAGTTTAATGTATATTCAAGCAGTGTTTCTGCTTACTCTCTGGAATTATATTGCAACAATATGGAATATTTTTATGAATCTGTTTGTTTCACAGGCTGCTGCTTTGAAAGTCTGAGAAAATGTTCTGTTCTTTTAATTGCTGTTTCCATTAGCAGTTTGCATGTGAGGTTAAAAAAATGGGGGGGGTCTTTTTCTTGTTAATTTTATTTATTTTAATGAAAAGGCAGTAAAGCAGTCATCTCTGACTCATGGAAGGCAGACAACATATTATTCTACAAACCTTTTGGCATTATTCAAGCCACAAGGAATAAGTTAAAACAAGAACCAACAGTATGAGAGCCAAGTATCATATATCTTTATTACTCTGAAGTGCAGTGAATCAAGGAGAGCTGGGAGAATGTTGTAGCGAGTGGCTCTGTAGAGCAAATGAATATTGAAGAAAAGGATGTCAGTACAAGGGTTAAATAGAGTTTTCATACAGTAGACAAACATGATTTGGGAAGTTTTATTACTGGGCCATGTACAATGGATGATAAAGTTTTAAGAGAAAAGCTGGTTCCCTTGGAAATTGAATCCAAACTTTCTGACTGAAGCAGAGGAAAGACAGTGTAAGAAATGGTAGAGAAGAAGTAACAGAAAATTGCTGAATCACAAGGTAAGTAGCATTTCTTCAGCTTCCTTCAAAATACAAGTTAGATCAAAATTTAATGCAATTTGAAATCAGTGAAAAAGGCAGTGGAATTCTTAGGTCCTTTCTCCCTCTGAATTCACCATGGGTTTTCTGACTAGGCTGCTCCCTATGACATTCAATTTAGATTGCATTGAATTTATACAACGAGAAAAGTTATTTTAATGGAAAATGGGCTTTGGATTATCACAGACAGATCAGAAAAGTGAAAGAGAGACATCATTATACTTGAAATTAGGCATAAAAGAACTATGTCCAGAATAATACAATCATAGAATGGTTTGGGTTGAAAGGAACCTTAAAGATCATCTTGTTCTAACCCCTTGGACATGGACACTTTCCACTAGACCAGATTGCTCAATGCCCCAACCAGCCAGGCCTTGAACACATCCAGAGATGGAACATCCACAACCTTCCTGGGCAACCTGTTCCAGTGTCTTGCCACCCTCACAGTAGAGATTTTTCTCCCTATATCTGACCTAAATTTCTCCTCTTTCAGTTTGAGCCCTTTACTCCCTGTCCTATCACTACAGTTCCTGACAGAGTTCATCTCTGACTTCCCTTCAGACACTGGCAGGTTGCTGTGGGATTGCCATGCAATCTCCTCTTCTCCAGTCTCAACAGCCCCAACTTTCCCAGCCTGTCTTCATAGGGGAGATGCTCCAGTCCACCTCTCAGCTTCTCTGGACTTGATCCAGCAGTTCCATGTCCTTTTTATTTGGGAGCACCAGAACCAGAAACACTTGGAAAAAGGACTCCAGGCCTAAATCATACATAGCATTTGAAGTGTGGAAAATACTTTATGAGACAATAAATGTATTGTGAGAGCAGCAAGGCAGTACTGCTGAATGGCTCACAGTACTCAAAAGCAGTTCAGATACAATCGAGCATGTTAATTCAGGAAACTGCACTCCTTAGCAGTTTCCTGAAATAATTTAAAGAAAATACACAACTTTTCTTTACTCACTGTGTACACCTAAATAATGAGATAGCAGGGAACTTAATATATATAGATTTGGAGAGTTGTGATAAAAATGTTTATGGATGCCTAATCTCATTTGCATGACTACAATAAATAGGGAAAAAACTCTGCTATTCATGGCATATCCTAAAAGCAGGGAAATGTAAATTGCAGGAAAATCATAATATGAAGACCCAGCCTGTGTGCCTGGCATGCTTCTATCTCTAAATCAGGAGGACTAGTACATAATATTGCTGAGTCTTTCAGTGTGGAAGAAAAAATATGGACAATTAAGAAAATCACTGTAGTTCGTGGACTACTGCAGAAATAATTTTCTTATACATTTGGTATATATTTCTTTTTACCATCCTCTGGTTTAAAAAATGGTTGTTAAATAGCAAAGCGTAAGAGGCCAGGTATTATGCCTTTACATGCAGGCAGTTGATAATTTGCACTGTGTATGGAAGGTAGGCGACTCAGTATCTTGTTCTCGTAATACCTCAGTTAACTAGGAAGTGAAAGTTTTTAGAAACAAGCAAATTAAATTCTTCAGATTTCAAACTCTATGACTTTTAAAGAGCAAGTAGTCATTTTAGATTTAGTTATGGTAACTTTTAATGCTGTTTTACCCAAATTTAAATGTATCATGGGTTTTAAGTAAGTCATACATTAGACAAGAATTTATTTGGAAAGTCAAGTAGCCATTTCTAGGACTTTTAAGGAAATAATCTCTTTGTTTGTTTGGGGTTTTTTGAGCAGTAACCAAAATGAACCCCTCCTCATGTAGAAATGCTGTGAGAAAGAACCCTGACATTTTCATTCTCATTGGTATATCCCTTATGTTATCTTTGTCTTCCTGTATTTAATTTATGTGATATATCTGACATTTTCTCCTCACTGGTCTCTATGAAAACTTCTGCCTGCATAAAATACATTAAATGAAAACTTCCTTCTCAAGGTCAGCTTCAATTTCTTTAAAGTCAAAGTGAGGACCATCCATCTTTAGTAGTAAAATTAATGATTGCTAAGAGTGTTTGCATAGTGGAGAAATCTAAGCTAGTATGAAGTTACCTTCTTCTCTGGTAAATATCTCGTGTATGGCCATGGCATCAGAGATCTGAGTACAGTTTAATTTATCCTAGCTCTTACTTGGCTTTAGAGACTTGTCCTACTGAGCAAACCTGTTGAAAGCCAACTCAATGGCAATCTCTGCTGGTTCTGCAGTGCATTCACTGCTCTTCTTTTTAAGGAATAGGAAGGATTACTTAATTCTCTGATTACCACTTAGGACAGATAATGAATTATCTAGATAAATACAGGGTAGAATTGCAATCTCTACTGTATATTTTGGCATGTTTTATGCTGATATGGATTAAAGAAAAAATTATTATTTATCAGATAACTACGATATATTTCTAACTGAATGACTAAGAGATAGTGCCTATGAGAGTCTTTCCATACAAAAAGAAGAAATATTATGGCCAAATTCTGTGTTTATGATTTTATTTCAGGAACTTCAAGATCTGAGTATATTTAAATTGTTGTGGGGTTAGCTGGAAAAAAGCTAAAGTGACTGATGAATATATGTAGCTGTTTATAAAATTAAAGTCTAGGCTGTATTTGAATGTAGATTCCTTTCTAATAAGTACTTATTTCAATGAACTAATAAACATAAAACTTCAAAAGGCAGCTTATATTAAACATCAGTCTTTTAGGTTATTCATCTACTCCATTTGGATTTATGGTTAAAATATTCCTGTCAGAAGTAAAGTGCCATTTATCTAATCCAGTTTCCTATGAAAATACACTTAGGTGATTTTGGAAGACTTCAATTATCTAATTGTATAAGAGAATAATTTATATCTCACAGTCAGTAACTTGAGATGCTGATTATTACTCAATTTTCAGTGAAAGATCAGACAACCTACCCGAGGCATTACATACCTTGAAATGTCTCTGTATATTTTGCTAAGAGTGTCAAATGTATAGTGACCTGTGAAATAAAGATCAATATGCTGTGACACAGTATTTTCATAATCACAAGGATGAATTTATCATTTGCTTCAGCTAAATGAAAATAAAAATTTAACACTCCAAGGCCATCTCGCTTTCAGATTACTTTTGGCAAGATTCCAGAAATCCATAACTTTTAAATAAATGTAGCGTTTCTTCAGAGTACAACAGCTAAGTACTTACCAGTTTATTTGTCATTTACTTATCACCAAATGTATTTTGCTAATCTCTGCTGAAAGGCCATTCAGAAAGTGACTCTTAATTCAAAGACTCAGTTAGTGGCTTTCAGGGTGTTAAACAAACACCATGTAAAGTTGAGGGCCATTTTTCAAGAGCAGCTTCCAAACATTAAAGGTGTGATTTATGCCTGTAACTCAGATATTTTGGGTGAAATCTTTGCCTTCTGAAAATTAATGGCAAAACTCCCATTAACTTCAGTTTAGTCAGATTACCAGCATTAACTTGTAAAACACTCATGAAGTGATCTTCCAGTGCTTAATTCTGAGAATTCATCATAATATTAAAAAAGCCAAGTTTTGCTGTTTGGTTATTATGCAATCTCTCACATATTTAAATCTGTATTTTTTCTTTGAATGATCTGAATTACTTACAAATAACATAGATTATAACAATAATCACTATCTGTAAAATTTATTTTTTAACTTCTTCAGTGGTTGATCTTTAAACATAGATGTGTTTTATACACTCTTTGACACACAGAGTCACTGAGAAGGATACTTCAGCTACAAAGAGCATCAAATGACTTGCAGGTTCAAAACAAATAAGAGGTGGTACTTAATCGTAGAGCTGATGTTCAGGCCATGGGTTTCACAACAGTTCAAAAAGCTGTTAGACAAATCCATGCAATAAATCCACATTGTAATGACCTGCAGACATACACGTAGGGTTTAGAGACTCCTGAATGTACCAAGGGAAGGTAAGTAAAGGAATTTTCACTTCCTGTGCCCCTTGGTAAGTTACCTTAATAGGCCATCAACCTCTTTTTAAAAAACCCTTTTATTTAGATTCAGAGCTTTTCTAGCTTTGGCTTCTATTTGCACCTATCTATATGTCATTCCCTGTAAGCATAAAGAGGTATTTACTGTCCAAAATACATTTCCGAGAGAGATACTTACAGTCTTGATTTGAATGGATCGGTTCTCCAATCTCTTTGATCTCTTTTTTTTCCCCATAGAGTATTTTAATGTCTTGTTATAAGGCATGATAGACATATTTTTTTTGAAGTTGTATAGTTCCTGTTAATTTTTTTTCTCAATTAAGTTCCTCAGTATCCTTCTTGAAGTGTGGGCACCAGAAAATAGACACAGTATTTCCTTCCTAATTTTCCTAACACCATGTTCTGAAATAAAATCAGTCTTGCAATAGATTTAGATATTATCCTGCTTATACATTCAAGGATTGTATTCACACTCTTAGGTAAATCATCACTGTAGAAGATGATCTTTATTTGATTACTTTCTATGACTCCTGAGCCTTTTCAGTTTCTGCTTCCAGGACAGCATCTCCATCTTGTAATTATGATCTGCATTCATCCTTCACTGGTGAATAAGAGTACATTTCTTTGTATATGTGGTATTTAAAAGGATTCTTTTCATCAAGAAACTGTGTGACTGGTCTTTCTCTAGCTATCATGTTTTCCCTAAAGACTTGATTAAGGGTGACCACATCTCAAACTTGTCCTTACCTGAAAAGCAATAGAATTTAGTCTCACGCCACAGCTAACAATGAGCTGAAGGAATTTAATTTCAGTATTTCCATAATGTCAGGCTGTCATTCCTTATGTTTATGGCCATGTAAGGTTCATCATTGCACCATGAGGCTTGAACTTTGGCCGATCAAGTCTACTTCACAAGAGGTTAATAGTTCATTGATAATGCAATTAAGCACTAGTACAGATTGTTTTTTGCCAACAGCTGAGAGGAATCTTGCCAAACAATGTTAAAATTTCCAAAAAGGTGCGAAGTTGGTAGTCTGAGGGATTCTTGAAATAAATGAGGATTAATAATATTTATTGAAGGAGAGAATAATAAAATTTTAATCTAAGTAGAACTTTTTCAGACAAAAAGGAAGGACATAGTGCAGACTGTATTTCTGTATTTGAGGCTGTAGTATACAGCTTATTTTCTTTAACCTTTACTAGGTTTTTCTCAAGGGTGTTTTTAGAATAAGAGTGAAACAGGACATCCTATCCATTCATGTAAGGCTTTCTCGAAAACTGAATTACCAAACAACTTCTTCAGTACAGAATTTCTTTGAAATTTCCAGAGCATCCAGAGGATAATAGAATGTACCTCTACTAAAGAACATGGATCATTTTGGAATTTTCAGATTTGTCTCTGTAGTAGTTACATCCCATTTTGCATGCTGCAAGATGGCAGGAATACTACCATTGAATGCTCGTGGTCATGGAAAAGTTTGCAGCACTATAATTCCATCAGTCTTTGTGTCATCTGTAATTGTTGGCAGTAATAATCAATCTTGAATTAAATTATTAATAAAATCAAATTATTAATAAAATTAATTGACTTATTATCATTAGATTATTAATAAATATATAGTCTGACATTGGTATAAACCAGTGAAATATTTTTCTAAATGATAAATGAATGTTGAGATCCAACAATTTATCAGTTTTTTAATTATTTAACTTTAGTATAAATGTATTTCTAGTAAGAAAGCTATGGAGAACTAAGACAAATACTTTACAGAATATCGTTAATATCATTTTGTCAGCCTAATTTATCACTGCATCAAATAATTTTGCCAAGTGTATTTAATAAAACTTAGCCCTGTGTGTTAAAACATTAATTGAATTGCTGTCTTCTACCAGCTTCTGCCTCAAAAATAAATATTAACAGCTTTTACTCTTCAAAAGCCTTTTTTGACTATTGAAATATTCACTTCAGTATATTATAACATACAAATTAGTTTATTTTTCTTACAGTCACAAGGAGTAGGTTTTCCATTAACATAATCTTTGTTTCAACATAAGCTTGCAGCATATGGAAGGTCGTGGGGCACTTAGGGAAATTTTAAATGTCAGCTTGCCCTATCTTAAGGCCTAGAGGTCTTGAGTTGCATGTTGTACTATGAAACTTTGAGGATCTCTGCCACAGGTGATTGAATTTGGGAAATTAGGAATGAGGTGTAGGATCTAAATTAGTGCTAAAAGTGCTAAATTTGCACAGGTCATACTGTAATTAACTTTTACGTCCTGTTGAATATATATCATGATACTTGTTCTTCTTTTTAAAAAACTGAGCTCCTCATATAAATGCACTACACAAAAAACGTTTTTTACTTCATTATTTCTTCATACGGAATTCAAATTTTAGGACTCTTGAGCTCTTCAAAAACAATATTGGTGTTGGATATCTACAGTTAAGTGTGTCTGTTTTGCATAGTCCTTTGGATTTTAAATGCCAAATCTCTTCCCTTACAGAGAAGTCGATCAGGATTCTGATGGCTGCATCAGCTTCAAAGAGTTTGAATCTGCAATGAAGTACAGACAAGATGAAGTATCACCAGTGTACTTTGCCTAAAGAATATTTTCTGGTAAAAAGACAAAGTGAAAACTTCAGATCTCAAGATATTTAAAAATCAATGAAACTTCATTTGTTTCAGCCAGCATTTTAAGAACTTTGACTGTAAGTGTTGCTCTGAAGAACAGCCTTTGAAGATTTACTGTTGACAAGTTGGGTGTATTAATTTACATGTGTATATGTGTGTAGAATGCTTAAAATATTTGAAATCTCAATTGAATCACAATCACCCTACTTAGGAACTGTAACTCTGTACTTTTTCTTTTTGACTTAACAGACATAAAAAGGAGCAATTCTAATTTCCAGTAACTCTGAAATTTACTTGTTCACTTTTTCAACAGACCAAAATATCTCACATGTATAGAAACATGTAGATTAAATTTATGGTAGATCATACCTGTTGGGTTTGGGTTTTTTTATCAGTAGTAGGTTTGTCTTCCCTTTATGCTTTTACTTACATATATTGTTCTTTTTTATACATTACACATTGTTTTTAATTTAACATATTAGTTAATTAGCTTCATGATTTATTTCTGAACAATTACTAAGAACTGTGTAGGTAAGGAAGCAACCGTAAATACTTAGCTTTCTCTTTTAAATTTTTTAATAGAATTAAAAATAAATTTTTTAAGTGTGCATCATGGACCTCAGTCTTGCAGGCTAAAAATTCTGTGTATTAAAACCTTCAACTGACTTTTAGGGAAGAAGTTGAGATATACATATATATATACACTAGCAAGATCACAGAATTTCCCAATAGTTGAGGGGCAGTATAAGGTAGAAGTCTATGAAGTTGTCTTCAGCTCTCTCTCTCTCTCGCTTGTTCTTACCTGCTGTAACTTTATATGCATCCATCCAAGCTGTGCTATAAGGAGAGAAATCTTTTTTTATTCTATTTATTTTATCTGTGATCACTTCCTACTGTCTCTCATGTTCATGTGAATAGTAAAAGAGAATAGGGATTTCATCATGGGCACTGTCTCTGATCATACGCCCAACTCCATGGCCTCATTTCTGTTTACTTGCCAGTTGTTAAGTTGCTTATGGTAGAGATTTTTTTTTTTAACTGTCCAGAAGCAATCCTTTCCTCAAGTGAGCCTAGAATCTGTAGCATATACTTAATCTGCTGAAAATAAATAGCAAAATAACAAATAACAATGATCAGTTAGAGAAAGAGAGTATCAATTTTACCCTTAAGTCAAGAGAGTCTCCAATTTCTTTCAAATTTCAGTGAGGCATTCCAGAGTACAATTTACAGGTGAAGTATTTATAAAATGGTATCAATGTTTTCTGTTCCTGTTACATATATGCTTCTGTCTAGGTACAATTAAAGTGGAATCTTTCTCTTTTTAAATTCCAAGGCAGGTAATATATAAATAATGAGAGGAAGTTGGAGACACTGAGTATATCAGCAGATATACCTGATTCTGTATATAAAAACCAGGTACCTGCTGGATAAAATGAACTGTAACTCAAATATCATGCTTTATGTGCTAATCAGGGGGAGCAAACTGGTGTTGCCTTTGAAAGGTGATGGTAAGTCATGTTAATAGATTGGAGCTTTGCCTTAGAAATGCCATTTCCCAACAGATGAATGTTTTCATAAGAGAATCATCACCATAGATGTTAATTAGCAATATCATCACATGCTCTTCTGAGATGCAGGAGATTGAATTATTACCCCACAGGGATAGTTGATACAGGTCTATGCACAGTCATGAGAAAATGTATGACAGTTTGCTGTGTTATTACTTAGACTATATTATTTGTTCAGTAGACCTCAGGTTTTTTTGGTGCCCAGATCCTGTACCCTTCCTTAACACTAAATCCATGCAATATTATTTTATTGTGATATATTATTTTATCATTATTTATTTACTTATTTAAAAAAATAATTATTTTGTTCATAAGGAGCATTTAAAAATGCTATGGCCTCCTGTTTATGTTTCTAGTATATCTCTGATTTGTTGTCTCAGTAGCGAACAGTGTATATGCTATATTGTACAAGTATAATATTCTGTTAAATATTTTACCAACCAGGAAGCTCTTTGTATGCTTTTAATAGTAAGAAATTTATATATCTTGTATATAGGCCAAGGAACTCTAGAGAGGAAAGTGCTCTTATCTCCTTTATTTCCACATGTTCCCAATTCTCATTTTCTCAAGGACTGGAAAAGGTGCTATGAACTTGAATTGCTGAATCAACATAAACTCCAGGAGAGGACAATGAAATTTTTTTGCCATGTTGGAATTTTTTTAGGAAAGAGCAGATCTATATTAAAGGATGATAAGTACTCTCATTTCTCTTCCCATGGGGACTGACAGAGGAAACTGCTGATGACCACAGTGAAGTGGAACTGAGTAGACCATGGTGACACTCTTCCTTTTGAATACTTGAATGGAAATTAATTACTAGCTACTGCTTGTCTCAGTTTTGGCTAGCAAACTGCAGAAACACTTCAGCCATGGCTAAAACCAGGTAAAATTAGGAGTGACATTTATGAGGCGGTGGCCTATTCTCACTGATGGTTTGGGAAAAAAACAAAAGCAATAGCTACCCAACTATTGGGTGAAAGAGGCTACATGCTCCTCAGTTTTTGTTTGCTGCTGCTGCTGTTAGAGCTCAATATCAAAGGTCACCATGGAAGGATTGGCAGAGCTAACAGCTATGATCAACCTTAGCCTACAAGCTGCAACTCTGACAACTCAGTTTAACTCCAGTGATGTAAAATGAGACTATTCACTCATTGGCAGGTTACATTCTTATGTGCAACATTTCCAAGAGTGTCAGGGCATCAGTGATGAAAGTGATATTGGCCAAGATAATAAAAGGGTTTTGTTTGATCACTGCCATCTTTGCCCCTGGGAGCCATAACTTTCTGAACCTCCAGAACTGAAAAAAAAAAAAAAAAGAGTTGCAGTAGCTAAAGAGTCATTGTTCTCTAATGAATAGTTATTCATGTACCTTATGGAAAAGGGGATGTTCAGAATTTACTTACCAGAATATTATACTATCTTTTCAAAGTTAATAAATACATTTGCTTTCTTACTACATAAACTTCTTCTTGTTCTCTGGCACCTCATTTGCTTAACAAACAGGATTTCCTTGTTGAAAGAATCCATTAAAAATATTTACTTTCCAAGTGAGTGATCATCTGTTTAAATTTTTTCAAATGTATCCTTTATATGCTTAGCCAATTGCCACCATTTTATAGCAAATAGGTTATATAACCATAAATGTTATCAAAGTATATTTGTTTTGTTCCCCTGGAACTTCTGTAATTCCCTATAGCTGTTGAAATCTAGTAATCTGTAATTTCCTTTTAAAGGATTTGGATGGTTTAGACTTTTTACCAGGATCTGTACAGAAAGCAAAAAGGGCAACCTGTTTTAAATGGAAAAAGGGTAGCTCTAGTTTGGACAAGTTGTTCAGAGAAGCTATGAATGCTCCATCATTGGAAGGATTCAAGGTCAGGCTGGATGGGGCTTTGAGTGACCTGATCTTGTAAAAGATGTCCCTGTTCATGACAGGGGATGGACTAGATGACCTCTAAATATTCTTCCCAACCAATCCCATTCTATGTTTCTATTATTTTATTTATTGAATGAACAGTTGTAAAACTGGGGTCCTTGGGCAACATGACATTCCTGACAGCCTGGCCAGTGTAATATGCTGAAATCTGGAAGAGTTTTCACTAAAAAAGAATTCAGACAATTAAGTCAAATATCAAGATTGGCCACGCATAAATGTTCTTTTTACTTTTTACTTTTTTCCTCCATCAAATAATCTTTCATCCATTTATTCATTAATCAGAAGAATAAAAATAAATTAACATGTGCAGTACGTCATAGAATAGGCAGTATTTCCCTATAAGGTTCCCAAAATAGAACTTGGTGTAAAGATAGTACATTAAGTTCGTGACAGTGTTACTGTGTCTTCTATCTTTATTAAGCTGCGTGGGTGGTGGCTGACTACTCAGAGTAGCTAGCTGCCACACGAAATGTCACAGTTCAAAGAAAAGCTTTGGTATGACTCTCATTTACTATAATATATCAGCTTTACACTTCTCTGGCAATGAAATGCCATCTTAAAATCAGGATGAATTACAACTGCATTCTGCATTCCTGCTTTGATTGCTTAGCACTACTCTTTGAGAAGGCTGACCAAATGTCAGAAAGAGTCAGGCCTGTTGGTGTAATATTTTGTGTACAGATTCCCAATAACAACTTGAGAAAATACATTACATTATTGTCTAAAAGAAATAGTAGTAACAACTGGGGGTTTTAGTCATAGTTATTTAAGGATCCATATTTGAGCCTCTTATTTGCAAGAAGTAAAAAATTAATGATGAAATTTAAAAGAGCCCAGAGGCTGCACACACATTAACATTTTGACTCAAAGCAGTGCAGTTCTGAAGAGAATCTCCTGGTCTTCCCCACTTTCTGTATATGGGTTTGGTTTGCAGAGTCATTATGGTGCATGCAAATCAAGATTCATTCTGGAGAAGAACAAACCAGAAGACCATTCTGAGCTCACATGAAACATGCGGCAATACCCAGTGGAGACATGCACAAGGACTGAACAAGGACTACTTTGCACCACCGTGAAGTTCTCCAAGCCTTCCTGCATATGTCAAGCAGTCCAGCTGACCATCAGCAACAAGACATCTCATTCTCCATGTCTGGTTTTTCATTTTGAAAGAAAAGCCAGTGTCACTGCCCTCAGCGTTCTCTTCGATTTGCTTCTGTGGCTCAAGGCCTTTCTTAGTCCTTCCAATGGAACCTTTAGATGTTAGTTAGAGTAGGGGCAGAGTTTGGCAACCTGTTCCAGTGTCTCACCACTCTCACAGTAAAGAATTTCTTCCTAATACCTAATCTAAACCTACTTTCTTTCAGTTTGAGACCATCTCCCCTTGTCCTGTCACTGCATTCTCTTGTAAAAAGTCCCTCTCCAGCTTTCTTGTAGGATTCCTTCAGATACTGGAAGGCAGTGATCAGGTCCCTCCCAAAAGCCTTCTCTTTTCCAGACTGAACAAACCCAATTCTCTCAGCCTTTCCTACTAAATTATTGGGTTTGCACTGAAGTATTTGTTAATGTAGAGTTAGTCAGGGAGTCTGGTGTTTAAAATTGCTTTGATACTCATGCTGTGGAGAACATCTTGGCCTTAGTCAAATAATATATCTCAGTGACACCAGGGAGGAGTGTTTCTTTCTGTACTCCAGTCAAGTTTGCATTGGTTTATGAAATTCTTTAAAAAAGTCATTCTAATTTATATAAATTTAATTTACCATTGGTTTTACTATATGCAACAAAAAGTTGAATAATGTGGACAATGATGGCTTACAAACTAGCTATGAAGATTAAGACACCTACAATGGTACATCTTAGAATGAGTTGCTGTGTTAAAAGACCTGAGATAGGTCTCCTTAGAAAAGCCTAGTAGCTGCAGAACATTTATGCTAGAAAGGAAAAAACTTTTAAATACTTAATCTTTCTTGGAGAAGAAAGCTGTGATAGATGTTAAATAATTGTGAAATATTCAGTGACATATTGAGATGTAACAGATGCTATGGAATCATGTTATAGTCAAACATTGTACTAATTTTGTAAGTGTCATATATTTGTTAGCATTCCTATTTCTGGCTAAGGGCAATCTTGAGAATTAGTAATACGAAATCTAGTGATAAAAGAGCACAAATAACAAGTCATTTGAAGTTCTGCTTACCCACTCTGTTGGGAAGGCAGCACACAGATATATGTATCTATCTCAAAAGGCCTCAGAAGCTGAATTACATGAAATTCTGACTTTTGACAGCACTGTCTTGGAAGAAGAAGGCCCTATTCCAGAACTGATATCCTGTGCCAAAAGAAGGCAGCCCTGAGACAGGACCACAAGTATCCTAGATTTTTCAAGTCCTCATTTGGAAGACAGGTAAACCTGACCTGATAAACTAGCATGTTTATTAGGAACATATTTTAAGATGTTCTTTTTTTTCTGAGAGGGTCTTAGTCTGAACCAACACATGTAATTAAATGTTTTGGGAGGGGAGGTATTATTTGGTTTTTTTCATAGTTAGCTTTATGAAATGAACACTTTTTATTGGATATGTTAATAATACCCTGAAGTCAGACCTGCAAGGAAAATTACAGAAGACTACAAATGATGGATCCCAAAAAACCTTTCTGGACAAAGTTTTACCACATGAAAGATCAGTAGCAGAGTCCTGAAATTTAAGATAAATGCAAGAAAATTGTAATTGTACTATGAGACAGATCTAGGATCCACCTCTTGCAGTCTCTGACAGTTGGTAGCAGTGGGGATGTAGCAATAGGGGTGTAGAAGAGTGATGCCTCCCTAACATGCTCTTTGTGTCCAACAGCCAGAGGTTCACATCTCCCCTCCATCATGTACTGTTCTGTAGATGTGATTCTGTTCTCAATCACACTTGCTCCTTTCTTTGCATCTTTTTTTCAGTCCTGCTACAATCTTTGTGAGATTATCAGAACTATATACTGAGGTTGTGGAAATAACTGTGGCTTTATATAGCAGCATAATAATGTTTCCCATTTTATGTTCTATAGCTTTCATATTAAGAATTTAAGATTCAGTAGTGAAATGGATGTAGAGTTAATTCAGAAATGTTAGGAAGCAGTTAGATTTCTCTTTATGTTTGCCATGATCTTCATTCATACATATATATAATTGTACTATCATAAACAAAAATACATGCATATATATGATATGTTTCATAAATAAGAAATAAAAATTAGAAGTCAGACTATTTATAATATTTATGCTCCTAAACAAATAGGAAGGTGGCTCTTGTAATCTGCAAAATGATTGAGGCAGCTAAGGGCTAACTTGTACTGAAATCTAATAGTACATCACTTTGAAAACCCTGCAGGAATTAGCCTGCAGTTTAGGGGCTTTTTTAAAAATTAGACACTTTATACGAAAAAATAGAAAAAGGAAGAATTTTAAAAATCAGACACCTATCATCGAAAGCCTCAGTCATTCTGTTCACTGTGGTAGATCCTCAAGCTGGTACTGGACCACTGGTAGATTTATAGACTGTAGAGCAAAATAATGCAGAATGCTGCCTAGAAACAAGGTCTGAGGTCTGTGCTCTGCTGTGGGGATACAGCTGTGCTGCTCTGAGTGGGAGGAGTCCACCCAGCATCTGCTGAGAACCCTCTGCACTGCTGTCCCATGCTCCATCTGCCCTGGTAGGCAGAGTTCAAATGTCTCTGCAGTGCCACAACCTGGCTGTATTGTGATCAGACAGTCTGCTTCATAGAGATATTTGCTCTGTTCACAATGATCCATGAGAATAGCTGCAGATTTCTAGACTTTGCAAATCACCTAAATTTACTGGACCTTAAGAAAAGTGAGTCATACAGATTTATTTAAAAATCATTTAATAGTGAAAGTTGTAAGGTTAATTGACAAAGACTGGTCAGAAACGATGTTAACATTGTTGCTATAGTTATAATGTTTTGCTCCTAATTGTGAAAACTGTCATGATCTGTCATGATCTACAAGTTGGGATGATGTGTTAAAATTTAGATCAGGAAAAGACAAATTTTTAGACATACAGAACGGGAAGCTGTAAGTCAAGGGTGAAAAATCATATTGGATCTCTACCTGAGGGCTCATCATGGCAAAAATAACAGTAGAATCACAAAAAAAAAAAAATTCGTAACTCTCTGATTGGTACCAGTTCTTCATTGCAGTGATTTATCATTGCAGTTCTTTTTTCTCCATGGCAATTTTCTACCTATAATATGGAACAAAAAAAATTTAGAAACTGTGTACATAGGGCAAGGGACATAAAGAAATTCATGCACCTTTGTCCTCCTGAAATAATATGAACTTCAGAAATGCCCTGTGGGTCAGGTCTGCGGTCCATTAAGTTCAATAGCCTGCCTCCAACTGTGGTCATGGGAAACACTATTTGGAAAGGGCACAGAAGTCAGGGTGTTGTCTGCAGTTCAGTCCCCTCATTCTGCTTCAGCATTCACAGACACCAGATTAAGAAAGCTGGAGGGCACTCTGCTAGTCTTAAAGACTTATGAGGCAAAACCCCCAAACATTTTCTTCTACCAGAATTGCTAAACATAGGCTAAGTTAAACTTGAAATAGCTGGGACCCTTCCAATCATAGCTGAAAAAACAAAACCTAGACTCTGTCATAAGAAAATGTAAACAAAGACTTTCAAAGTATGTTTATGATCTTTTATATAGATATATTGTTCAGTATTCTTTTACAGCATGCTCCTTTCTCCTAGGAAGCATATAAATGAGATTATATTTTAGCTGCTAATTAATAGTGTTCCACAGTCTTCTGACAACAGAGGAAATTCTTCAGTGTCAGCTTTGCTCTCCCTTGCACCTACTTTCTTTGAAATTTCTTTTTTCATGCTTTCAGCAAGACTATAGCTCTTAACAGAGGCCTTGCTATCAAAGATGGATAGATTTGAAGATGGACTTGCACACAGAAATCCTTCAGTTATATTTTACTTCAAAACTTCTATCTATTTGGGCTAAACATGAGAAAATTATTTCTCTCAGTGACAGACCCCTGTATTTCACAAAGATGTTCCCAATGTGGTTTGTGTATTGCATTGATTGTGTTCAAATAAGGTAAAAATAATGAGCAGTCCACTTAATGATTTGCAAATCTTCAATAATCTGCAAACTAGGACAATCATTAAAAAGTAACATAATAAAATAAATAACAAAAATATAAATGTTCTATAAAACTGTTCAGGAAAGATTCCTCATAAAGTTCTAAATGAAGGTATACTGCACTGCTTTTATACCATAATTTCAAAATCTGATGCCACTTAGTAAGGCATCAAATCCCTCACAGAGGCTGTCTTATCAGACCAACATTAATAGTTGGACTTGGTGATCTTTAAGGTCTTTTCCAAAGTAAATGCTCCCATGATTCTAGAATTAATATAGCAGACTCATAATTCCAAGTTTATTTAACAAAGTCTGATTTTTTAAAATGTGTTGATTTACGTAAGTATAGTACCATCCTGTGATTTCTGACTGGGTATGGTATTCTCTCATGCATTATCTACATTTCTTACTTATATTTGGTCCTTTTTATGTCATTCTTGCGCAGTAAAGGGATGTTAGAATGAGTGTAAATGTGCTTATATTCCATTTATATTCCTAAAATGGTATAAAATGAACAAATGAAGAACATAAGCAAGGTTCTTTTATGTAACTTTGTATGTGTTTAAAGTTGTGGGTTTCTCTGTGAAATTGTACAGAGTATCTCAGATTCCAGGAAATATTACATCTTCCCAAGTGAATGGCAATAATTGAAGTACCTATCTTCCATCTCTCACTTTAGAGGTTTTCTTCACTCCCTCTGTTACACAATCGTTATGGATGTGACATCCTGTTATTACATGAAAAAGTAGAGATTTCCAGGAGATAAAATCTCAATTAATACAAGGACCCTTTGAGTGTACATCGCTGGGATGTCTAGCTAAAAATTCTTCTGAAGGAGAATCTGAAGCCAAGAGAATGTTAAACAGGTTGTATTTCAGTGTTTTCCAGAGGTAGCCTGAATCTTCATACTCTTACATGAATTACTTCAAATTCATTTCTACTTTCTTTTCTTTTTAATTTTCAACAGCATGAATTTAGTTTACATTACTTTAAACAAGATTTAGACTTCTGTTGATAAAGTTGTTATATACAAAGAGGAGGTTTAAACATGTTACTGTCTTTAAACAGTCCTGCTGATTGTATAGCAGAAATGCTGATAGAGACTTACTAAAGGCACTGCTTTCAAGAATGGAACTGAAAAGGACCCAGAAACAAAAGTAGACCAAGCCTGTCAGTGTCACATCAGGCTGACCAGAGCATCTCAGGGCAATTGAGAAACCTTGGAATATGATGCTAGAAAATACATTTCAGGTATTGAGAGAGATATACAAACAAATTAATTTGTGGGTTTCATACAAAAGAAGTTATAGTAACATAAAACTATTTTAGGTTTAGACATGATTGTAATAGTAATATTATTTGTGTCTGCTGATTTGCATTCCATTTGACCCAATGTAAATCCAACACTGACAGGACTACACAGGCACCAGTGAAAGTAAATGAGAAATTTTTAAAAGTATGAAACTCAGAGCCATGTCACACTGAAGTTACATACAACAAATTTCTGAAGACCTTAGGGGTTGACTTGGGACAAAAAGATACACATGAGCTAATTTATATCAGTGAAAAGTAGCTGAAACTAAGATGCTTTCAAATATCAGAGCTAATTACGCTCTTGCTAACTGTAGATGTCTCTATGCTGTGCTCCACAGCAGAGAAACACTCCTGCACATTTTTCAATATCCCATCCATAGCCAGTGGAATCAGAGGTGTCAGAGAAGATTTTATTTTGGCAGCATAATCTTGAATGCTGATGATATGTATGAAAACAGTAATCTAGTTACATGTCAGCTGTTGGAAGTTTTGTTGGAAGATTTGCAACGACACAAAACATCTTTTTACTTACAATTTATATTTCATTCAAAAACCATTGCTGTCCAATAAACAAGAAATACCAAGATGCCATTTTGTAGTCACTTTTCAGAGCATAGCAGTTAATCTAACTCTGCAGTTACACTGTTACCGTATATTGGAAAATACATGCGATGTTTGCTTACCTGCAATATAGGACTAGGGTTATCTTAAACTTGGCATTTTTATGCCTTTTAAAGCCGTCAGGCTGTAAACTGCATGCAATCCAGTAAAAAAACACTTTTCTTTCCTTTAAATACAGTTGATCACTATTTCAGGAATATTTACCACATCAGCATCTATCCTTGCACAGGATCCCAGGAGGCGAAGTACTCTGCAACCATGTCTAAGAGGGTCTCTGCCTCTCAGAATAAAGTACATTGTTCATCTTTTGGGCTGGTGAGATAAAATACTTACTCCACTGTTTTTTGACTGATTTTGCTTATCTCCAGCTATGCAAATACCACATTTTTGCATGTTTTGCAAAACCTGCTAACACCCCTTCCTGAATCAATCAACAGCAAAACTGAATATTTCACCTCTGTGAAATAGTCTCTGTTATTATCACAAAAATCACATGGGCAACAGTAGGCTGGGAATCTATGTTTGATGTTTCTCCTCCCTGCAGCAGATAATATATGTGCATAATTGCTCAAGTGCCATCTGGTTGCAACTTAAGATGTGTTGCTCATTGATAATGAAAGCACTGATTCGGTCCCACACATAAAATGGAAGTCTGTTTAACACAAGTATGCATGATTTTGTAGGACCCTGATATAAAAAAAGAGCAATGCCTTGTCAAAACCTTTTAAGAAATGTGTATTTAATAATAGTTTTTCTAAATAGAATGAAAATATGGCTGAAAGAGACCTGATTGTTTTGGAATTGAAAAATTTAATTGTTGCTATGAGCATGGAGTGGAAGTGTGAAGCTCTCAGCCCATTTAATCACACTATAGGGCATCCATAGTGCCATGTTAGTGCAGAGGAAAGGAGAGGGAAGAATGAGGTTAAAAGGTGTTCAGGGCTCAGGCCAGAGTGCACTGCAGCAAATGGTAAATCTCTCTTTGACACCTGTATGTATGGCATTGCCCTTGTCTGCTCAAAACATGGGGTGATGTCAGAGCAATTGGAAAAAAACCCAGGAAGAAGGGACAACTGAGCAAAAGTATTATTCGAATGCACAAAAGACTTGCAGATATGAGAAAAAAAAAACCCATAATAATCCTTTTTTTCATGTCCATTGATAGTGCAAAAAACTAATGTGATTAAACTGTGGCAAGTGAGATTTATTGTAAAGCAGGGGAAACTCTTTAATGAACAGGGATCTCTTGCCTGAAGCAGTTGTCAATTGCCCATTAACAGGGAGGCTCTAGAAGAGGTTGAACACCTACCTGCCAAGATAAGCTTAGCCCATTCTGCCATGGGGCAGGGAGATGAAAGAATGACCTCTGAGATCCTTCCAACCCCTGCTGTGGTCCTCTGTATTCTGCATGGAGACTCCTCATCTGCCATGCCTTTGTAGCAACATTTGTGCATAACTTGTCATTTCAAGAAGCAATGCCCTTAGCAGTTCTTCCCTTTGACCTGTGTTTGAGATGTGGAAAATGGTGAAGCATTATACATTTGGTTTTTTAAAATCAGTTTTAAAATTTCCTTGTCTATCTGATAATGTTCATTTTAAACACAAATTATTACCCTTTCAAATGTGTGCAAATGCGATAAGGGGGGTGACTAGCAGCTTATTATTAATTTGCTGCTTTTATTTTTGGGAAATTAACATTCTGGCAAGAAATTTAATTGGACTTTTGTTAATTCGCACAGTGATGCTTTGGTTTTTCCTTTTGGGACTGGAGAAAAAAGCCAGCATCTGGTGTTTGAGGATGCTAGGGACTTACACCATATTATGTCTAATATCTCTACTGTAAATAAATAAAATGAATAATTAAGTGAATAATGAGGTGTCCTGAATGAAGACTTCTCTGACAGTGTCCATGGAATGTTTGTACTCCTCTCATTTGTTCTCTGTTGGGCATCTTCAGCAGCACATTGCCCATATGGATATTCACAAAATATTTTTTTTTCAAGCAGAACCCAGACATAATATTAACAAAAATTGCAGATATGCAGAGACGCTTTTGCTCTTCAGAGCTCTATCTGTCTGTATGAAAGGGGCAAACATAAGAATAGGAGAATTTGTGTCATGGTCCCAAGGACACTGACAGGCCTGTCTGCCCCTGCCTGGCTTCCCCCAGGGTCACCCTCACCCTGCTTATGGCTCAGGACCTCATGTCAGCCCCCGGGGCCATCAGCCCCTGCCCCAGCAATGCCACAGCAGGGTTGGTCTCCAGCTGCCCCCAACCCTGCCCAGCTGTGGGCCCCGACAAGCCTGGCACACCTCTGGCCTTGTGTTCCCAGCTGGTGCCCGGCCTGAGACCAGCCTTGTCCCCAGGGACATGACCGATGCCCAGGGATAGTGCAGTCCCTATGCCCCCAGCCTGCCCTGCCATCCTGGGGCTGTTCCCAGTGCCTCCAGCCTGCCCTGCCATCGTGGGGCTGTCCCCAGTGCCCTCAGCCTGCCCTGCCATCCTGGGGCTGTTCCCAGTGCCCCCAGCCTGCCCTGCCATCCTGGGGCTGTTCCCAGTGCCCCCAGCCTGCCCTGCCACCCTGGGGCTGTTCCCAGTGCTCCCAGCCTGCCCTGCTGCCCCAGAGAGCTCCCATGGCCCACAGGGAGTCACCAGGGCCTGCTGCCCCACAGCTTGTAAGGTGGTTCAAGCTCAGACAAGATGCAGACAAACTACATTAGAAGTGGTGTATAATCTGTCCTGATACAAAACAATTATGTAAATTGTTGGGGTATTTTACTGTTCTTGCTGCAGGGACAGACCCAGGGTTTTGTTCACCTCCTGGATGCAGATGGTCTTCCCCCACTGGGTCCCCCTGTCCTGCTCGGCCACCTGAGACAATGCCAGGTCTCCTCTGGGGTGGAAATGGGCAAGTCCTCATCTTTATATTTTCAGGACTCCTAAGGGAATGCTGCCATTCCCTCATCAGCTCCTCCTAAAACACCAATACTTGGCAGCATGTTGAACTTGGATGTAAGACTAGATGGAAGTAAGAGGCCACAGTCTTGTGAGGAGCAGCCAAGGGGGCTGGTATTGTTTATGCCGGAGAAAAGAAGGCTCAGGGGAGATCTTATGACTGTCTGAAAGGAGTTCTGTCCAGGTGGGTGTTGGTCTCTTCTCCCAGGTAGCAAACAATAAGACAATAGGAAATGGCCTCAACTTGTGCCAGGGAGGGTTCAGATTGGATATTAGGAAAACTTTCTTTATAGAAAGGGTGGTCAGGCATTGAAACAGTCTGTCCAGGGAAGGGGTGGAGTCACCAACCTTGGAAGTGTTCAAAGGGCGTGTGCATGTGGCACTTAGGGATGTGGTTTAGTGGTAAAGATGGTCATATGAGGTTAATGTTGGACTCAGTGGTCTTAGAGGTCTTTTCCAGCCTTAGTAATTCTGTGATTCATGAGTCTATACTTGTTTAATGCAGATGGTATCTTCCATACAAAACAATTTTGCAGTGGATGGAAATGTTCAAATCACTGGTACATCAGTGGCATGAAGGACAACTCTTACTCTTCTCACAGTCCATACAGCAAGTAAGAACAGACAAGGGGCAGGAGCTGCTGGCTTCAGCCACAGACCTGCCTCAGCCATTGCTGAACAATTGCTTATTTTGTCTGTTCATTGCATTTTTAAAATTGGAATTAATTGGAAGTAATCTGGTTTGTTGATTTCATTTGCTTTTACCAAAAAAAAAAAAGTGACAAGACCAGTAACTACTTGATACCTCTGTAAATGTGTGGTATTAGGCGAAGTGAAGGTATGTTTGGGTTTTTTCCCTTTGAATACTTTATTAACGTTCCTGTGATTAGCACTGAGCAAGCTGAGACCTGAATTTCTGCTGCTGTGCTGAGACAACAGGAGACACCTCCCTCAGCCAAATTTCTAGTGAACTTTTTGAAGACAGAAGTGGGGCAAGAGACACAGGATCCCACAGGGGAACACCACCATCTCCTGACCATCCTTTAGACAAATTACTGGGGAAGCCTGACACTGAGGCAGCTGGATTCTGTGTCTGGAATTCACATTATTCCAACTTCAGCTTTCCACCTTGAATATAGCTAAATATAAATAGAATGCAAAGTAATTATTTTTTTATAGGTGATATGATAATTAAAGTTAGCATTTTCTCAGCCCTTGCTATTCTGAACTGTAAAGGAAAGCTAAATGAATTGTCAAGGAGACATAGTGGAAGTTAATGATGGGGATAGAACTCAGAAGGGCTCTAGATATCTGGACTCAGTGCTCTGCTGAGCAGCACCAGTAATTGGTTAAAATCTCTTACTATCACCTTAGGTGAGTGTCCTAAGCTTTTCCCTGACAACTTTGCTGGCTGCTAGCAATGCTTTTGTGCCTTCATTTCCAGCCCAGGGCCAGACATGCCCTTTTCTGTCTACTTGGAAAGAAGACTGAGTGGAATTGGCAGATGACTGCTGCAACTGTGTCACCACTTTGCTCTGTCCCTTGTAACTTGCTCATTGCCAGCGGTCAAGTTACCTGGTCACAGGTATGTAGTCCCCCAGCTTCCTATCATGTGCTTAGGAAACTTTAACACCTGTGCTGGAAAACCTGTGAAATTGTAAGAAATATTGCCCCTGTCAGTGATGAAAAACTGAGCCACAAATGTATAAAACTCACTCTGAGCCACAAATGTATAAAAACAAGTTAAAAGACACCAGTGCTCTGCCTCAACATCACTAAGATTTGATGAAATGACAGTTCTAAAAAAAAAAAACACGAAAAGGATCTTTATGTCTGCTTTCAAACACAATCTTGAATAACAACTCATATTCCCAGTATCATGGCATGAAACCCTAGACATTGCAACTACACAAAGTATAGCTTATCCAATGTTAAACCACCAGCAAGGACAAACTATTTTTAGAGTTGTCATCTATTATTGCACCTGAGCTTTATTGGTCTTCAGATTAAAAGAGGTTTTTCTTCAGAGAAGTTCACTTGAATTTTACACTCATTTGCTAATCCTTATGTTACTATTCAATTTATTTTAAAGCAGAATCTTTGGGGAAAATTAGAAAGCTAATTTGAATTGATTCTTTGGAGATTCAGGCTTAAATGAAGTGCCATGAAACTGGCAGTCAAAGTGAAAAAATAGAATTGAATTCTATACTTGTACTACTCAATGGACATGAGCACCTTGCTCTTTGCTGCTGCTGCTGAGGGTTTTGATGTAGTATATTTCAGACAATTTAAACACACCTAAGCATGACACTTCACTGAAGTTTTGGCCACTAAGGAACCGTAGAGTATTCCTTGTTCAGATGGTTTTTATCAGATTATAAATTTATGGCTGGCAGGTTCATAAAATTCGTCATTCTCTCCAGGTTTTCGAAACTAATGTTATAAATTCCTAGAGGCATTAATCCTAATATTGGGTAAGTAATGGTACTTTAGCATCTAGTTGTGGATTTGTCAGAGCAATGTTCCTCACCAACAACCTCCCCTTTTTCCATTTCTAAGTGCACCAGCTCACATTTGGATAAGAATGTTTTGAGTGTCCAGAAGTTTTTATGCCCAATTTAATACATTCTGTGACAATTGTTAAGATTTTCAGACAATTTAGGCCACCATGGTAATTCATTATGAAATGAGTAAATATTTGGTTTACAAGTTTTTGGTCAACAGGTCAAGCCTGTAGACAGAAACATTTTAGACATCTAGAGACATTTTTTTGTAGAAAAATGAGACTGCTTAACAGAATTTATGTTTTTCTGTAACTGTTCGATCCATTTACAGCTTGGGAAATTTGCAGAAATAATGGCTGAGGAGATGGTTGTTCAATTTTCTGTCAAATAAATCACTGAGTAGATGTTCATTACTCGATCCCAGTGCTGTGCTTCCAACCTAATCAGAAGAAGTGAGGATTCGAAAAGAAATGCTGGAGAAAACTCCAGCACAAGCTATTATTTGCTCTGCACATATGGTCCAATATTAGAAATTACTGTTATTTTGTATAAGTAAATACATGAAGAAATATTTAAACTGAAAAAAATACATTGCTTTGTTCTTATAAACTTTATGTGAAAACAATTTTACTGAAAGAAGCCTTTATTCTCGGGATTATTTTCTGATGTGCCCAGCTTTCCAAACATTATTAGTCAGGAGCAGACATGCTTATTTGCTTTAGTTCCCATTGTAAGTGGACAGGTGAAGTCAGACACCAAAGTTGATGTTTAAGTGTGGAAACTAAAATCCCCCAATCTTTCACACATGCTAAGTTTTGCTACAACCCTCAGCGATCTCAGTGGGAGCTGTGACTGCTCAACATTTTGAAAATTTGGCAGTTTTAAGTGAGGTGCTTTGTGAAGCAGAGAGGTGTCTCTCTGCCTTGATCCAACTCAAATGCTGCTTGGAACCAGTTGGAAATGAAGGGGGTGTGATGCTTCCCTTGTTTGCTGCACTGCTGAGCTGATGGAAACCTATGGACTCCTCTCCTCTGTGCCCCTGGCTTTCTGAAAGCAGAGCTTGCTGTTCAGAAACTTTCAGGCACCTGCTTTTCAGAAACTTTCTTCTACCCCTTTTTGCTTAAGACATTAAGCAGAATTTGCCAACATGCTGGCAGCCACAAGCATGTCAAGCTGTTTGGCTCTGGGAAGTGCCATGTGGTGTGTTTTCTCATTCATAGGGCAGAATTTTGACAGAGCTGATCTCTGGATCCCTGGAAATCCTTTAGCATCTGTCATGCTTACATAAAGAATAACATTTGCTCAAAGCCAGAGACCTGTCCTCAGTGTATCTCAATGGCTGAGAATCTGAAATTTCCCTCTATTGAAAATGGAATTGTTTCTGAGTGCTGCATGCAGTAAGAATATAACAACATGAAGGATAAAGAAAAAATAAAAAAGTAAATTTCATCCAGTTGTCTCTGCTTTGTATTTCTGTTCTTACTCCACCAGAAGCCTGAATCTTTGCTCTCTGTGCAGAGGAGCACTTTGGGAACAAGCACTTACCTGTGATGCAACCTGAGCCTGGCAAGTCCCTCTCTTTCTTTGAAGTGAGCTTGTGAAACGACAACAGCACTGTCCAGTCCTTAGATCTCTGCCTTATTTATATGTTATAATATTAAAATAGGCCAGGATAACCTTTTCCTATAGATAAACATAGCTTTCTGACACAAAATAAATCACCAGGTTTGGAAACCTGTCTCCTTCCTGCTCCCATCTCCCTGCAGGCTACCTCCTGCCCTCAAGCCTGGCTTTTCCATCCTGTGGTTTTCAGTGGCTTCTTGGGCTGAGCAAGTCCATAAAACTCCTGCAGTTCCTTTGGGGAAACCTGCTGCTCCCTGGGTCCCCACAGCTCCAGGTCTGCTCCTTTCTGCCAAACTCCTGGTGTACCCCGAGGCCTTCCTCATGGCCCCATCTGGTGCTCCCAAGCTGAGGAGGCTCTCAGCAAGCTCTTCTACCCACTGGTATAAGGAAAATAAAGATTTGTTAAGAATCCTGTTTTGATCGTGTTGAATTAAAGGTAAACTGCAAGCTTTCTTTTTTACCCATTGATCTCATTGGTGATTTTTATCTTAGAGAAGGAAGTTGGCCAGCAGTTGTGGTTGTTACTCAGTTGTAAATAATGAGGTAAACAGTTAATTACATGATTTTTTTTTTTTGTTAATTTGCTGAAGATTAGTATTACCCTTTTAAGAACCCCAGCAGGTTTTGGAGGGTTATTAGATCATATGGTAAAAGGATGGATCCATACCTGAATCTAAATGGCAAATTGATTCCAGGTAAGGTCTAGAGAAAGACACTTCTTACCTTTTGGGGAAAAAAAAAGCTGCATGAGAACAGGGAATCATTGCATACAATTTTAAAAAATTAAGCTTTTTTTTCTAATTAGACTTCGATAATTGCAGTGAATTCTCTCTTTTTGATAATTGTGTCTGAGTCCCCTTGCTGATCTGAGTGCTGTCCCTCAAACAGGGGGTCTTGTGTCTCATTTCTATTAGGATGAAAACTCATAGTTTTCTCAGGTTTATATCAGAGTTTAGTTATAATGATGACTATCTTCTAATTATAGTTTTATATAGGACCTGATTTTATTTAGGTATTTATTAGATCTTGTCACCAGAAATAGTAACATAGTAAAAACAGGTTTGATTATTAGCTAAACCTTTGACTATATTACTCTAACCACAAATAAATTTTCTCTTTGAATTAAGCAACAGAAGATGCAATTTCCATTCTTTTAGCCAGCACAATAATTTTCTTTAGAAAACCTTTTGGAAATGTTCTTTTACAAGATTCTGACCTTTTTTATTCTCATATCTTTCAGGGGCAATGTGAAAGAAGTAAAGGAGGAAATTCAAGTGCAGGAAGCAAAAAAGGGACAAAACTCAGGAGAGGGTTTTCTTTTCAGAAAAATGAAAATGGAAAAAATCTAACAAAACTTTTTATGGGAAGCTGAGTAAGTACACATCATTTACTTCAAAACTACCTATAGTAATAGTAGTATAAATGAAAATATTTGCCATCATTACAAGCTGTCCATAGGCAGTCTTACTGTAATTATTTTAATCCGTGTCTAATGCTAAAGTGTCACACCATGGAGATAAGTGTTTTAGAGGTGCCAATAGATAGACTTTTGATACTAAACCACATGGTGTTTTCCCACAGTATTCAAAGTGAGAAATAATACAGTGACAAGGGGATTACCTTTATTTAAGAGCTGGGAGAACATGTCCATAGCAGAGCTGAGGGCAAAGCAGTGCATGGGTCACACAGTCCGTGTGTCCTTCCTGCCTGCGCTGTCCATGAGCTAAGCAGAGAGCCTGGCTGAGGTGCTGCTGGCACCCAGGGTGCTGCCCAGCAGCTGCAGTGCCCCACACCTCTGTGGGTGTGCCAACAGCTCACATCCTGCGCAGACAGGGTACTTTTGCTCTCTCTAGGTATCATTTCAATAGGACATCAATATCCAGTTCCAGCCACACACAAGAGTGCCTTTGCTCTGTTTGAATTATCTGATGACCATGGTAACTCCATTTATTTCATAATTTTTGAAGCTATCAAAAAAGTAAATTCTAAAAGATATGTTCAAAGAACTAGAAAATGTGCAGCATAGACATCTTTATAAAGCTGTATTTGTGAAATGACTACAGAAAATTATCTAGCACATTTACAAAACAAGACTTAAACCACATAAATTAATACTGAAAGACTGTACAAGCCTCACAGTAAATCTTGTTTTTCAATATATATAGGAAACATAAAAGCATTGTCATGCCAAATAACAAATTCCTTTTTCCTCATCACATAACAAGACCTCTGACTGGAGCTGTCCCCCAGAATAGTCTGACTTTATCTTTGTTTGTTGTTCACATTAAATCCAGTACATCAATTTTTTGACTTTTAGAATCAGGTTGACATTTTATTATTAGTGTTAGTAAGCAGAAAATATTGTCAATAGAGTTTACCTTAACAGTTACTTACATTGCCCTACATGATAATGAAGACATACATTTTTAAATCTCTATGCGTAAGTGTGTTCCAAGAAGCAGAACATTTGTAGTTCCAGAACTCTGTTCCCTTTCTTAAGGCTAAAACATGTAGACGAACAAACTGATCTCCAAATAAGCCAAGTCACTTCAATGGTTTTACAGTAAAGGTAATTTACAGCTTCTTCTAATCTGATACATCCTCTAAAAGGCTGAGGAGATGAAAGACCATTCACTAGACTACGGTAAGTGCTCCAAGGAATGTGAAACTCAAAAAACTTACACATTTCTGTGACAAAATGCTACATACTTTGTATTTGCTAAATTAATAATAAGAACATAATTATTAGATTGATTTTGTTCGATATACAACTAAAATAAATTTTTAAAAATCACCATTTTTAATATGTTTTATTCACAGAACTAAATGTTAGCTGTGCTTAGGCATGGTTCAAAACTTACCCTGTAATTATTATATATGGAGGATCCAGGTGCCATCTCCCTTCAATTGCCTGGCCACTGCACCATGTAATTGGGGGCAGAAATGGACCAGGATTTGTCTGCTTGTATATGTCAGCAAGGAATTATCTATAATGATTCTTTGCCCATTTATCATTTGGTAGAAGATTTTCAACAATTTCTTCAGCTCTCATGCATGCCCACTCTACAGCCATGTTTGCACTGTGTTTCTTTGGCATGTGTTGAAAACAATTATTAGCACATGCTGAAGACTATCAAATGGGATGCTTGCAGCTGTCATTTCCCAGGATCATCTTTTGCCTCCCATTTGGGCTGATTATGTCTGTTGTCAACAGGCTGTTGAGGATCATATAACAGGGGCCAAATGCAAGACTCTTCTCATCAGACAGCAGTTAGGGATAGAAAACCCAAGGGAAATTAATGCAGGGGACCTAAAAAGAGAAAATAAGCACAGAGAAGGAATAATGGAGTTTTGTTCATAGCTGAGTGATGTTTCATAACTTCAGCATAATTTGGCTTTTTTATGAAGCTAATGCTTCATTCAATGCAATTTTTTTCTTAAATTACCTACAAATTCAAAATGATCTTCTGACTACATCATCTGGTCTGACTCAGACATGGCAAATACAATACGAGCAGCTCCACGTTACTAAGGCTCTGGAGCCTGCAGCTGGGGAAGCCTGAGGCATTTCCTCAAATTCCCATTGAAGTTGCTAGAAGGCTTTCCTAAATCAAGAAAGTGAAGTGCCTGTGATCAGACTATGTTCCTCACAGGATGGGGATGTGCTGGGAAAAATTCCCTGTATCTGAAGGCTTGTCAAAAATACAACCCCCGGCACATGCAGCACTTCACAGCTGAGAGCCAGATGGATGGTGGATACCCTTCACCCAGTCCCCTTTCTCCACCTTTTCTTTTTTCATATGTTGAAGGCAGACAGAAGTAATTAACAATGTGTGGGCTGGGACAAGTGTAGGGTATTACACTCCAAGAGTTAAAATGCTCACAGGCACTTGATGCCTTGCTGCACTGAGAACTACTCACAAGTTGCTGCTCCTAAAGTCCAGCCATATGTGTTTGAAAAACTGGTGTGAAGTTTTAATGTGCAAGGATATAGTTAGACAGGCACATTGATATTTCATGGAGAATTGTTAGACTCAGATAAATATGCAAGAGGCTTTTATTCAGATCCAAATTTGCCTTTACTCAGGCATTGAATTCAGTAGACAAGGGGTTCAATATTTGACACTTGAGTGTAGGTATCCATATGAATTGATACTTCTCAGTTAGATAGTGGGTGTTTCTTTAAAATAAATTCTCAATCAAATAAAGGTTAAATAACATCAGTGGCACACAGGATATGCCACAGGTAGGAGAGCAATAAGATAGGTATGGCTCTGCATAACATTCATTTTTCTATGTACTCTTCAAATTTTGCAAGAGGAGTTTGTTGCAATCAGTCACAGCTCTTAGAAGAAAACAGGAATTCATTGACATGAATTATATCTGCCTTAAGACTGAGCTTTGTACCACGTCTCCATCTTCTCCCCCTACTTGTTTGGCAAAATGAGAGTGAACATCAGTGCAGGTTCCTGAGGGAGTTGTTTTGGCTGGAGCCTGGCAGGCACAGATGGACAACAAGCTGCAGCCCCTGGTCCTACTTGGCTGAACAACCACACTGGGTCATCTAATGGATACTCAGAGCCATGAGAGCACTTGTTTGCTCTGAACTGCAGATCCCCCGCTTTCCTTGAGTTGACAACTGGCACACTGTAGTCCCTCTCAAAAAAATTTCTGTCTGATGCCCATTTTAGGTTAGTGACAATCCTCGTGGCCTACCTCTTCTCTTCCTTCTCCCCCCAACAGAGGCATGAGAAAGCCTCTACACCTTGGTACCCACCACTCAGCTCCCAGGCACTCGTGCACTATACAGAACTCAGGTCATTATGCCCCTTCCTGGGCCTCCAACTGATGACAAGGCCTGGTCCTAAGCAGCCCAAATTGGCAGCACAGGCACATGACATGGTCAATGCAGGTGCCCCAGGCACTGCTGATGCTTCCAACCCACCAGATCTCCCTGTTAAGACCTGGCTAGGTGAGGGTGGCTAGAAAAGAAAAGCCATGGAATAAGGGCAACGTAGAGAAACACAGGGCTCCTGTAGGATTAGCAGGATGAGGGGAGTGTTGGCACTGTGGTGAGGCCTTGAATATGGACAGTTGATGACAGGAAGAGGAACAGCTGGAGAGAAGGACATCAAGGCCATTCAGAGCATGGGACATCTGAGCAGCGGGCAGGCCTCTGCTGCAGGGCTGTACCTGCTCCTGGTGCCCTCTGCTGCTGTCCCAATGGCCACACAAGCCTCCTGGTGTCCTGCACCAGGCTCCAGCTGGGCCCCTTTTTTACCCTTCTTCCTGGTGCTACATCCCTGCTTTGTCCCTTTCTGTAGACAGTTCTTGAACCCTGATAGGCCAAGCTCTTTTCCTTTTATTCATTCCTGCAGTCCCACTTGTTGTATGAACTGAGACTAGTTTCCCTGCTAGCTCCCATGAAACCAGCAATACTGCATCCATCTCTCTCTTCCTTGCAATCTCTGGTCCCCTCCAGACTGACAACATGGCTTCTGCTTATCTGAATTCCTTCTGTGTACTCTGACACCAGGGTGTTAGATCCGAGTTTTTGGGAAGACAGGCTTCCCACTCCCAGCATGCAGTGTGGCTCCTCTAAAACCCATGATAGCCATATGTAGTCAAAGCAATCACATCTAGACAGTGGCTAACATTGCAGATGCTTGGGCTCTTACACTGTATTCCTTTTTTTCCCTAATTTTTTTCTCCCTCTCTCTGTTTTGTACTTATCTCCCCACCATATCTGTCCCTTCAGTCTCCTTGCCCATACTTGAAAAATGAGGAATCTATGACAATAGTACAAGAGTGTCTTGTGACTATGACACAGTGGTAGATAGCTCTGACAGCACAATTATGCTGAAGCCAGTGGAATTGAGCCTTTTTTATCCCACAGCTAAGAATCTGACTCCTATTTTCAAAAGATTAATTCTTTTCAGATTTACAGAAGTCATCCAATGTCTACTTCTTGCTGCTCCTTCTTCTTGTCAAAGCACTTTTCTGTTCTGACAACAATCTATTTCTTGAAAACAATGAATGAATTTTATAAAAATAATGATCTTGTGTGTGAAGCTCAATCAATCCAATTTTCAAGCTTCTTCAAAGTTTGCCAAGCTCTACAGCTTAAAAATCCCCACTTCGGCTTCTCACAGAAAGTGTGAGATACTTCTTAAATTTCTGGGCAGTTGGAACATTTGCTGTCCTCAGGCAACATCAATTTATCCATTACCACAATGAACCCAAATTGCTCCCTGTGATTTGATTCAGTTCCAGAGGCAAATTATAAGATTTAGGCACAACTGGGAAAATATAGGTGAGAATTTCAGAAGTTCCTTCCAGCATACACAAGCTCAGCTTCCTTAAAACTGCTAGCACTTGTGCTCCAGGTCAGTCAGTATTCAATGTCTGCTCACATAACACTTTATTATACCTCTGTTAAGATGTGTTAGGAGACCTCAGCAGGCATACTTCTTGTTTCTGAATTGACTGCAAGCTAGTGAACAGATGTGATTCCCTCCCTCTACCCTCCTGAAGAGCCACGTGGGTAATTTCACCTGCAGACATGCAGATGAATATTTACTCAGTGCAGGCAAACTACTTACATCTGCTCCATTATTTCTCTTGGTTATTTTTGTGACACTGTCACGAAGACCTTCACATTTCTTGGCTGAAGCACCCCAAACAATAACTCTGTGAATAAGCTGAGAATGGACAATGAACTCATGTGAGTGATTTGTGACCATGGCCTCAGTCAGACTAATGAGAGTGCACATTTCTGCCATGTGGCCATTGCTCATATATGTAAATATTCTTCAGAGGTACTCAAAACCTGGATTTTGCAATTTTGGCATAAAACACATTAAAGGGAACAATTCCTTAAGGTTTATGCAATGAAAATAATAACTAAAAAAAAAGTACTAAACAAAAAATAAGAGTATGTATAAAAAGATAAAAATAAGTTGCTACTGTTAAGCAGAGGGATGAAATACTGAATTTTAACCTAATGAATTCTAAAATAGAGATTTCTCTGTATTTCTGTGCTATCAGAAATAATAGTGTCAGACAACACATTTTAGAATTCCTATTCTCTTTTTCTTGTGACACTGCACCTTAGGAAACAGAGATTGGGTCTTTTACTTGACCCTTTTTTTCCCCAGTTTTTACATTTTTGCATTTAGTAATATTGCACTTCTGTTTGCGTCTGTTCCTTGTCAACGTTACTTCTAGGCTGTGACATTTCAATAAAATAATGTTTTCATGTTCAATGAGAAAATGCTATCAGGACATACTTGTGTTTAAACACATTTCAGTGGAAGGAATTATAAAAGAAAGCCCCTAAAAACATGCCTGTTGATCTCTGATTATGTGAAGCATCTTTTATCTCAATTATTTGCTAGATTTATCTCTTTAACATTGCTTTTACGGGAACAGGAAAGAATACTATTCAAAACACATTAAAGAATAGAAAAGGAGCTGATATTTTCTCTTATTGTTCAAATGACATCTCAAGCATAAAACAAAAGGTGAAGAGTGAGTCGATATCTTGAAAGCACAAAAACACAAAATCAATCTTTTTATTTAAAGTGGTTCCATGTGTTGAGCTGATGTGGGAGTCCCAGGTACTTTCCACTTATGAAAATCAGACCACATCACTTTAACCTAAATACCCAGAAGTGGATTTGGTAGCTTGACATCTTTGAAAGCTCAGCAGTTCAGCCATCTCCCCAGAAGGTTCCATAGAGGAGCAGCACTAATTAAGGTTTTCTCACCCTGTGCTTTTCCTTGTTCTTGTGCATGTCTTTGCCTTGGGAACAAGGCTGAGGTTTGGTGCATTGAGCACATTTCACCCCTTGGCCAGCAGCACCATGGGTCACGTGCCAGTGTCTGCAGTCCCTGCTCGGGGTGGGGAGGAAGCAAAGCTGGACATAGCCATGTAGGGACTGAATTGCAGGACACGCCGCATGGCCTGGGAGCCCTTAAGAAGCTCCCCTAGCACCCCAGAACCCAGGAGAGGTCTTTCTCCTTGCCAAGGAAGGCTTGCCATGAGCTCCTCTTTCTAATCTGACTTGTAGATGTCCACTGTAGGGAAAGGTGCAGGAAAGAGATAGCCCAGGACACACCTAACACTGATGGCAGTGATGCTGAGCATGTGAAGCATGACCTGGATACCCTGCAGAAGCTGTGCCCAAGTTTTTAGGGCCAAACAGATTAAAGCAGCTGCCTTGTGAAACCCATGCACTGGCCCTAGATAGGTGACACTAAAGCAAACATACTCCTATCTCTCCACCCATCACCTGTAAAAAACTCCCTTCTTTATTCATTTCCCTGGGTAAATCAATTTTTCTGCTCTTGTTTGGTCCATAATGTTATGTGTAGGTAAGCACAAGCCTGAACTCTCTGCTGTGGTAGGTTTACTCACCTTTATATACCTCTACATGCTGCTCTGTGAAATAGGCCCAGTAACACCTCCCCACCCTGTGTGCTGTGCACGTGTTTCTGAAGTGCTGCATGCACAGATGGTTTTGTAAGGGGCGGTTTTAGAGTGACCAAGGAACATGCCCATTAAGGAATATAGATCAATGAACTTGATGATCTTAGAGGTTCTTTTCCAATTTTAATGATTCTGATTCAAGTTTTGCATATCAAATACGAGTCGATGCAATCATGCACTGAACGGTTTCTGTCTTTATGGTGTTTCTGTAACTCTAGAAATAGCCTGAGTCAAGATGCCAGCCTCTTGTGTATTCCACACCCCTATGACTGAGCTACAGGTCTGCTTTGAGGCCCATGTGAACCCCAGGCACAGGTACAAGCTGCAAATCAAACACTTCCTTCTCCCTCATATGCTGCTCTCAATGCAAAGAAAACTGGGCATGTAAAAGGCCAGAGACAGTTGTGGAGAACCACCCTGTAAACCATGGAGCAGATGAAAGGGGTCACTGCAAAGTGCTTATGCCCACAGTGTAGAGACTGCCTTGGCACTCAGTGTCCTTGAGAACCAAAAAATAATATTTAGTTTTTTGGTCAAAATTAATTTGTTCATTTCTTTAACTTCCAATTTAATTTCTTTGTCAAAATTATAAGACATATTTGTGTGCAGCATGCTATTTCTTCAGGTTCACAGGGTTCACAGGGACGTTCATGTATGGAGGCTTGACAGGGTGGGACTATGGCTTCAGCACCTTGTGCACATTGTTATAACTTGACTTTTTCATGGGACCAAGATACTCAGGTTTGGAAAATTACCTCTGAGCATGCAGAATATGTCATTTCATGCACTTTGTATATGCAGTGTTGTGCAAATGTTAACTGCAATAAAAGAGATCTTCACACACTACTACCAAACCCATCAGGAATTTATGAACCATATGCTTTGCCTTGAAACAGTTAAGCAGGTGAAGGGTCTCTCTGACTACCTTTACACTTTCTTATCATCTTGAAGTTGATCCCACCCTTTCCCAGCAGCCCACCTGCATTTGCCATTTCCGCATGTTTGGGTGTTCATTGCAGCACGTTTGTAAGCAGCTAAACCTGTACTGGTGTGGGGAAGACGGACTGTGCCCAAGCCCCAGTCCTAAAAGTGATACAGGTGCCAGACGCACCAAGCTGGTTTCATCCAACTATCCACACCTTTCAAATGTGCCTTCAGAGGCAACTAGAAACACATGCCCTGTTTGTGAGGTGTTGAATCTTCCTGCTAATGTGCTGCCTCTTTAGCAGGGCACTCAGGATTGAGCTCCAGTTAAGGTGACTATGAGCACCTTGTACACTTTTATTATTAATGCTGTTGCTGTTACTGTTTGTTTTCTTATTTCATTGCTGTTTCCAGTAAATTGTTCTTATCTCAACCTGTGATCTTTGCCTTTTGTGACTCCAATTCTCCTCTCCAGCCCCAATAGGGGAGGGTCAGGAGAGGGAGGGAGTGAATGAGCGGTGCATGGTTTGGAGTTTTGATAGGAACACTAAATGGGAGAATATAATTTCTAAACCATGACAACATAACACTAGATTCCTCTGGGCAGAATATAACAGGCCACTGATAAGTGCATGCTGCTGCTAATGGAGTTTGCAAAGCTGTAATCAGTGTAAACACTTTGTGTCTGGAAACTGCCTACACTGCGTGGAATAGTGTGTCCCAGACTTTCAAAAGTATCTTTTGCAATTGTGATGGGATTCTTCTCTCTATTCTGGGCATTGCCAAACTGAGGGTAGCTTTGTTGTCTAGGGCAATAGAGGAGTCCTGTCTAGAGGAGACATACAGGAATGGTTTGTATGCTGAACCTTGTTCAGGAAAATTGGTCTAAGCTGACCTCTCAGATGGGGCACCTTTGTGTAACAGGGTACCTGTTTGTATGGAAAGGGCCACCAGTGTAATGGCAGCCCAAAGGGAACAGGATGCTTGTCAGAGGCTATGCTGGAGATCTGGGGTATTACATGCTGGCTGCATGTCTTCAAAGGTTCCTGCATGCAGAGACAAGAAGTATGGGAGATGTGAGCCAGCCTGTCAGAATACTGAATGCACCAGCTGCCAGAGTGTGTGGGTGCCATGGGCTTGGGCCTTGTGATCCAGTGACCCTGAGTCTGAATTTGGATGATTTTTATTGCCAGGAGAGATGTAACCTGCGGTGTTTCTGGTCAGCGCTATTTGCTGATTAACCTTGATGACCTTGGATTCTAATAATGCAGTAAATTTTAAGGCTCATGTAGCAAATTTAAGCAGAGAAGACCTTTCAGGTGACACTTGTGTAAAGATTCCACTTTAAAAATAAAGTAGGATTAGAAAGAACATATTAGCTAAAACATTTTGCAGCTATTTTGGACTTGACATCATAATTCTTGTGAATTTATGAGAGTTATCTGTAATATTCTGGCAAACCTTTCCTTCTGTGTTCCTTGTTTATCAGCTCTATTATCCCTTGTCATGTTTTTAGTCTAAGCTAAGAGACAAATCAGAAGCCAGATAAAATAGCCTGAAATATCTGTGCTGATTTCAGACATCTCTGGAGCAGACTCTAATGCTAGTAATCTCTTAGAATATGAACCCAATTTTGAAGGCATTTATACTGATGGAATAACTGCTTGCTCCAGGAAGTTACTCTGCATTTCCGTCATTTGAACTCTTCTCCTTTTATTCACCTGTGCACCACCAGACAATGCTACTGTGCTTTATAAATAACAGTGAGTAACAGACAGTGATTGTATCCTCATGGCCTCTTTCTATTAGGTTCAGAGCAGATTTGGACGGGTAAAAGCTTTATGCTTCAGATTCACCTTTTATTTGTGCCACTTAAATTTTTCATCTATATAAACTTATTTTCCCTCTTCAGTCCTTCCCTCTCCTCTCCTGCCTCTGGCTGCTCCTCAGCATTTTAGTCAATAGAAGCTTCAGTCAGTGCAAGCACATTAGGAATTAGCCCAAGAGCAAGTGTGTTATGAGAAAGTTTCCTATTATTTCCTAAGAGAAGATAAAAGCAAAGAACCAAGTACACTGAGCAAAACAAGGACAACAGACAAGTTCAGGATCAAGGAGGGAAGATCTATTAAACTTGCATTCAACTCGGTGAAAAGAGAAAGGGCCAAGGCATGTAGTGTGTCTGCAATTATCATACAGTGCTTTGGGACAGTGATTTCCAGTATGCTATTTCCCGTTTTGTTTAATTTTTAATTCAAATTGTGTACTAAAAATAGGAAGCATTTTGGAGCTGAAATGATGTGAATGGCGTAGGAATAAAAACCAGAAACTGCAAGAGGAATGCTGCTGTAGCTGAAACAGCCCTGCTGGGATTTTTAGCTTTGTGTCTCAGTCAGTTAGAGTTACAAAATGCAGATTTCCCTTATCTGGGTCATTTTGGCTGAGAGAACACATGGTAGTCCCTTTGTGAAATAAACAATTAGCCAGAGCAAGTGGTCATCTGTCTAACTCTCTTTCTGTAGCTACTGCTATTCCCTTCTCTTGTGTGAATTTATTTGTACAGATGATTATTAATAGCAAGAAGCTTTTAATTTTTGCAAGCTTTATAAAAAATACTGGAGCCTCTAGTTTTCAATTTGTATCACTGCAACATGGCTTTTTTGCCCAGAACCAGAAGGTCAAAAGACTTTTATCTAGATAAAATTATGAAACCTTATGCTTATGTATTAGTCTCCTCTCCAGAGAAGACTGGAGGATTTTTTGCCTGAAGTCCCAATTCAGCAACTGCTCTGAAGAGATGCCTTTAAAAAGCAGAGCTATTCCTTCTCTAGGCTAAGGGAAAAAAAAAATCTGAAAAATCAGAAAGCAGTTTCATCTAATTCTTAATTGGTTGTGCTTTACAAGCCTCAGAAGTCTTCTACCATGACTGTGTGCATGTGGTGTAGGCAACACTCCTTCCAGCAGCCATTGGAGGTGGTGCTGCCACCTCTGCCTTTGGATGTCCATCCCATTGAGACTGGCACTGGTGACTTTTCATGAAACAGCTGATTTGGTGTGATAAAGGTACAAACCAGGAAACTCTCACAACTTCAGCTTTTGTTTTTTGTCCAAGTTACGTGTTTTGTGAATTATGATATTGGTAACATAATCTCATATCTTTGTCTAGATTTCTGTGGACTTCTGTTTGAAGGATGCCTAATTCACACACTAAATCTTATACCCAGGGAGGTTAAGAAAGAATAATTACCCTGAATTTTACAAAATCCTTCTTTCCAGAGTTTTTCTAAGGTTCTCCACCCATGTCCAACTGGAAGGATTGTTACACCCTAACGAACCAGCTTCTCCTTTAGCAAATACTGTTTCATCCATCTAGAGCAGAGGGTATTTTAGAAAAAAATGATCCATATGTTTCATTGTCTGACATTTTAAAATCTAGTAATCAATTGTGGTTCAGAGTAACCAAGGACAGTTAAAGGGCTTTAAATGCTTAAGTCAAGGTGGGACTGTAGTTTTCTGACTTGGTATTGGTAGAAACTGACTACCAAGAGATACCACCAAATGTAACACCTGATGCCTGCTTCCAGATCCTGTTTAGCTTTGTAGAATCTGACCCTCTGAATGTTAAGAATTAGGGGAATACTTGAAAACCCTCCATTGCACTGTCAGTCAAAGAATTTGCTTGATTCTCCCAGAAAGCTTTGAAAACTATTGGGTTTTGTTTTGTTTTGTTTTGTTTTGTTTTGTTTTGTTTTGATCTGATTTTTTTTCCTCCTCATTTTCTTTCAGCAAATGTTGTTTCCAGTTTCTAATAAGCTTTGGATCTGACCGTTACTCTGGATTTACAACCAGTGTTAAGCATAAAGGGTGAATGAGGATTACTTTAAATTTTAAGAGGGGAATTTCCGATCAGAAGTGACCCGGGTCATATTCCAAAAGCAGTGAATTGTATCCAGGCCCAGTGTGGTGGACAACTGGCATCTGAGCTGCAGCCTACATGTTACAAATAGTTTGTGATTATGTGTATCTAGGAAGGGATACTACAGATAGGTACCCTTTTCATTCTCTGAAGTTTTTATATGTTTTTATAGGTGAATGGTTCACCATACCTGACAATCTCTCTTGTTTCCTGTTGCTGTTGGAGAAAAGATACTAGAGACAACTGAGAGCAAATTACTGTTGTGTGGCATATGGCTGGACCTGAGCAGCAAAGCACAAACCAATCTTCAAAGCTGTTCTAATTGCATCCTCATTCCCCAGAAGCTTCACAGAGGTGCCTGTTTGGACTAGTACAGAATGTTTTTGCTGTGGAAAAGGAAGGCAGGGCTAGATGTCCTGCATCTGCTTTTCTTGACGACCCAGCAGTGATTTCTCCTGCAGTAAAGTTTGTTGAAAAGCTTAAATAAATCTTTTAGGAGCACAGCTTATGACACAAGGCTTGGGACAGTGGGGACATGGCCCTTGTAAGTGAGGGGAACCTGGGGTGAGAAAGAAGACTCTTGCATCTTTCACTGAAATAATTCCCCAAAAAAGTTTTAAGTTTAGAACAAGTGGGGAAAAATAGCTTGTGTCATTCAGTCACCTGAATGACTGTGCCTTGCAGAGCGGGATATCCTTGATATCCCTGATTTCGTGATGACACATCAGGACAATAATTCTTTAACACTTACAGAGTATGTTTTATCTTCAAAGTTTCATGAACATTAGCTAATTAATCCTCATAAAGCCTGAGGGAGTTATGTACATATTGTTACAAGCCATGGACCAACAGAGAATTTCACAGTTGCCACCATGCCTCTAGCTGTGGCTACTGCTGGCATCATCCAGGGCAAGAATTAAGATGATCTTACTAAAAAGCATTCCCCTTCCCACCCCCAACAAGTGGCAATTCAATGAAACTGTCAACAGTGATTTAGAAGTTGTGATTCAAAATGAAGCTGAACTACTTCTATCTACCACAGTCTAATATAGCCATTCCCAGCTAATGCCTTCACCCAAGCAGGCTGTGGGCTGCAGCCCCGGGAACTGGGGCATAGGGCATCCAGGGATGTACTCAGCCAAATCCCAGCAAGCCAGTGCCCGCTCTTGCACTGCTGGAGCCATTCTACAGCCCTGAATGTTCCTCTTCACACCTCAGGGAAATGAAGAGGTAGATCCATAGTAGATATGCACAGAGAAGGTGAGCAGCACTGTAACTCTGCACAAACTGTCTGTAGCTATATATATATAGATATATATATGTATGTATGTGTATATATACACATATATATATTTTGTCCTGCTTCTTTTGCTGCTTCTTCTAGAGCCATGATACCAGGGGTGAAGCAACTGCCTTGAAGCATCTTGCTGCTTGAATAGAAAAATACCTGTTCCTTCTTAGCATAGATAAGGGCCACCTGTGCACAGCTGAAGTGAGATAATATTTAGGAGCCTTCCAGGGTGCTAAAGACTGCACTTTCTTTGACATTTTGTGCTGTTCAAGCTCATGGCAGTGTTCCCTTTGAACTTGTTTACTTGTTAGGTAGTTCTCTCCTACTTGCATAAATTGAAGTAGAATGCAATACTGCATGTAAATAACGTGGCCCAGGGAGGGCACATGTAACAGAATCCCTGCTGGCAGGAGCCAGCTGACACTTGGACATCACAGGTCTCTGCACTATGCACCAGTAGGTTTGACACCTGTGTTGTTACATCCATCAGTCAATAAAGTCCATGCTGCCCACCTTTAGAGGGTGAGTTACATGTGAAAAACTGTTTTCTCTGTAGTTACCAGGACTGAAAGAGCACTGGAATTGTGGGGACCTGTGTGGAAACTGCTGTGGTACATCTGTCTTATGGAACAGAGATAGATGTGGCTGCAAGGCAGCAGTTTTCTGCTTGACTGAAAGTCAGACTATGCACCCTGAAGGATGTTTGCTTTTGGCCTGTTGTTAAAGACCTACTTTAATGGCAATTCCACTGCCATCTCAGTGAATCTCTTCTAGTGAACCTCTATCCTCTTTATGGTTTTCCTAATATCTAACCTAAATCTTTCAAATTGTCACTGTTGCAATTACATTCTCATCCGTTACTTCTCCACAATTACTTCCTGTCCAGTCCATCATGGACATGGAAATTATTTCCTTTCTCTGTGTGACAGCTTGGTTGTACTTAAAAAATGCTTTTGTGTCCCAGCTGGGACTTTTCTTTGATTTAAACAACCCTGGTTCATTCAGCCTGTACTTGCAGACTGTGGTTTCTAGAGAGCTGATCTATTTTGATCCTTCCATCCGGTATGTCCCTGGTTGTTCCAGGTCCTCCATGGGACGTACTGGGGATGTGACCTCACCACTGCTGAACCAACAAGCAAGAATTACTTCATATGTTTTTAATGTTACCCAGTGAGAGAACTGCTTTTTGGGTGTGTCAGTGTTTACTGGAGGTCCAGGATAGGCACAGACTCAGGTGTCAGGGAGGGACAGCATTTCCCAGTGGTCCAGAAAACACTTATATTGTTTATTTACCATCCAATTTCCACTTCTTCCCTTTTTCATTTCAAGAGTAGTAGTACAGGAAACTTACCTCTGTTAAGAAATTTCTTCTCTTGTAATTTCCTAATTTAGAATTGCTAAAATGCAGCAGCACTAGTGATATCACAGCTGCACTAGAAAATTCATTCCAAAATTAACATACCCAAGACTCGACCAAGTGAAGCAAACTAATTGTAATGGGTGAGTCATCATAAACTGTAGAAAAAAAGAAGTTCAGAATATTTAGCAGACATACCAAAGGTCACACAAAGGTCAATATGAAAATTATTATATTAACATCTTAAGTTTTGCTCTTTTAGAAACTAAGTCATGTAATCCTAATTGAAAGTGAAATACAGCTATTCTTGTGAAGAAAGACAAAACAAACCAACTAGTAAGAAACAAGTACACAGAAATACATAATTTTTACCAAAATACTGAGTGTGGCGTAGGGGTGTTGCATAGGCAAGTGGCTGCAACTTGACCAGTGTTGATTTCCATGTGAAATGGAAGCACATTTTGACTGGAAAATGTAAAAAGGAAAATAAACATCACTGTAAGAGAGAGGGGATTGTGTTTTATCAAAAATGAAGTGGTACTTTGGTGACCAGAAAATTTTCTTTCGAAAAGGTAAAGGGGATCTTAACAACAGGTGAATGACCTTCATGTTTTAGCTACTTCCACTTGCCCAGTCTTGACAAAGAGGCTGACTCCTGCCTCCGTTTGTCACTATGTGTTGCAGGACATGAACATAACAAAATTTGGTGTGAGATTTTGTGAAAAGGAAAGGTGATTTTATTTCATACAAATCTGTTTCCAGTCCTTCATGTTCATTCTTGCAGATTGTTCATGTATGCACATACATGCATTTCTCACATGTGTTCCCACTCACTCAAGAACCTTGTGCTGTCTGTGCCCAGGGAGGCAGGGATAAGAGATGGTGAGCCTTGACCACTAACCACATCTCAGCTTTTTCTTTTCTGACAGTGATGAACTCCTCTTTGGCTAATCCTTTCATACTCTTTAGGAATTGAGAAATTACTGTAGTGTAATAGATTGACCTCTAATCTTGCTCAGTCCTTGCTCCAAGGATGTAAAGCAAGGTTACTCCCCTTTGTATTTGTTTCCATTCTAAGATTATAATCTTATTTCGTGTTGACACAAAAGGAGGACAGTGGCAAAACAGCTGAGGTACATCCTTGCTCCCATTTTGTTGTTACCAAAGTGCAAGATTTGTGCTGATGAACCATCTCTGATGGGCTTAGTGCAGAGTAGCCAACTGGTCTTCATGGGCATGCACTCCCCAGCATCTGCAGCTCAGTTTCTGCCGTTCACATCCTTGGTAATCAGCATGGGCTACTCTTTTAAGCCTTGCTGTCATTTCTTATAGTGCTCTGACACACAGGAATTTCTATTCATAAGTCAGCTAGGTTAATCTTAATAACTATGTCACAAATGTTCACATAGATGATGGTCTGCAATCAGGATCTTGTAACTTGAGAAGTATTTCTCCAGACTCCCAGAAGCTCCTAACTCAGCAGAAGCTGCCAGATGGAGAAAGTGGGCTGAAGCAGCCCAAACACACCTCTCATCCCAGTGAGGAAGGGGATTATTGCTGCCATAGTACTCACTGTTTGCCTCTGCATAAGATTGGACAAGAAAGGCATATGTTTATTTTATTTAGATAAAGCAAGGGCAAAAAATGTAGGCTGGCAACAGTGAAATCTCTTACTAAAGAAAAGAGCCATAGGAGAAAAATGCAATTCTGTGTTATCATTGAAGACCTCCTTAAATTGTTTCATGATTTCCTGGCACAGAAGATTTGCTCTTGCAGCAGCCCACACTGCCTAAGGATGGGTGTATCCTGGGGCTTTCTCAGGGCCACAGCTTTCCCCTCCCCTGCTCAGGGTACCTCAACCCAGGCAGGCAGGTGAAGAGCTGTCCCTCTCTTCTCTTCCCCTACTGCAAGTCAGGCTATTTTGTCTTTTCTCTAGACTTCCAGGCTTCTTGTGTTAAAGATACACTGGCAAAGCTTTATAAATTGCAGTCCTTCAAAGCAAAGATGTTTTATAATCCCTTTATTAGACGTACGCTATCCATCCTACACTGAGCTTTTCTTAAAGATCAAATATGATGTGGCTGTTGGATTAAGCATCCATCTCTGTATACCTGTACAGTTGGTTTTAGGGTGACATCCTTAGTCAGGTTCGTGAGGAGGAAAAGGATAATACACTAATAAAGTTACAATTACTGTATTAGATCCAAAATATAAAGCCATGTGCCAGCTGTTACAACCTAGCTAAAGAGGGGGTAGGAATCCATCAAATTATTTTCCTGGAGTTTTATATAACTATTCATAAGAGTTAAATTAAATGAATATGTGTGTGTGTGTGTACTAGCTAGATTTATAGACTCTCCTTAAAATGTAAGTATTTCAGGTCCTGCTGACAGAGCACAGAAACAGAAGCCAGCATTGTTTCACCCACATAGCTGGCTTCAACACTCATTTATTTGGATGCATTTGGCAGTACTAGGGGGATTTATGCATGTTTCACACAGCCATTTCTCGGGACACTTGTGAAAATTTGGATATTTGAGCCTCGAAGCACCATGAAGCAGGAAGGAAGCTAACACTGCAAAAGGCATTTCCTTTGGCAAGTGCTACACCTTCCCATGCCAGGAACCCTCAGTGAACCAGAGCCTTCAGGCCACCTCCTAGCTGCCACACAAAGCCCTGCTTAATATCTGTGTATTTTTCATGTATTTTCTTTCCTCTGTTAGGTACTTTATGCTAGATCTCTAGCCAGGCCAAGCTACTGTAGCTTTGCTGGTTTGGGGTACTTGAGGATGTAACCCTCAGTCAACAGAAATTAAGTCACTCATTCAGCTGCCAGTACATTTTTCAAGCAGCAGGACAGTGTACACCTGCAAGTACACACAACAAGCAAAATAAATTATAAATGCACCAAACTTCATTATCTGAGGTAGCGGAGAGGGAAAGGAGAGATTTCAGGTGGTGTCCAGTCTGACCAGGGTCCGCAGCTGGGTAGGTATTGCAGAAGCATTTCTGTCTCTTTGCAGGAATCCATGGTGGGCTTTGCAGGGCTTGCAGCTCTGGCTCAGGCAGCACAGCCTCTGTGCTGGGTGCCACCTCCCAGCCTGCCCAGACACCCTCTCTGGGGGCTGCTGCCTGTCATAGTCCTGTGCACCCTCCCTGCGGGACATGAAATCTGCTCGGGCTCAGCGAGATGGGGGCAGTGAACCCCATCCTGAAGGGCTTTTCCTGCCTCCTAGTCATGCAGCCCTGCTGGGTCTGGGTGTCTTTACCTCCAGCTTTGACCCATGCATGACCAATTTACTTTAATATAATGAGTTCTTTTAGCACCTTCATATTTCACTTTCTTGCCATGTTCATTCCTCCCAGCTTTTCTCTAAGCAAAGCAGCTCCTTCTCCTCTGGACTCCCAGTGCAGGACAGGCAGTCCTTCAGGCCTGGCAGAAATCCTTTCCCATCTGTTCAGGTTTGAATTCCTCTCGTGTGACACCCGCTACCTGACTGGTACAGAGCTCTACAGGGGGCCCTTCTCAGTGGCTGCAATGGTATGGATGTTTATTCGAGGATAAGAAAAAGCATTTCTGAATTCATTTACCACAGTCTAGGAGTGTGTATGATCATCTTTTAGAAGTACTCACCCTGCAGCTGAGTACCCTGTGATTTTATCTTCTTTAATTAACTTTCAGCTCTCCATCTAACTGCAACAGTTTTGTTACCAGCCTTTGCTTTTCCAGATAAATTCAGTGTCTTTCTGTTTTTCAAAGTAATCTAGGTCTTCTTGCATGACATTCCAATCCTCTGCTGTGCTAGCACTACTTCCTAAATTTGTGGCATCAAAACATTTATTGATATAAATATATATTTTAAAGTTATATATTGATATAACTTTCTTTTTTGTAAATTCCTCTGATGAAATTATTGTACAAGAACAGTCCATGAGCATTACTCTCAACACTTGCCTCGGCAGAAACCTCTTTCAACTCAGTCCCTCCTTCTTCAGAAGAATAGATTATTCAGTAAGCTCAGGTTATATTTTATCTCATTTACTTTCATGTCCTCAACTTTTGTTTTATTTAAAATTGTCCTAACAAATTGCACAGTACTGATCTCAGAAAAAATTACATTAAATTGTCCAGATTACTTTTCATTTCCTTTCTAGAGGTGCTACCAGTGCTGTTATCCAGGGAGACAGTGCTCCTTGACAGTGTCATTTGGTGTCCTGGTCACTCAGAACTGGGGAGGGACATCACCTCCTCTCGTTCCCTCCTGCACTGAGCACATATTTAGATTTCGAACCATCCTTGAATTACCTTTAATTTTCACATCATTCCCATTTCAGAGCCGTTCTGTTTTTTCATTTTCTTTTTATTTATATCGCTAAGGAGTTATTTGTTATTTTCATTTTCTTTGCAACTGTATTTCTAAACTCTGACCTTCAAGTAAATTTTCTTTGCTGATCTCTTTTTCCATTTCGTCTAAGTGCTTTGATTACTTAGACTTCAGGTGATTAACTTTGCTTTGTTTTAAAAGGGACATGGGGTCTTGTGGCAAGAGACATGTCCTTTGCATTGGGATGTGTAACCTGGCACGGAGCTGAAGCTGTCCCAGTCTTTCTGTTGCAGTGGTATTGGGAACAGGGTCTCTCTTGCTGCCTGGAGTGAGGAGAGGGAAAATCCAGAGCTCCATAGTGTCTCAGGGATTTTTTCGGCCGGATATATATAGGATGATCTCTATATTTCAGGATGGCTGTGGTAATCTGGGATATCTGATCTCCCTATGAGAGACAGCCAGTTTGAAGTTATTCCTGTCAGATCTGCAGCATTTCATTAGAAGTTGTTTTTTTCCCCAACTTACTAAATTTCAAGCCCTCTCTAAAGTCAGATCCCTGAATTATTTGGTCAATTTATTTTCACAGGTTGTTTCCTGTAGTTAGTTCAATAAAGAGTAACAGGTCTATTTTTGTTCATTATTTGATTTAATTTTAACGGAGCCAGCCCATGCCCACTCACTGCAAAATTTTGTCTATTATCAGCTCTTGTGTGATGCATTCCCCTGCTCACCACTGCATCTTGACTCGGTGTCTCTTTGAAGAGGATTGTACTCCCAATCCTCAAGTATTTAGGCCATAATAATGATGGTGGTGTTTGTTCTGCAATTGAGGCATGGGATGTGACATTTCTGTGAGAGCATTATTGGGTGTTAGTACCTTTCCTGATGCTGTTCCTGGGGGCTGTCAGAGATTCAGTAGAACCAATCTTTACTGTGTTCCTCAGATTTACTTTAGTCCCAGCAGACTGCCTCTCTTTCCTTTATGAACTACCACACCATGTTAATCTGCCGTGATAACCTCTTATTTCCGTGTTTCCTGAACAGCATGTACCTTCTGAGGACTTGTGAAATGTAAGTGATTAATACAAGTTGTTTTTAGGATAGGGTTTTCCTTAGGCTTTTCAAGTCCTTTAATCTGCACTAGTAAAGACTAAGTAGCCCTTTCACTAACTTTTCTAAGCCTTATCTTCTGCCTTAGGCTGACAGAGAATAGAGGCACATACTGTGAATCATGCAGTGTTTCAGTTACACCCTTTCTTTTTCTTCTTGCACTGAAGTTTGCTGGGAGATCTCAACAAAAACAACATTAATCATTCCCCCCACCCCCACCTCTCTTTAAAGCTTGTTTTACAGATTTTAAAAAAAAAAACAACAGTAAAGTCCTCCCTTGGAAACCTGTTTGCCTTGTGTGAGGAACAGGTATTTCCGGGTCTTTATTGGGAATATCTGAGCTGTACAAATACCATGCTAATTATCACCACCCCTTTGGAGGAAAGGAGTGCTCTTACCACCTTTACCACATATCATCCCTGCCTGAGGCATGCCAGAGACACCAGCCTCCTTGGTTTTCCTTTTTTCTTTATTATGTACTCCACTATCCATCTAGTATGAGTCACTCATAAACCTAACCTAATCTTGACAAACATGTGAAGAACTAATCTTCAGTTCATAAGATGAACTGAAGTGGATTAAATAATGAAGGCATTGATGCCACTAACTTGTTTTGATTTGTATGTGTTTAGACACATTTTGAAATCAACAGGGAAGATTATGCAACTTGTTGAGCTCAATATTTCCTGGTTATTATCTTCTCTTTCCTAATAAACAAATGCATTTGCAAGTAACCACAATCATGCAAACCAAGAAAATATTTATCCCATGTTGGCAGTTGAAACAGTTATTTAATTTGCAGTGGGTATCTGTTGTCAGGTAGATCCTTGACAGTGTTTCTCATTTTCAGATCTACTTATTTATGTAATCTTTATGATTTACCATGTCATAGAGAAGAATCCATTACAGTTTCTGCAAGTAAGTGAGATGCTACATTAGATAACCAAGTTTCCTGGAGCTATTATCCATATATATTTTGGATAAATTGTTTTTCTTGTGTTGTGAAGTCAAAATAAACCTGCTAAAACAATAGCAGTATATGTCAATATCCTGAATTTCCTATTAAGTTCTCTTTGCCTGTAGTTCCTCCAGCTGGGGAGAGACTGGGCTGAATGGCTCAAGAAAGTAACATTTCTAGCACCCTAATACAAAACAGTGCAGGGCCATATTGTGAAAGCAAAGCTCGTGTGTCATGAAGAAAGTTTTATTGAATCAAGAACTTGATGTCAATTGTGCTTTTCAGTTGTGGAAGACAGTTGTTTATTGCAGCACCACATTTTGTGTAAGTTCCTTCCTGATCCACAGTAATTCACGTTGATAGACTTCTAGACTGACACTGCCACCACAAATGATAATTTACTACAACTTCAGCTCTGATCTTTCAGTGTTGGTTTTCAAGGACCAGAGCCAAGATCTATTCACCACAAGTAAATCCGGGAGGAAGTTTACTGACTATGAATATTAATTAATGTTTATCTACTATGGGTTAATTTGTTAAGCAGAATTTTGAGCTTTTGATAACAGGTCAGTTTACATGACACCAAGCCTGCTGGCAACAGAGGGAGTACACCCATCTCAAAGGGGCAAAAGGACAAGAAAGACATGGAGCTGCTGGAGTGTGTCCAGAGAAGGGCAACTGAACCAGTGAAGGCTCCAGAGCACATGAGGAGTGGCTGAGGGAACTGGGATTGTTTAGCCTGGAGAAAAGAAGACTCGAGCAGACCTTATCATTCTCTACAACTACTTGGAAAAAGGTTGTAACCAGGTGCGGGTTGGTCTCCTCTCCCACATAACAAGTGACAGAACAAGAGGAAATGGCCTCAAATTGTGCCAGGAGAGGTTTTGATTGGACTTCAGGAGACATTTCTTCACTGGAAGGGTGGTCAAGCATTGGAGCAGGCTGTCCAAGGAAGTGTGGAGTCACCATCCCTGGTAGTGTTAAAAAAATATGTGTAAATGTGGCACTTGGGGTTTTTGTGGAACATAGTAGGGTTAGGTTAATGATTGTACTCAAAAATCAGGCCTTTTCCAACCTTAAGGATTCTATGATTCTATAATTTAATTCAGAACATTGAAAATGGTGCTATATGAGTGAAAAGAAACAGCAGTCATGTGCTCAATTAATTTCAGAGATAAACTTGGTTCTTTACAGTGAAACCTGAAAACAAGGAAACGTGGCAAAACAGAGAGTGCATAAGCCAATGACAAGTGGTGCTTCTCTGTTCTCCCTAATGATGCAATAAAGAGAAGATGTTCAGCTTCACCTTAAAGTCCTTCTCCTGCATTGCTCCTCCTATGCAATGGAGTGAAGCCCTTCAATTTGCTACTTTCTTTTTGTTCAGACTAATACGGAGATACTAGTGGAAGTGATTGAGACTAAGGGGTGTAGCAGCATCTTGTCACTGAAGAGCATTCATGGAAGCTGAGTGCATGACTACCCAGCAGAATGAGAGAATACACAGCAGAGTAATATTTTTTTTTTAGTGTAAGAAAACCAGGAATAGTCAAGTCATTACAGATTGCTAACACGCCTGCGCTTTTCAAGTTATAGTATACAAAGTTATTCTTTTGTTTTCTATTTTGTTCATATGAAGTCTGCACTACTCTTGTTTGTGATCCCTGAAAAACATGTGGTTTGTGAGATTGTCTCTCAAAAGCACTCAAATTCATGATATGAGCAGCAACACCACTGGGTGAAGTGGTAGCCTCAACAAGTCTCTTTTCTGGCACCAGCTCTTCCCTCCCTGAAAGTATAACCTTGAAGGCCATTTACTCCTCCTTGAAGAGGGCTGAGTGTGAGTGGTTGATGCTGCTGCCCCCCTGCACCAGCTGCCTGCACTGCCTTTGCAGCTGGGTTGCACTCCCCAAGCAGCACAGCTGGTGCTTCCCTAATATTCACTATGGAGAGGCGTGGCAATGCTGCTGTACAGCCTCCCTCTCTCAGGTACCACCAGGTGTGGCTGGCTCTCCCTTTCCTCAGGCTGCTCCACAGAGTCACCTCCTGGCTGGACCAGCACAAAAATTCTACGCTCACACAATGCAAATGGGCTTTCAGTCCTCCTGTCCTCCTTCACAAGCCATCCCCAAGTACAGAGACTGTTCAGCACCAAGGCAGGCCAGTCAGTACAGCCTGTTGGGCTCAGGCCTTCTGCACAAGAGGGTGAAGTAGCTGCCATCTCCAATAGGTGAGGACTGTTGTGCTGGGATGCCTCTCTTCCCAGCTACATGCAGAGCCCAGCCCCTCCTCAGCCAGCCCTTTACAATTGGTTTTTCAAAGGGCCTCTTGCTTGCTGCTGCTTTGGTGTTGCTGGCTGCTCTCACCAAGCAGGCACAGCAGCCTAGTGAGACCTTTCTTTGCAATTTCCATGCAATGGTATACATTAGATAAGCCTTAAATAGTCTGCACCTACCTCAGTAAGTAGCTCAAAAGTGTAGCATACCACAGAAAAGAAAACCCTTTTTTCCATTAAATTAGATGTTAGGCATAATGCAAGTAGCTTTCTCCTTCATCTACACCCAGATTTCATCACTGAAGTCAATTGGAGCTGCACCTTTACAATTAAGAAAATAATTTGACCCAGTTAGGTGTCACAGAACAGACTTCAGTGGATTGCACAGACTGAAGAGAGAGCAGAATGCTACCCATTGAATTTACTATCATGTTTGTTTTGGGAGCTAAATTATTCCTCCTAATTCTGCTAGCAGTGTAATATGCTGTCTCAGTAATGGGAAGCATATGAAAGCAAGCAGATGGTGAAAGCAGAAAAAATCCCAGCATGTCCTGATAATGTAGTAAGCAAGTTCATTTTTTTGGCATTAGACTTTCATAACCAAGGCATGGTGATAACAAGTACAGACACATTTTTAGAGCACAGTTCATCAAAAAATACAGCCAGTTTCATTGCAGGGCAATGGAAGATTACTTTTTGAGACTTCTATATAGATAAAACGTAGATGTGAATGTTGTTGAATTAGAGCCATCATTTATTATTGCTAGAAGATGAGTGACAGAACAGATACTGGTCAGAGTGATTCCATCACAGCTCCTGTGTTCTCTCATATCATTGTAAATATAGTGTCTTTTGCCCATTGATTTGCAAATATGCAGCCATCCTGCATTACAGAAATACCACAGACCCTTCAATATGGGTTGTTATCACTGAGGGCACTATTGGAAATTCAAAACATTTTATTTTCCTTTAAAAGTATGCACCCTCCAGGTTGAAATTTTGAAGTATGAGGTTGTTGCTTTTTGGATATTTGTGTATATCTGCAGTACATGAAGCTCCCAGTCTAATTCCTAGAGCCTCTTGCTTCTCCTACCCACATGTCCCATTCTTCCAGGACAGAAGGCAGAACAGCCTCAGTGGGAAAAAACACCCATATGTTTAGCCAGTCTGAGAAAATTGAGACAACCTTGACTCACTGACTGAGCAAAAGGCCCTGAAATGTGATTTCTGGGGAGGACACTATCCAGCCTGATGACCTTCAAACTACATTTTTCAGTTTCAGGACAAAACATGGGCAGAAACAATGCCAGATTCACCACTTATCATTTTAAGATTTGTCAAAGAAGGGATAAATAAATCTTTGTTGTGATTTTCATTTGAAGTAATGAGGCCACATCTTCATGTAGCTGCAACCTGGACCAATGTTCAGCTTCCAGGAGTTTGTTTCGGACAGAAAAAGCGAGGAGGAGACATGAAAACCACTGCTGCAGTGCTGAGTTCAAATTGAGGGGATAAATCCAGATCTGACATCACTAATCTCTTCTGTTGGGAAAAGGAGTGAAGAGAGACAGCCCCATTTCTCATTAAAGGATCTAGTTGGTTACAATCCTGGGTTTTTTTCCCACCTTGCACTAGTACAGCACACTAAATTATGTAAATGTTTTATTTTTAAAAAATATTTCATATGCGTTAGTTCATTCTTGACTTGAAGAAAAAAAGGCAAAAGTGTAGTTTTGATAGTTTGATCCATCTGAGGACTCCATGTTTTCTGCTTCCCGAGGAAAGTTTTCTTCCTTTATAATTTTAGTAATGGCTTGCTGATTTAACCTCCAAGGAGGTTTCGTCCAGATTGCTTTTAGTATTTTTGAGATGTGGTGGTGACATTGTTCAGATTTCTTTGATGTCCCCATGTCCCCTTCATTTCATTACTTGGGCAGGACATGGAGCAGGGAAGAAATGGAACTGACAATCACGTCCTCAGGCCGTAGCTATTTCTCTGCTCCTTTGCCTGTGGCACCATTTTTTCTCATGTCACCTCCCCTTTCCAGGTCTCAGAGACATGGCAGAGCAGGCAGGTGACCTTTGCTGCCAGGGTCAAGTGGCTTTGAAAGCCTGAGCTGGGGCGAAGCCTGAGCTTTTTTCCTGGCAGAGCCTTGGGCAGGGACTGACCTGGGCATGGGTCCCAAAAGACCTGCTCAGACCCCCACAGTGGGGCAGGGATGGGCTGGGCAGAGCCCTGGCTGAAATGGCTGTTGGGCCATGGGCAGCAGGTCATGTCAGAGCATCGCCTTGCTCTGCTGTGCTGCCATTCTGTAATCCCTGCATCTCTTACAGGACAAGAGCCTGAGGTCCCTCCTGCAGAGAATTGAGACCTTGATCCCAAATTGCTTAGGCTGAGCTCAGCAAGCCTATTTTCAAAGCAAAGCCTGCTCTCCGTGAGTAAATTTCCCTTTCAATTTTCCCTTGAAAATCCTGCAGCAAATGACTTTAAATGCAGTGTCTGTGTGTAACTGCTCTTTTTGGTGTGTTTCCCGTAATGAGCCATAACATATGTGTGTGTCTTTACACACCTCAGAACAATGCTATGCAAGCATTAGGGGATTTTTCTAACAACTACTGAATGTGCTGCTTTTCACAGCTCACCCAAACACTCCTGCCTGATAAGCCTGCCTGCAGAGGGACGTTATCTGTATTTCTAGAATCAGTGGAAAAGAGAAAAAAAACCAGTGGGAGGCATATCTGAATATTTTAAACTGCTAATTCTGATGCAAGCAAGTCACACAGAGGACACTTCTTGGATGGGGAAGCCTGAGGAGGTGTGTTTGTGGAGCTGTAACACTGTCCAGAGAAGGAAGTTCAGTGAGAAGTGCAGAACCTTGAACTCTTTCCTACTTCCTATCTCTGTGCATCCTTGAGTCAACTGTTGTGTTTCTCCCTCTGTCAAGCACAATGCTAGTATATCCTCCAGTATAGCCATCCTCAGACATTCTAGTGCACAGTAGGTGAATTAAAACCACAGCAGCACCATATGTACCTTGCACATGTGTATAACAGTGCAGGAGCAGTATTTGCCCCAATGATGTCTTGTCTTCATTAGCACAGGGAAGTGCAGCACACAGATGGTCAAGAGCCATCACCCATTACAGCACAAGCAGCACCTCCAGAGCTGTGCAGGTGGGGTGCTTTCCCTGAGCCTGACTTTCCCTGGGCCCCTGACTCCTGAACTACTCCAGTCAGAAGTGTTCTAGCCCTGGGGCTCAGAAAACATCTTTCTGAAGAGTAAGAATTTCGCTGCATTTCTGATTTTATATGTGAAGCAACCCAGCCTGCACTAGCTAACAGGCATTTTTCAGAAGGATCTTTAGGCCAAGTCCTTCATATTTCAGTATAGAGCTGCACTGTTATTCAACACATTGCCTTTTCCAGGAATAGACATTTCCAGGAAAATGTAGCTGGATATTTTTGCCCAGTGGAGATTCTTCCATCTTTGGTTACTGTCAAAAGCAAAAGATCTTGCTGTAATCCACCTTCCCCATGAGGATGAGCCTCTGAGACAACAGTGTTCCTGCAGGAGAAGGGAGGCAGGAAGCAACACTTAAGAGCAGAGGACTGCAAGTCTGGAAGGTGTGCTTGCTGGGCAAAATATCATGTGCATCTTTTTTTGGAAAATCATGTAAGTCCAATTCTAGCTTCAGCAGGCACTCAGCACCAACCTCCTGACCATGCCCAATACTAGCACCAACTCCACAGCCCTGCCCTGCTCTCACTTGGACCATGTTACTCTATGAAGAGAATTTTATCTGCACCAAAATCAGGAAATTCATAGCTATAGTTCCCATAACAGCCATAAACCCAGGTATTCTGAACGAATAGTGGAAAAACCCTGAAGTTAGTTGCACAAGTGTTTCTCAGTAGATGCATGAGAGACCCAATGGTACAGGTGGCTTGGAGATGCTGTCTGCAACCTCCTCACCTGCTCCTGGAAAACCTGAGCATAGCTGAAAGAGGGGCTTGGGGGTAAAACCTTTTGACAGCTGATGCCAGGCACCAGATGTTCTGGGGTAGCTGTGGAGTTTCTGGTGACTTGAGACTATAATCCTAGTATTGGAGAAGGTGGCAACAACACTGTGTATTTCAGAGCCAGTGAGCAGCAGGTGTCTGCTGAACTCCACAGCAACACAGGCTCACCAGCATCCTCACTCAACACTGTGTCTTCTGCTCTAATTACTGCCCTTAAGTGGACTTCATCACTTTGGCAGCTGAGGGCTTCACACTTGTTAATGTTTATCTCTATAGATGCTCTGTGAAGTAAAGAAGAACTGTTATCCCCATTTCACAGAAGACTGAACCAGAAAGAGGCCATACATCCACCCCAAGGTCTCAGAGAGTCCACAGCAGTCTGTGCCTCCCAAGTCTGAGGGTCATAACCTCATTTTCCAATAATGACAGAATAGATACGGAACCAAAATTTCATGGGTAAATAAGTGCCAGGACCTGCTGGCTGGAGTCCACAGGCTGTGGCCTCCTGTCTCCAGCAGCATTCATATTTTCCTCTGTTATTTCAAATATTTTACTGTAGTGTTATCTTGTCTAGTCTAAACAATGGTCCCACTTGCTCTCGAGAGTTGTACTCTGTGAAGGAAAATGTTTAAAATTGTTATTATCCCCAGTGTTTGGGTTCAGACACAGAGGGGTGGATGCTCTACAGTCAGGATCCTACTATCCCTTTGCCACCCCAGCCTCCACACTCTGCCTGCAGTTGCACAGTGCAAGAGCCACTACCATCCCCACAGTCCCTTCCCACCCATTCCAAGGCTGTGCTCCTTCCCCAAGCACAGGAACACTGACAGCTCTAGAGTGATAAGGACATGTATGGCATCAGTGGCATCAGTCCAGATACACATTAATGGCAGAAGAGGGAAAAAACTGTGTCCCACATTCTGAGATGACCCACCATAGAGAAAGATCTGAGCTGTGATGTTCCTGCCTCTGGATATGCTGTCTCTTAAAGCAGGGAGGAGTTCAGCCCTCCAGTTCTGTTTCAGTCCTATCTACCTATCCAGGTGTTACTGGAAGAACGATTGATGTCTGCTTTGGCATGTGAGGTGTGCATCACTTGCCTCATTGCCTTAAAAGCAGTAAATCTCTGTTTATCTTGATGGTTACTTAGTAATGAAAACCAGTGGCCAAATCAGTTATCTGAAAGAGGCTAAATGACAACTTGCTCCACACCCTTTATAAGTCAGGCAGATAGCTTCAAAGCCCTTATCGGTTCCATGTGACTGGGTCTATCCAGAGTGGTTGGAACAGGCCAGCATACAGCACTCTGTCATCCTGGCATGTCCAAGCCATCCTGCTGCTGACCAACCAAGGACACATGGGTATTTCTTAAGTTTCCACTGTGATAAGACATAGCATCCTCTGACAGTTTATGAACAAACAGCAACTGTGTTTAGTCATGCCTTAAAATTTGGTAGATGTCCTACCCAGCTGTCTCAAAGCATTTGATAAACCTGGTCCTTCTCTGGACTCAGGAATTACCCATTGCAGTGGGTCAGATACCTTCATAGGGATTTGTTTGTGTTTTCCATTTTCCACCTGCAAATTGGGAAGAAGGCTATTCAGCCACTTTTGTGAAGGGATTTGGGAACTCTGCAATGAGAGTGCTGTTTAGGTATCAGATATCAGTAGCAGCCTGTCACACTGAATTCAGCAAGGGAATGGCTGGCTCTGTTGTTGCAGCACCCGTGGAGGACTCAGTTCTCAGATGAATTAAGATTCTCTGTGTGACTGAGTCTTTTTGCATCTTCCTGCCTCACCCTGTAAAATGGAGGCAATAATGTTTCCCTGATTGCATGAATTTTGAGAGGTAGTACATGAATGGTACTGAGACCATCACGATGCAACACCATGCAACAAATTATTCTGCAATAGCCACACACACAGCATTCATTTGCATTTGTATTCAGCAGACTGTGGAAGGAACCAGATTACTAACACCTGTACTCTAGGGCAAAATGCTTGGAGACCACATCCAGACATCCAGGTAGGTGTCTGCTGAACTTCATGGGGTGTGGTGTCCAAGTTTGGGCTTGAATGTAGATTGCACAGCTAATTCCTACTTAATTTATAAAAGTCTGAACCTCAACATGAAGGCAAATCACTGACTTACTAGGAACCTGAATGAGCTGCCCATTTTGTGCCTTGGGTCTATGTCTTGAAATTACTCTGTTGTCTGCTGCAATCTACTCTGAAACTGGAGATTTGTTTCTACAGGAGGCAGGGATACATTACGTCACCAAACTACTTCCAGTCTTTTCCAGGATTACAAGTCAGGGAATGGTGGGTAGATCTTGTGATTTCCATCCTGCAATTTAAACCAGATGGGCTACCCTTGCAACATAAACATTTAAGCAAGAAAAGCAAAAAAATGGCAAAAAAAGTTCTGTTTCCCAATTAACTGCGTTATTATGACTTACATTTTTTAACAAGATGCACATAAAGCTAGTTTACAAGAAAAGTTGATCACTGTCTTTGATTCATCCCAATGAAATGTGGAGCAAGGAGGTAACCATAGTATAATACAGAGGTTGACCTTATTGGAAACAGAAAGCTCTCAATCTGCAGAAGACTCTCTCAGTAAAGTTCACGTTAAATTAATCCAAACATATGAATAATTAAATGTGATCCAGTGAAGACATGTTACTGCCATCAGCTCAGGTAAGATTAATAGAACAGAGCACAAACTTTGGCAACTGAGAAATAGAGAGATTATGAGACAATCTGTGACCAGATTTCTCCATCCCTGTCAAGGCAGTACAGTTAAAAGGCTCTTGTCCTCTTGCAGTACAATATTCCAGCCCTACTGCTTGTAACAGGTACAGGGGCTAGTATCTGTGAGCTTCCCCTCTTGAGAAAAAACAAGGTGAAGGCACAAAATGCAGCAGCTTTTGCATAGCTAGAGCCATTGGGATGTGAGTAGGACAGGAATTGTTGCAGGCAATGAGAGGGAGGATTTAACCTGAATTAAACCTCAAGACAAAAATGATCAACCCACAAGTCCACACTGTATTTTATTGTTTGTTGCCACCATGTTGTTTATTCTCAGTTCCTTCATTTTGATACAGGTATCAATACCTGAAAAGTATTGAATATGTGGCTGGCATACTGAACTAATAGAATAGTGGTAAAAATCTCTTTCCTGTTCATTTACCCTTTACATACATGAAAGACAAGACAGTATCAGAAGCAGAGGAAAAAAAGAGACCGAGATAATTAGACGCCACTCATCTCAGAACTTGAAAGCCTGTGAAATAACTAAGAGATGCTGTGAAAAAATACCTGCCATAATTAAAATGGCTGATTGGTGAGAGCTGCATCGAAGGCCAGTGTATGGGGCCTTGCTAGAAACATTGCTGGAGGGAGCCAGATCTACATACCTGGGGAAACTCAAAGCCAGATGAAGTTACATGGGAATTTCAAATCACAGGCTTGCAGGATGAATGCTTAGCTTCAATGGCACACAGCAAATTAGCACAACACCAGAGCAGACCTGAAGCTCCTCCTTCATGGCCCTGGGCGCCAGTAGAGCTAAAAATTGAAATCATTTGCCCAAGCCACATCTTGGGAAGCTGTCAGGAACAGTCATCATGGCAGGTAAAGCCCCAGGTTTTGACAAATCCCAAAGTAATAGAGATTAAGAGATTAATGGTCTGATTTTCACTCTTTTGACTTTAATACATATGCTGTTCTATCCAGGTCTGAGGCACTGTGGCAGCCCAAAGCCTCTGAAACAGATTTGGGGATGGAGTGGCTGAATTTGCTGAGCTGGCAAAGAGCTCTGGGAGATCTGTCAGGACAGTTGCAGAAGCCACTTGGACCAGCATTGTAGCACTTTCTGACTCTTCCTCTGCCACAGTGAACTGGGATGCTCTGTGTTTTTAATCAATTTCTATGTTAAATATTTGCTTGAACCACCTGAGGAAGTGGTCTGTGCCGAGCAGGGTTACCTTTTGCTGCAGGAGACCGGTGCTGTCACACAGGGCATGATGGTGGTTCCGCAGCGTTGCTTCAGAGCAGAGCACAGCTACACCAGGGAGCAAAATCCTTAACTCTGCCCAAGTCAGATGTAGGAAAGTGCAACTGCCTGTGCTCAGCAGCATGCTTGGGAGGGCAGCATGGAGGGTGCCAAGCTGGGAAGGATGAGAAGTGGAAGAACCACGGAGAAGGGAAAAAGCCTGGGAAGCAGGTGCTGAGGTGAATGAGGAGGCATAGTGTGGTGGTATAACTTATATCAAAACTTCCCGGCATAAAAGGGGGGGCAGAATCGGAAATGAGGTATTCCAGAGCAGTTACTACAGCTTCCGCCTCCAAAAAACTCATAAAAACCCGGTGAGCAC
>VZTZ01040307.1:223630-293443 GCA_013400955.1 Drymodes brunneopygia
CCCCAATGTAGTTAAAAAAAAATAGGCAGAAGAAAAAAGTCTGCATATCATCAGAAATGCCTGCAGACCGCCTTGGCTGCTGTTTCCTTTCCCACAGCATCTGTTGAAACCTGAGAACATGCCTGTCAAATCAAGGTCATTTTACAATAAAACCCTGCACCGCCGCCTCCCTCTCTCCTCCCTGGATGGTGTCCCACACTTTCCATCCAAGGAGGAGTTGAGGAGATGTAGCCACCTGCCCCATGCCCACTGGTGTCCTGCCCCAGTCTGGCCTGCTGCTGGGCAACCTGAGAAAAGGCTAAAAGGTGAAAGTAACAAGGGTTGACTTTTTTTATAATTGAATGATCAGGCCATGTTTCTTTGCATGGACATCTACGGACCTGGGAGACAAAGCTGGGATTAAACTCCCTCTGTTCCTTTATATTATGAAGTTATATTAAAATGTAGTGATTGGACTTGCATGTTAAGGCCATTTCACAAATCTTCCTCACCTAATAAAAAAAAAAAAAGGTGGCGAATGACTCTGGGAAGCCCTGTGCAATGCTTTTAAGTAAAAAAGAAAACACAGTTCTGTTACAGCATGCTATGAGGAGAAAAGCAGAGATATGAGAATAAAATATACTTCATTGCTGCTGAATGCAGCATGAGAAAATCAGACTATTGTTGAAAATTGAAGTTTTACTTTGCTGGACTATTGAAAGTTTATTGTGTGTGAAAGGAGAGACCTATTTTGCTTTTGAAGCAGGAGAGAGTTATTTCACGGCAAACTCCCAAGAAAGGTGTGAATGTTTTTGCTTATTTTCTTGGGCAGCACCCATTGATTTCAGATGTTTGTGATAGAGAGCTGCCTTTGAGAATTCACTGCATTTTCTCCAAAACATTTCCTTTTGTTGCTCTCTTTAATCTTCATTTTGCAGTGACCAAGCTGAGAAATAGCACTTCAGAGCTTTACCCACTGTATAAGTCATCACTTTGAAACCTTAAATGACTGGTTTGCTTGCATGTTACACTTTTTGCATTATTATGCCTTAGGAAAACCAGAGGCTGGTGATCAGCTCTTGCAGATCAGGAGGTAAATCTTGCAGGACACTGAGGTGAAGATGATCAGTAACCTCTTTACCCATACCCTTGGATCTTGCTGTCCAAAAAATCCAAGGCCTGTCTTTAAAACTTGGTTGCAGGCAGAACAGGCTGAAGGGATGGTAGAGCCAGAGTGAGCTGTGGTGGCTTCTGACTGAGGAGTCCCTGTTGGCAACTGGGCTGGCTCCAGGGTGCAGGAGGTGGGACCCCCCTCCCTGTGTTGGGGAGAGGCTTAGGGAGTCAGGCAGTTGTTTAATCCAGTCACTTCTGATTAGACAAATGCTGCTTTTAATTGCTGTGGAGTTCAGATGGAGAAAGTTTGGCTTGGTAGCGAAAGTGTGCTTTTTCTTCTAGAGGCGAATTTCCTGTTGTCGGGAGCAGCGTTATCGGCAGGAAGGTTCACCGGCAGGAAACGTGTCGGTTACTTGTTTTTACATATCGAAGGAAATGAGCTGGATTAGGTATCTTCGAGGTTTACCCTTCATCAGCCTCTGTGTCTGTGCTACTTAATTTATCTCTAATGGTTTTAGTTTGTGAAAGTTTTATGATGTCAGGCATTCCCAAAGGAGATGCAAGAAGTTAAATGCTAGTGTTGTCCTGTCATTTTTTTTTGCTGTTATAAAAAACCACCCCACCAGCCTCTCTGGGCTATGTTTTCAGATGTGTCCAGTTTGCAGTTTTTACCTTTTGAGCCTCATTGCTGATACTCAGGTAGGCTTTTCTTTTTCTTCCCCCATTAGAATGAAAGATCAAAAAATGCACCAGTTATTTTACTAATAGGAGCAGTTCTTACAGTGCTAAACTGCCTTTCATCATGGATCATAAATCACTTTACAGAAATTAATGTTCTAATATCCACAGAAGTTGTGGGAGCATAGGAATCTGAAACTTAGCATTTCACATGGACTGCACAAAGTTGCAAGGCAAATTAGAAGCAGAGCTGGGAGTCAAATTAATTGCCCCTTAATTAGCAATTGCTAATGGATTAAAACTTTGAAAATATGTTTGCGTTTCCCAAGCGTACTCATGCTAATGCACCAGTGCGGTGTGTGTGTTTGGGATGTGGGGCTGGGGGTGAGAATATAAGTAATGGTTCCAGAAAATGCCAGTCATTCTCTGGTCCCTGCCCAGCATGGCTGGGATGCCAGGTTGGAGGCTTGTAAGATTAGACATGGCTTTGGACAACGGTCCAGACCAAAGGTGAGGGCTGGGGTTTAGGTCTGTACGTTCTCATGAGCAGGGAGGCTCAGGGAAATAAATGTTTCTCTGCTGTCAGCTCACCAACAAGGTTTTTATGGTGTTAAGCTCTGCAGAGGGTTTTGAGGGGGAAACATGGAAAAGTTATATAAACTTGTGAGAAGCTGCCTGCCATGCTGAATAGGTTCAAGTGGTGGTTTTTGGTTGTAGGAGATGTCTTGGTGTTAGGAGCTGTTCCTGGCAGGAGAGGCTAGCAGAGCAGTCAGGGAGGCTGAGCTGGACTGGAACAGGACTTTTGTGGCTGATGCTGGAATTTGCCTGTTCATGACTTCAGATGTAACACAGTGCAGTGGGACTTAGGCCACAATTTTGCCATATTTATAACGAAACTTCATTTGCCTTCTTACCTTCTTTCATGACCAAATCAAAGTAATACTGTAACAGAATAATGGAAAAAAAAAGGACTCCAACAGAGCAGTGTTTCGGTTAAGTGCAAAACTTACAGCTGTGTATTTTCAGAAGTGATCAGCGGATTCTGGGAAACCAGCCTGAAGTTCTGCAATGCAGGGCAGTTTTTGGGAAGTGATTCTCTCTTAGAATTTTGGAAATTCTGCTCATTTAAAAATGCCTCAAGTTGAGCTGCCAAGCATGAGAACAACTCAAGCCCTCCCTAAACTCACTGTAAGACTTTAGGTGCCTTTAGCGTCCTTGGCACTTACAACTGTTCTGAACTGAAGCTGGTTGTCTAGCCAAAAGTTTGTACCTTGGGTGTCACTGTAGCCCTTGAAGGAGTGAGGCTCCCTGTGTCCTGTTTGTTCCCTGTTCCTTGAGGATGGATGCAAAGCAGTGGGATAGCCCTGCTCTGGAGGTGGCAGGTGAAGAGGACCTGGGGAATGGCTGAAACTCGTCACTGCTGAACACACAACTTTCAGGGGAGTTGTGTGGGACCACCCTCACATTAGCCCAGGTGCTGGCGGCCACTTGCTTGCTGGGGATCAGTTTCTCTCCACCACTCTTAGGAAGGTACATAAGGGACACATTATGCTCTTACAAAATTCTCCATAAAGTGCATCTATTCCATAATGTCTGCAAAAATTGGACAGGCTAAGTCTACTGGAGGCAAAGCTTCTACTTACTGTGTTGTATAGTATTTTGTTGCTCTTTTCTTTCTCTTGTCTGTAGTCTAAGAGTCTCTGCTGGAGATGGTTTTCTCTGTGTCCGCACTGACTGCAGGACAGACAGATGGCAAGGCTGTGATCTCTGATCAGGCTTGGTAGGTCCCACTGAATGGAAAGATCTGCCTAGATGTCTGATACTGAGATTTCTTTTGCAACATTATCAGGAATTTATATCAATGTTAGCTGATACAATGAAATTTCCAACACTGAATGTTTTACCTTTTACTGGAAATTGATTAAAGCCAAATAAAGACAGGTATTATTCCAGGAGTGGGATGCATTTGGCCTACACCAGTTTCTTCCTTTGCCCACCTCCCACGTTCTGAGTTGTGGTGGGACCCTGCACTGCACTCTTTGCCTCAGGCCAAATGTGAGATTCCCTCGTCTGATCCTAATGGCAAACTGCCTACCTGCCACCAGCCTGCTGATAGAGCCTGCTCACCATATCTGGGCATACTTACTTTTGCTGCAAGGAGAGCACTCCAGACTTCCTAACAGACGGGACTTTAAGTTCAAGGCAATCCAAGCTAGACTCTGGAAAGCATTTCACAGAATGGCAGCTTTGTTAGAAATTGCTTCTTAATACTATGTGGCAAAGCTCTTGTACTTTTTAGTGTAGTTCTCTGCCAGACCTTTGCTGGCCCCACTGGAATGAGCAGTGGCCTTGTGTCTCCTGAGGCCCTGCCTTGGATCCAGGCTCACCAAGGCTCCCCTCTCCAACCCCTGGCACCTTTGCAGCACCCCGCTACAGAGCTGCCTTCTGGTTTGTCTCTTGGGCTTCATAGTGAGGCCAAACTTTTCCCTGGACAAAGCTGGCTTCTGGCACAACAGGCAGACATGAGCTTTCCCAGCCCAACCTATTTGCAGAGGGTCCTGCTCACTGGCACTTCCTTCAGTGAGATCTTCCTGTGGACGATTTAATTGCTGGCTGGGCTTGCTGTCAAGAGGAGCAGAGGCATTAGAGGGGTTACAAGAGGTTATTAGAGATGGGAGGAAGATGTAGGTCTGACCCATCTAGAGTTAACTGAATTATGTCTCATTTTACCCCCAACTCCAACTTGTTTTGAACTGAGTTTTACAGTAGATCATTTGTAGAAGCTACTCAATTAATATGTTAATTTTAACACCAGATTTTGTAAAGCTTTTATGTTGGAGGTGGTGAAGGGATCCAAGTGTTTTGATCCTATTTTTATCATTATCTTCACTGTGTTTTTCTTACTCTGTGCTTTGCAGAGAGAAGTGAAATTTTAATAATTAACTAATATACTTTCACTTCATTAACATTTTATCATTTTGGCATGGTACATATGGTGAAGTCCTTAGTACTCTCATTAAAGACCTGATCTTGCCTCCACATTGTTGCAGCCCTCCAGGTGTGCAAAACTAAATGCAGATGCTGTTCTACTTTTTGGAAAGAGCTTTTCTCTTTTTTGAGTAGATACTAATCTGTATCATGTAAGGTGATACATGATACACTAATCTTAACATGTAAGGCGGTTTTTGGTGATTTTTTGGTTGTTGTTGTTTGTTTGTTTTGTTTTTTGTTTTGTTTTTTGTTTGATGGGGTTTTTTTTAATAAACTGGAGCCATTTATACAAAGATAGCTGCAGTGGTTAGGTCAGATCCGCTAAGTGCCAAGTCTCCAGCCATTACAAAACTTCACCGTGTGGTCTAGAGAGTGTGAAGATGCAGGGTGTTAATGTGGTATCCATTGCATCATTTTATACTGTGGCATGTTTGGCTTAAGCAGAGATTTATACTGGTATTAAAATGGCTATGAAACTTTCAGCTTACCTGGGATAGCACAGTGCTTGGTATTAGGGAGCACAAATAACATGCAATGCTTCATGTAATCTTGGTGATTCAGTACATGCATTTGGAGGCATGCCCACCTTGTATTAAACATGTGCTTTTTAATTGTGTCTGAATTTGAAATTGGTGTTCAGCTTTCATTGTGGCTCTCCTTCCTTTTCTTAAATTCCTTTTTTAAATTCTTTTTTTCAGCTCTATTTTATCATAAAATAAATCTGTGAATTAGTGAATTATTTCTTACTGTTAATTAAATATTGTTAACACACCAGATTATTTCAGGTGAATTCAGAAGTCTTAAGAAGCCAAGCACTGACTTAGGAGTGGGCAGTGGGTAGATGCAAAAGGCTGGAGAGTCGAAGGGAATGTTCTGGGTTGGGAGCAGTGGAGAGCTAAGGGACATGTAAGAATTTCAGGAGGAGTCATGTTTTGAAAAGAACGTGGCTGTTGGGAGTCCAGAGGGCAAGAGATCACAGTAATAAATACAGAGATGTTGAGGAAACTGGCTGAAGGTTTTTACTTGTCAAATAGATTATATTTGCTTTTAGAGGCACCAGGACAGAAACTCATCTCTTGTAAATTGGTATAATGCCATTTGAGTTAGTGGAATTACACTGACTTACACCTCCTGATGGTGTGTCAGGTGGTATTACAAGAAGGGTGAGGATGTGAAGAACGGTGGAACTGGAAGAGGTTATAGGCCTGGGCAACAGGGAGGGTGGAAGTTTGTTTAGAAGGGATAGAGAGGCTGGGCAAGGAAAAGAAGATCACAAAGTCCATTACAGCTGTATTGGGTTTGATTTGATGATGAGATGCCCAGAAAGATGTCAGCAAGGCAGGCTGAGAGGTGGGCTTGGGTAGAGAGGAGAGTTAGTGACAAGAAGGACATTTCCCATTGGCACAGTAGGGATTGGTGTCAGAGTGGGTAAGATTGTGCCCAGGGTGTGGAGGGTATATAGAACAGACCAAGACTAAGGCAGCAGGACAAGACAAGACAGCAGGAGCTGGGGGAGAGGACATGGACGTACAGAACAATTACTAGACAAGGATGAAGAGGGCCAGAAGACAATATCTCACAAAGCCAAGATTGGACAAATGTCTTTCAGTCTGAAAGGAGGAATAGCAGAACCATAAAATATTATTTAGGTTTAAGAATAGAAAGGGAATGACACTGACTTCTTTAAAGACATGAGCCATGAATAATCTGTACTAGTTAGTAAACTTGGAAAAGCTGAACCATAAATAAGCTATATCTTCACTGGTATGTGTAATTTTTCCCCTCCTCACTTCTGTTACTGCAAGTAGTCTCATGTAATGGTGCAGCAGACCTTAATGTCCTGGGGGTGGTCACAGCAGCGTCACTAATGGGCGCTGCGCCGTGGTGCTGCCGCAGCTGCGCCGTGCCGAGCCCTGCGCCGAGCCCTTCTGGGGTGACGTGGCCCTGTCAGCCCCAGCTTACCCTGGGGACCCCCAGCTGGGCACTGTGCCTGCTGCAGCTGGCATCCTGGGGCAGGCTGCAGTCACGTTGTTGCTCAGGAAATTCAGAGAGGTGCTGGGAAGTCACTGTGTTCTCATTAAAAACAGCGGCATTGTAGCTGTGGGTGCTGCACACCAGGTATTAGAGCCCAGGTCAGGAAGTGGTGCAGTGCTGAACCACCTGTGGCTATAGGGAAGCAGGGGAGGCAGCAGATGGGGTTCCTGCTGGTCTGCCACGTCTGGCAAGAGCAGGGCTGGGTTGTGATGAAGAAGGTCTGAGAGAAACATTGCAGCTTCAGTTCATATTGTGGCTGAACAGGAGATCTCATGCGGGATGTAGTAGCTTTGTGCAAGGAGGAAGAAAACACAGAATGGAAGAAATGAGGTAAAATGTGGGAAAAATGAGATTAAAATGGAGGAAAAAAGAGGAAAAATGTAAAAATTAGGCACCTGTATTAGGATGTCACCCTTGTTCATGAGCCTGTCTCATTACTGGAGAAACTGTAAGCCATTCACAGTCCTGGGGCCCAGTGCAATAACTGGAAACAGTTGGGCTGGAAATGGGACTGACTTAATTGTACCAAGAGAAGAAAAAAAGGCCCTGAACAATCCAGCATTAATAGTGAAAAGTTAAGTGTGTTTTTAAAATATTTTGGTTTTTTTTTAAGCTGGGTTACCATTTCTGACAGGTGGGGAAATCTCCATTCCCTATTGGTGACTCTGGTGATCTCCCAGTCCAGCACCTCAGAAGCAGCCAGCCTGGGTGGAAAAAGTCAGTATCTTTAGAAAGAGCAAGCATTTTGGCTTTCCAAGAGGAATGATTTCTTTGTTTCCTAGTTGTATGGAAAGCTGCCATTGCTGCAGTTTGAGAAAAAAGGCTGAGCATCTTGAAGCTAAAATGGTTGAGAGATGACTCCTGGGGAAAGCAAGGAAAGATGTGGTGGGCTTGGAGGCACTATAACAGGTGTGAAGCCTTTCACCGTGGGTCACTCATGTGGGTTCTCCCCAGAAAGCAGTAGTTTCCCTGTTGCAGTGCCTGTCTGTGGCTGGGAATCCAGGGGCCTGCTCCTGTTCAGCACAGCTGGCAGGAGGTGGAGGGCTGGTGTGTGCTCCTGCAGCAGCCTTGCTCCAGTTCCTAGAGGGCTGACAAGGTGGCCGTGCACCCTCAGCTGTCACTCAGGCTGATTAGAGACTGTGGCTGCAGGATCAGGTTGTCTGGTGGTTTGTGCCTGTTCCATTGAAGGAATGGAGCAGATGAGGGCCAGGCACGAGTATATAGCCCCCGAGCCCCTTTTTAAGGGGGTAATTTTACAATGCTAGTGGCAAAGGCTTTTTTTTTTTTTACCAGAAAAGCTGTATTCTCCTTCCTCAAAGAGCTGCATGAAGCAGCCTTTGCTATGCTGATGTTGAGAATAGTATTAGTCTTGCCCACTTGTCCTTTCTCCCTTTGAGGGTTATGTCCCAAGCCGGTGGACTCTGCTCACTCCCTGTATGGTCTGTGCTTGGTTTATTTGATCCAGGCTTCCTCCTGTCTTGCTTTTTTTGCTCTCCACTCACATGAGGATGCCCGATCATGGTGTGATGTGGACAGTTCAGGAAATGCTTTGAAATCTGGAGCAGAAGTTTTTTTATAGTAATTTTTATTCTGAGTTTGTGTTCAGTCTTGCTTGCTACTGTTAGCTACTGCTAGTTCTGTGGGGATACAAGCTGGGACCACAGAGCAGCAGGGATTCCAACACCCTGCTCTCTCAAAGACATAGTGTGGAAAAACAATTTTTTTTCTGACCCCAAAAACTTACAGTTGATATAAGGTATTTGGAGCAAAAATTGCTCCTGTATAGAAGTCTCTATACCAATATAATTATTTGTCCTGCTTTCATGTTTCATATGCTTTATTTAAGCTCCTGTCACCTGCTAATGACATAGGGACATTGGGGAAATTTGGAAGGTATGCACAGTATTATTGGCATTTCTCAAGCAGCTGCTACTGGCCTGCTTAAATTCAGTGGATTTCTTACTGTCAAAAACACTTTTAGCACATGAATGAATGGGCAGGAAACCACCTAAATATTGATTAATGTTGACAGAAACTTCCCTCCCACCTCTCACTCATTCAAAACAACCATGATGAAGGCAGCAGAATTCAGCTCTTGGGCTATTGAAAAGAGACGGGTTTATTTCAAAAATAGTGCTCTGCTTTGGTGGGGTGTCTTGAGTGCTAGTGCTGGGAATCGTAAGACATCCTGAGTCAGAAGTGACCCACAAGGATAATTGGAGTCCAACTCCTGACACTGCACAGAATAGCCCCGAGAGTCACACCATGTGCTTGTGTGTTGTCCAAACTCTTCTTGAACTCTGTCAGGCTTGGGNTTCTCCAGTCTGTCCATATATCAAGGGTTGCCCCATCCCAGGTGCAGAATCCAACATGGATTGATTGTTTCCAAATGCAAGGGACAAGAGGTTCAGCCTAGGTGTGACATCTGTAGATGGGGAAGTGCTTTGTCTTCTATAAGTGTTGAAGTAAGCAACATAGCACTTCGGAAAATCATTCATTCTGGTGCCAGTATGGGCATGAACACTGTCAAAAATTGAAGCTTGTTCCTTTTCATGCCAAAATCTATTGATTGTGATAGTCCTAGCTGATTTCAGTGAAGATTTTGCCTCAGCAAATAGCTTGGCATTTGATCATGTAAATAGTTTATATTTCAACTCCACCTTTGTATTCAGGGGGAGCTTCTGAGGCATGCAGTGGCTGTTGCCACTTGTTGTGGTTTTATGGATGCAGAATTTGATGCTCCATTGCTGTTGCTGATAGTGATTTTGATAATAGTTATCACTAACTTGTATCCCAGTGGTAGGTAAAGTGTTAGTATTTGGCTGTTCCTCAGACATTTTTACTCTGTCAAGTGCATCTTCCATTGAAACCAAAGGTGATTTATTTGTGACTATTCCCATTCTGGCAGTGTGAGTGATGCACATATGGCTCTTCGGAGCCAGTGGATGAGAAGATCTCATAATACACACGTGTGCTGCAACATAGATTTTTGTTGTTGTAACTGTGATATCTTTATTTTGTTCTGAACAACACGCAATACATTACTTGTTTGCGCAAAATCCAGCATTTTACTGGCCAATGAAGCGAGGAGCAGGGGGCCAGACTTGGGCCCCTGGGAGCATTGTATTGGTCTTTAGTGACCTGCAGACTTTTAAGCCCGTGGACTGATCTCAAAGTCTTGTGACACAACAGGAGCAAATGAAGATGGGCTGGCAACACGCTTGTCTTGTGGTGGGGAGCTCTGATGTGCAATGACTGAACCCAGGTGGCAGCCCTTCCCTGAGTTACTGTCATCATGTCTCTGTCTTGGCCACCATGCTGTACAGAGCTGCAAGAACATGGTTGTAGTTGGCTAAATTTTTAAGGAGGGAACAGACAGATGTGGACAGCAGGATCACTGAAGACTTTTTTATTAGCTAATAAAGCTAACCTCCCTAAAATGCCTAAGTATAAGTCTGAAGAACTGCTTTGTCGATAGCTTCAGAAGAAGGAAACATGGTTAAGCTATAGAAATGCATATAAGGAGTTTATTACAGTATGTTAATTACCACTGCCCATAGTTATCCATTATTAATAAAGCAATTTCCTTCAAGATAAAATAATGAAATGTACATTTTCATGTATCTTTGTCAGTCAGAAGCACAAGAAGATACTCCTGTTCTACTTTCATCTTGTGGTATAAAATAATGCAACTCCATTGAAGTCAGATGTGGATAGCTAGGGAGAAGGCAGCTTCCTTTTTGGCTAGAGATCTTTAATACAACGTTGTTTTATTTCTGCACATTAAAGTTAATAACACAGCAAGTGTATTTTGAAGTTAAGTCTTTCTAGGATCTCTATATGTTAAATATCTGCCAACAAACTTTATAGTTGCTCTATAGGCCCTCACGATATATCATTTTGAGCTGCCTTCTATCTATTACATTTTATCTGCCTGCAAAATCCATTTCTAATTCTGGCCATATCTCCTTTGCGATCACTTGCCAGAAATCTATTCCCAGGATTCTCCTTATTTTAGTGAAATATCTCTGCTTCAGCACCTTTCCCAAGGTGGCTGATCTAATCAGGGCACTATCAGTTATCATTTCTTATTTCCTTTGCTAGCTCTGTCAAATGCAATGCACAGCCTAACAGAGTGACATTCAAATACTCTCAGTGACCAAGGCTATTTCCCTTTCTTTTACCCTCCAAAACTGGGTTTGTATGTGGCTTCTTAAGTATATGCCCTTTGCTCTATGTATGTGACTTATAAAATGCGCTCTGGGAAGAGTTAATGTTAAGCAGATGAAATAGCTGGCTCTTTTTTCATCATGGTTAAGTTCCATTGATGGTGACCGTCTAGATTTAAAATCCTACATCCACAACTTCATTTTTTCAGGCAGAGAAGAGCAATGCTTCATTCCTGCAAACTGTGTAAGAGAACCCTGCTTTGCCATCAGAGAAATGAAATTTTTTACCTCCCTGTTGCTAGCCTCCGTTCTTGTCTTTTTCCATATACATGTTTCTGTTTTAAATAGGAGTGTGACTGTGTGAGAAGGTCAGCATACTCCAAACAGAGTGCTTGTGTTTCTCAAATAGTCACCTGTGTAGCTGGATCCTCTGCTAAGGTTAAATGTAGTTTCTATAGACACAGGTCCAGCAATAGCATCCAGTTTTGGCCTCTATTTTTTTTTAACCTTGGATGACAGACCTCTTAGTGTTATCTTAGATTGCTGTCATAGACTAATGCTTATTCAAATAAGTGTGTGGCTGACTATTCCATCCACTCTGCAAGACAGAGTTATCCATGTGCATCCTCACAGCCCTTCGTTCTTTGCACCATTTAACACTTGCTGTCATAAGCCCTGCTTTGCTGCAGACTTTTTTCTCCAGTAGTTTTTGTGAGGGCCGAAGCCTAAATCCTGCTTTTTAGGAGGAGAGCAGGGAGCAGGCATTCACCAGACTGGCTGGGAGTGGGAAGAGAGCTCTCCATGCATCTGTCCTGTCTGCAAAACACCATGCAGTGCAACACTTACATGATGCTGGAAGCTTACCATGAGCTCACCTCTTGATTTCTTTTGTAATTCAGAGAACCAGTTTTTTTGGGTATTTTCCCCCCCACTGTGTGAATGAAACAAACCTGTCTTGCAGTCTGCAGCAGACCAACACATATATTTCCCTTGTAGCCTGTTGCAGGTTACAGAACTGTGTTTATTAGTTTCAGTCAGAGAGAGGAAAAATTAGGAAAATGGATTTTAAGCTGACAGAAAGAACCAGTGTGTTTTGTTATTTATGGCCCAAGATATAACACCAACCAGGTGCTCTGTGTTCCAGCTCTTTGGCACATCTTTTGGTGAGCTGTATCCCAGGTTGGTGAGCTTCCAGGGCAGGGTATTTGCAGTCCCTCCAGGCTGTCCCTTGGACCTGTCCCTCTGGTTGGCTGTGGAGCTGCAAACTGGGGAGCATCTGCCCTAGCAGGGGATGGCAGAGCGAGCATCTGGGTGTCTTTGAATGGTAATTTCCAGTGTGGTTAAATAACAAGGATGGTGTCTAATGGCTTAAAAAACTGCTCATAGCAGCATTTTTTCTAGCTATTTCTTCCCTGTAGGAAGGTAGAGAAATCTGTGTTAAAATAATAATTAAATGCTGACAGTACTAAATTTCTACCCAGCATGAATTGGCAGCAGTTGCAAACCAAAACATTAGGTCATTAAAGAGAAAAGAAAAACCTCATTAAATACCTCTGAATGTTTTTCTGATTAGGTATTCTTAAACAGAACATGTGGCTGTAAGAAGGTTGTACTTGACAGCAGCAATTGCTTTTGAGGGGAAAGGTAAAATACTGAAGTTTTAATGTGTATATATGTGTATTTGAAAGGATTTCATGCTGATCTTAGCTATGAGCCACCACAAAATCTCCCTGCCAGGAAATAAGTGAAATCCCTTCAATGTTTTGTTTCTGGAAAGAACAATTCACAGTGACTAATGTTCTCAGGGTTTTGTTTTGTTCTCTTTTTCCTTTTCTCTGGCTAGACAGAGTTGATTTCACACTTGAGAGTCCAACAGCCGTGGTGGACCTTGCTGTAGTGTTGGTACTATTGAAGCACTGAGAGGCCTGGGGCTGGCTGCAGTGTGCATCCTGCAGACACAGAGAGAAGGGTTTCTGCCCCAAGGAGCTTGCTGCCATGGGGTGCTGTATGAAGTCAGGTGAGGATTCAAAGGGGAGAAAGAGTGATACTGAGTACAGAAACCCCCCTTTACTTGATGGCCACTCATGGCTAAAGGTCCACTGCTCTTAGAGGTGAGCCTGAAGGGTTTTTTGTCAAAAAAGCTCTTTCATTTAAAGCACTGTTAGCAGAGGAGACTGCAAAGTAAAACTTGTCAAAAGGTGCATTTATGGGCTGCCACTTTTTACCTCCTGTTTCTTCCTCTACTGAGCTCTATCATATATTTGCTACAGTGTACTCTGTAATGATGTTTTGGGGGCTGATACCTACAGCACATGTCTGGCACTCCTTTCAGGTCCTCTTTAAGGAGTGTTGATGGAGATAGCAAGGAGGGGAGTAAATAGAGTTGCTGGGGAGCTTTGGTCAGTGTAGCAGAATTGTGGCTGCTGGCCCAGTGGGAAGCCCTGGATCTTGAGAGGAGTTGGATGCTGAATATCCCCTCTCCAAGTGCCAGGGGCATCTCTCAAAGCTGTATGACCTCTGTAGCCAAAACACACTTCCCAAGCATATGCTGAGTGTGAAAGGATGCTCTGGCTCTTGTGACTCCTGCTCCCATTGTGTCAGAGGAGCTCATTGTCTGGTGTGTGTATTAAGGTGCCAGGTGAGACATCAGAGGGTCATCCTTCCCTCTCCCTGTCTTCTGGCCTTTCTTGGCATACTTTTGAGAAACTGAGGAACAAGGGGTAAGAGAAAGGATTCACAGATGATTTCAAACTGTTCTGTTGTTCAAAGATTTAGCATAGGGTAATGCAACTTCTTCCTGTATTGTTATACTCCTGCCTGCATGCAGAATATGCGTATGAACAATGGTCTCACAAACAATTTCTGCTGCCTCCAGGAGGTAGGGGAAAGGTTCATCTGTAGGTGTTTGAAGAAGACTCAGCATTTTGTGCTTAGAATTTTACTCAGCACTTCTATTGGACTCTTTTAAGGTTAACTGGCATATTCATTTTTCCCTTGGGAGCTGTATAAGTTACACACTTTTTTTTTTTTTTTTCACTATGCATTCCAGAAAGCAATTTCTCAGGAAGCGTGGTTCTAGTTTAATCTCCAGATTATCTGTGGTTTATTTTTCCTCCTAGATAAAGGGGCTAAATAATCTGCCAACCATAATTAAGGCAGAGCTGGAGTCTCTGTATGGACATATGTGCGTCCAGATTCGAGAACTGCCGCTTTTAGTTGCAGTGTTACAGCTGTATGGCCTGAGCACATCAGTTATTTGGAGGTGAGCACAGGTGCTCTGGTGAACTTGGCATGTGCTCAGGAGTCAGGTCCTGAGCCCCCTGGAAATACCCTGGATTTGGAAAGCAGAGCAAAGGGCATATTTCTACAAATGTTAGAGCAGTGATTTTTTTGCAGCTAAATGCGGTGACTGAGAACAATGGAAAATTTTGGCTGTATTTCTCTCCTGTATGAAAATGTGCAAGCAAAGAACAGATGGGGTTAGAGGACTGCCTGGGGTTGTCTGGGTCTTGGGCTGCCTTCATCGCAGCCTTGGTGGGAGCAGAGTGACCTGCTCTCATGTCTGCTGCCTTTGCTGCCCTGCAGTTCCTGCCTCAGTCACAATCCTGCAGAGTGGCACATGCTGGATATCTGTCCGCAGTGTGCTGTGAGGGAATTAAACTCCCCCTGCATGAGGATACTTCCTCATGAGAATCGGCCACAACAGACCTTAGTGACAGAAAGTGGCTCTGAGAGCTTGGCCCTCGAATCTCCCAAGTTCGTGGGTCTTTGTAGTACTAGCACTGGGTTGAGACAAACTGCTTCTCTACTGACATTAATGTACTTGACCCTGTAGAGTGCAAGGTAGCCAAGCAGTTACAGGCCATTAATCTCCAAATGCTCTTGTCTAGTATTATATTCATTAACATGGGGCCAAACAGTGGTTTAGTTGTTGCCATGGACCATGATAAGATTTTTTTATCTCCTGGTTAGTGCTGAGTTTGTATCTAGTTAGCAGATGTAGGCAGATGTCCTCGAATTTCGGCAGTCACTGCACCAAAGCTAAAGCTCAGCATTGGTTCTTCTGCTAAATGTGCCTTCAGAACCAGCTCCTTTTTCTGTGCTTGGATGGCTGGCTCAGGGAAAGCTGGCTGATACACAGGTAGCTGTGGGCAGAGACTGCCTGCTTTTAGTTCTGCATGGTACATCACTTAGCCCGAGGCACCCAAGAGGCAGCTCCCAGACAGGCTGCTTTTTCACCCTGTGACCTCTTAGGGCACACCTGGAAGGGAGGTGGGTTGTGTTGTTTCCGTACACATTCCCACACTGAGTTTATTGCTTCACTTAGCTGAGGAGGAGCACTCCAGGCATCCCGCAGCAGAAATCCCCCTTATTCTTGGACATTGCCCAAGGGTTACTTGTCAGAACAATAATTGCTAAAAAATAAGGATGCTTAGCAGTAAGACTCGTGGAGTGCTTTGATAAGCCAGGCTGTGATGATTGCGTATAGAGGGATGTCCTTTTGTTGCTTGAATGGCTATAAAAGGCTTCAATAGCCTCTCTCTGGCAAACTGCTGGTGCGCGTAGTCGGGAGTTCGTCTGAGCAAGTTTTGCAAGCTCAGTGCCACCATACACATACTGATCTGTGGCTGCTACTGAGGTGAAAACTGTTTATGTTTTAATGTATTAAGTTCTGCCTTCATCCTTCTGTATAGAAGTCTTGTTTTGAAAGTATAAGAAAAACAAGAAGGAAGAATGTGGAGATGTTTTAACATAGCAAAAAGCATTTTCTTCCTACACAGTGCCATTTCGGAGAGGGAACAGCTTCTCCTACAGTTCTGTTTTGGTCTAGGTCTCTCTCTTCAGAGATTTAAACATATGCTTGTATCAGTTCCTCAACTGGTGTGTATCTGTTGACATAGTGTATATACTGACGTAAGGCGTGGTCTGCATTTACACCTGATGTGTTTGCCATGCATCTTCAAACTTAGCAGAGTCCTCAGGTTTTAAACATGGTCCTTTAACAAAGCTATAGCATGAGTGCTTTGGCACTTTTTGTTTTTGTGAGAAGAACATTGGCATTATTATCAATACTAAAAGAAAAAGATTAGGAAGCTGCTTTTTATCCTGACATCTATAGGATTTTTTTGGGTTTCACAAAGCAATTGCCCTTACGCAGCAGATGGGGAATCATAATGCTCCAGGTGGAGCAGGCTGTGGCACACCTGGAGCAAAACCAGATGTGCTGGGTGTTTGTGAAGAGTTGACACTGCAAGACTTGTCCTTCCCTCAGGAAGCTGCTTGCAGTTGGAGGCAGATCCATGCTGGTGGGGCACATAACATGCTCTGGCTTTGCAGCTAGTTCTGCTTCAAGTCTGGGTCAAAGCAGGGATTTCCAGAAGTCCATGAGTAAAACTGGAGCACAAACCCATTGAAAATCCATGTGTGTCCAGGTAGGTGGCTGTAATAATTCACAAGCCTTCGCTCTACTCAGCAGAAGTTTGGGAGCATGTTTGGGACCTACTGGGACTGCTGTGCCTGGCCATGGGAGGTTTTGCTTTCAGGTTTTATTTGTCCATGGATTTTTTTCTAGCTTAAGTAGCATTTGAGGAGATAAGGTAGCAACTTAAGCCTCTGTTCAGGCCCTCTGTAAAGATGGTAATTAGCAGAGACTGGGATAAAATCCTAGTCCTGATGGAGGATCTCAGTGACTTTTGAAGATGCTGAGATCATCTGTGGTAGGTTGGCCTCATCAGCTCTGTTAGATAATCTGTAAAAGACTCTGTCAGGCCACAGGAATGTAGTTCTCTAATTTTTGTTCTCTTGATTGCTCCTGTTGCTCTGGTTTTGTTTCTTGTTTTCTGCCCAAATCTAAGCATTTTCATGTTTTCATCCTATGTCCCACGCATGTGTTCTTTTGCTACTGAAAGAAAGGAAATGATCGTGCTCAAATTTCAGTCTTTAAAAAACAAGAGCATCAGTCTGATTCTGTTTTATTTTTGATCAGGTTACAAGGGATAAAGTTAACATTGTCTGAAGATGAAGGATACTATTATGCTTAAAGTTTACTAAGTGCAAAGTGATTTGGAAATAAGCTTGGGTTTTTTTCCTATAAAAATTAAAGGCATCAAGTAAGCTGAAGTGATTTTGGATGTGGTGTTAGGGGCTCTTTTTTTCCCTTCAGTTCTTCAGATTTGTGCTACAGAAGAGCAGGCTTTTGAAATGGTTGTGTGGAAATCAATAATACCTAAAGTGTGGTTTTTGGGTGTTAGACTTCAGGCTAGTTCAGCTGTTAGTAGGACCACTCTTAAATAAGTCCTTTAGGCTGATGTAGGTGGCTTCCTGCCATAAATACCGTGCAGTTTCTATTTTAGGCGGTTTGATTTTGTTACAAAATTTCTGCTCGTTCATCTGCTCTGCTATGATTTCTTTTGAGCATTGTGAGAGCAACATCCATCACAGAGTTTTTGTGGGCCTACATGTTACCAACTTGCTCCTCAAGACCTGCCCTCATGCTGCAGTTGTTCCCAGTCATGGGGTAAGGCAATCACAAAATATTCCCATCCCATGGATGCATCCTCTGCTTTTCGAGCTTGGAGACTGCAGTCAGGCAAGGTGATTTTGCCTGCCTGGGTCCATAGGAGTCAATGCATTTTGGTTGCAGTACTGAGGACTATGTAATTGGCAGTTGGAGTGACAAGACTAAGACTTCAGGTGTTCTGTCAAATCTGACAGGGAGCTGCCTGCTTGCTTTTTGTTTGGCAATTCATTGTAAAACCACAACTACAAGAGGATGAACCTTTTCCCATTTTTTTTTCCCCTTTTCTAGGCAACCTAGGGAGAAATTGTTAGAGTGTGCTCCTGTCTCTGGCTCCTATCTGTCATCATGCTGTAGACAGACATCCTCTCTTCTTCCAAAATATAGAAGATTTCCTGTTAGTTGTGTGGAAATCAGGGAGGGGGCAGTTTTTTTTTCCTAGAGTCTTCTTGTTGCTCTCTTGTGTAAGTTGTTCATTGTTTCGCGTTCACTGCTCATAACTGAAGATTGGTAAGAGGAGGATTGATTCTTTGAACCCTTAAAGAACAAAATTAGGCAAGGTGGAACTGGCCTTGATTGCCGCTTTGGCGTATGATGCTGTGCTCTTTTCACTGCACCACAGATGAAAGCCTCTGTTTATTCCTAAAAAAAAAAATCTGATGCTCATCTGAATTCAGTTATTTACTTGGAGGAAAAAAGTTTCCTTATACATGAGAAGGCTGTTTAAAAATCTGTGTTGGACATTTTAATTGCAGCGAGTGATGAATCCTTTGAAGTTTTATTACCTATTATATACTTGATTCAAAAGTTACCTTTTTGCAATAGCTTAAGGTTTTTTATTTGCCTGAGATTATTAACATTTCTGTTTCAAGCTTTGAAAGAGAAACTTTCTGAGCATGATTATGAACATTAGGTTAATGCATAATCCCCACTCAAAGGTTCTCCTAGTTTTCCACGTGCTTGTTTAGAGGCCATTCAAAGGTGCTTAGCTTTAATTGCCATTATGTGAGCACACAAAAGTAAGGACCCAAGAGTCTTATCAATTATTCTGTTCACAAATTCATTTTTAGATCGTCTCAGAGCTGTTCTAAGCTAAATATGCATTGAAGTTATTGGGACTTCTAAAGGTATTTATCCTATTGGGCTGAAGATTCTATTGTCTCCTTATTTAAATGCTCAGTGATTATACCTTTCTTGGTCTTCATGTAATTGCTGAGGATTTATTTTTTGTGACATTGTTTTTGGAGGTATTTTACCTGCATACAAACTTCTAGCTGCTGACATAGAAATAATATAAGCCTGTTTAGAAATGGCACAAATGTTTGAGTTTTTGTGGCTTTCAGTGAGCTGCAAGATCTTAAATACTTGAGTTGGAAAGGAAAAAGGAACCTCATCTTTTAATAGCCTACTCCAATGTTACTTGGAGGACTAGAACTGGGAAATGAATCTGTAATGTAGCTGGACCTACATCTTCCACCATCCAAGAGAAGCCTTTTCTGTAGTCACAGCCCCTGCTTTAGTGTCTTATCTAAAGATCTGTGAAGTTCACAGGGGAATTCAGAGTGGGTTATTGTCAAGTAAAAAACTGGAAATGCATTTCTTGAATGCAGGAAAGAAGTGTGTAAGGAAGTCTGTTTGGTGCAGCCTTCCCAATACCAGGAGGTCACAATAAGGCTGAGAAAAAAAAAATCAACGGGGCATTACACTGCAAAACAGAGTAGAAAATATATTTTTATGTGCTTATACTGTAAAATCGAGAATAGACTTGTAGAAATACAGAAGTACCCTATACTTAATGCAGTATGTTGCCCAAATTATGAACAGCTTTCTAGCACTGAAGATACTAACACCAGTGTCAGTGGCGGTAAAACACAACAGGCTGAATTCTGTCACATCAGATTTCAAGCTGCCCCTGACCTTTCTTGTCTCACCCACGTGCATCACTGAGCATGGGGCACTCCAGAAGTTGGGCTGTGTGGTCTCTGAGCTATCCATCTTCTCATATGTATATTGAAACCAATAACATGAGCTGGCGAGGCATACAGAAGTGCTGTTTTAAGCCCTGTCTCAGCCAGATGTTAGGAGCACAAGAAATGCCCTGGTTAATTTGAATTAGTTAGTTGAGCTGAATGCCCTGCTGTCAGGGAGGCAGTGGGAGATGCCACCCAGCAGCCTTCATCCCTATGCCACTGGTGGTCCCAGCCTGGGTGGTGGGTGTTCATGTCCCCCCAGCACAGTCCCAGCAGTGCTGTCCCTGCTGCTGTCTGGGGGCAGCTCGCACTGCAAGTGATGCTGATCTTGGAGAAATAAATAATGCAGGTGTGGAGGGGTATATTCATCAGCTTCCTTCACCGGCCTTGCAAGTCTGAGTTTCTTGTTCTTAAAGCTACCATGTTGTGCCCAGCTCTTTACTTGTACCTGCCCAAAGCCTTGTATGTCACTGTATCCTCGGCACAGCATTCACCCAATGGCATGGCCTGACACCTTAACCTCGGAGTCCCATTCAGCATGTCAGTTGTTTTCTATTTTGCCTTTTCATATCTTTTTTAAAAGAATTTTTTTAGACTCAGGGGTTACTAAAACATTTTATGTTTTATCTTTTTAGCATTAATATTTTTTGTTTAGTTAAAATTCTCCTCCTTTCTGACAAAACACCCTGTGTGTGTTTGGTGAACGAAGGTTGATCAGTTTTTCAGTAAAAAATTTCTGTTAGAATAAAGCTTCTCATTTGCAAAAAATCCTGAGGTTATGATTTTTTGGATCTCAAGCCCAGTATACATTTCCAGGTTATCATGGCAAGTAGTCTCCCCTAAATTTTCTCCAGGAAAAGCAAGTGCATTTTGTCATGAATCCCAGCTAATTTATTCCCCATTCCATAAATGTTATCCCCTACCAGTCCAAAGGCTGTCATTACGCTGCTGTCATTAACCATCTGTTTAGCATGTAAAACTCCTCCGGGCAGGGATCGCATCTTTGCTTTGTACTGTGTAAAGCTGAGCCTGTGGCTAACACTTGAGAAACAATTAATGATAATGCAGCTCAGTAGGGTACTGGGATACCAAGCTAATAAGAGTGGTATAAATGCCTGGCTGGATGGGATTAGAGGGAACTTCTATGTCCCAGTGGTGTGTCTCCAGCAGGTGAAGGGAAATAATCTTAAAACATCGTATGACAAGGAGCAGTGAAGAAATAGACAGCATTTCTGAAGGATGTACAAGAGAAAATAAGGCAAGAGAAACACAGTTTGGGCATGTGTTATGCTTTATTATTATTATTATTATTATTATTATTATTATTATTACTATTTTAATGAGATTTTTGCAAAAGAAATATATTTTTCTCTACCATAAAACAAGGGATCACTTCAGAACATTGGTATCATTAGTGCCTGCGTTGTCCTTTGCGTGGTCTTCTGCACGCATTATAAGTCAATGCTTTATTGTATTTTCCTTTGTATCTTAATGAACCCTGTGTGTCGGGGAGAGAGAGAGGAGAGAGAGAAGCTCAGTAGATTTTCATCTTATGTTAATCCATCAAAATCAAGTTAGTTGCAAGAGGTGGAGGAGGTGCGTGTGTGCGCGCAGACGTCAGCGCCCGGCCGAAAGCTTGCCAGTTGCCCAGCAACCCTCCCGGAGGAAGATGGATGTCCTGCCACCGGCTCCGCTTTTAGCTGAGCTGCAATGTATTCACGGTACCGCATCCGCTGCGCACTCAGGCGATGGGCACGGCCTCAGCTGCTGGGGGGATGCTGCCTCTCTCGATGGTTGGCTCTGGTGCTGGGGCTGGAGAAAATGCTTTTCATGCCATCCTCGTTAAAACTGTTAATTCGATTGACTACATCACGTTGGTTTGGGAGCAGGTGCTGTGAGCTTGTTCACATTGATGGTATTGCTCTTCCCCTCCGCCAGGGTCTTAAAGCCATATTGCCTGCAGAATCTCTCCCTCCTTTCCAGAAAGGTCCTTATCTGTGGTAACAAATGAAACCGTGGGCTGTAGGAGCTCAGCAAATGCTGTATGTGTCACTGACCTCTCTCTTTGGTAGTTTCTTTCATTCCTGAATTGGGCTCAGCTGGCATGGCCAGGTCTGACCTCCACATTGGCTGTGCTTCCCTGTCCTGTGGTTGACCAACATTAGAACACTCAGCTACACACACAGTGGACCAGGCACTGTTGGCTGCAGCCTAAGAAGCCTTTGGAGGAATCAGAAGGATCTTTTTGTTGAAGAGTTTTGTGCAAAGCCAACAGTTTAATGCCAAATAAGACTTGATGGTGTCTCCTTAATTTTATGGACTATTTAACCATTATAGGATGCATTTGTTCGCTATTTGGAACATCTTCCTTTAGAAGATGTGTCAGTCTTGTTCTCAAGGATGAATTTAAAATCCGTGCACATTTACAATGGTTGGACTAAATCCTGCTGAAAAGCTCACACAAAATACTACCTGTGTAATCGCAAATATCTTTCATGGTCTGCCTCTGGTGCCTTTATTTATGTTGACAAGCGTTTTACTTAGCGTTTGATTCAGGAAAGCAGTTATGAATGTACTTGACTTTAAATCTTTTTATAGGCCTATTGAAACTAATGAACTTCTTGACAGGTTGAAACTTGAACGTGTGCTCTGCTGCATCTGGACGTGTGTGAGTGATGTTGAGAAAGCAGGACCTGGGGGCCTGAGGAAGGCAAAAAGGGCTATGCTGGCGTGGGTGCTGTTGTATCAGGTTCTTTGACCACTACAAATCAGGGCATAGAAACTTAAAAGGGGTGTCAGGGAAAGCACTAATTCTCCTGAGGCAAAAAATTTTGCAGCCCCTTAAACTGAGAAAAATCTGCCCCAACCCAAGAAACATTGCTCTGCTTGCTCTGTATTGCTCCCTCCATTGCCCCCCCAGCAGCTGTTTGTGGGCATGCAGCTGCTGTGAAGCTGTTTCTTGCACCCGTGTCCTGGCGTGGCTCGGTCCCTGTGCCTGTGACCTTAAAGTGGAGCAGGGACTGCCTCTGGGAGATGATATTTGGGCAGGCAGGGAACACTCACAGCAGCCCTGAGCTGCGTGTGGGAGGGCAACATGGCTCTTGCTTACTCTGGGCTTCTATATGTGGTAATTATGTGTCATTTCAAATGCACTTTCTGGTAGCAAGCTATTTATCAACCAGCTATTGAACTTGTTATTTCCTAAAGCATTCAGTGTGTGGCTCTTGATTGAAAAGGTGCTGTTCTGTCTCTTTGTTCTTCCACCTTGCAAGGATTCTTTCTTATTCATTTTGTTAAAGTCCTTCAGCTCTAGATTGATAACTTCCATCACCTGGATGTTGGAGTGTTGTTCAATGACAGCTGTTGGTTTTGTCTGTGCTTAGACAAAGCTTAGAGCCTTTATTACAGATGTTGGAAGTGTTCCAGCCTGGCTGTCTGTCCTGTGCAGTAGGACTCACCTGGCTGGTGGGTGTGGATGCACACACCCGTGCAGGCAGCACCCCTTCACAGTCCTCAGAGAGAAATGAGCACTGGCTCAGCCAAAGGAGTGCTTCTGATGAGATGATTGCCTCTAGGAATTCAATGCCTCTGCTCTGCCTCTCCCCTGGAGCCCAGGTGACCAATGCAATGATAGGCAGAGGTCAGCACTTTGCAGCATCTTGGATTATGTGATGCAGATTACAGGTGTAACACCAAAGCAGGCTCACAGTGTCATTTTACTTATCTGGGATATGTTCAGAGCTTGATTCTGCTCGATGCTAGGTGTTTCTGCTGTCCCTTAGGATGAAAAGGAATTGAGGGCACCCAGTACAATCCATGATGTCCTAGAGAAGTGTGGAAGGGTAGAGAAGCAAGGTAGCCAATCACAAAGAGCCACTAAAGCAGCAACAAGAATATCTTCTCTTTTTTGAGACCATTTAATCTTTTTGAATGAGTAATACAATATTTATAATATTATAGTAGCTCTAATAACTTGCTTAAAAATTAAAAATAGTTAATGGGTGAAGTGGAATAAGCATGGTTAATGCTTCTCACTGATCTGCTGCTATACCTCCTGCTAGAAGTGTTTTATTTAAATGCATAATTTTCTCCAATTTTAACAACACTGACTGGAGCAAACATGCTGGCTGTGTATTGCCTTGGATGGTGTTTATAAAGCTCCCTCTCTGGTGTGTGTCCCAGCTATCAGGAGCACCATATCCTTATGTCAGACGAATTATCCTTTAGCAGAGGAGGGCTTTTCAGCAAAATACATTGATCTGTCAAGTCCCTTTTGAAGATGCAATACGAGGATCTGTTGCAGTAGGTGAATTTTGTGTATTATTTTATGTCTTATTAGATAAGATTATAAGATTGCCTTAATTCCTGGCAGGTTAGCCCCAGACTCAGTCCAGCTCTCAGGGAAATGCTGTTTCCAGCTCTGCTTTCCCAGCTCTATAGAAAGCTCTACTGTGCTTGAAGACTCAAACTGCTGATTGCAGTCCTCAGTTGGGCACTGCTGGAGATACTGTAGACTGCTTGGACCTGTTCTGTGTGGACTTGGTGACTTCAAGACACAGGTCTGGATTTGATACAGTTGAGTGGTACAAAGTTTATAGCACAGCTGTGTCTTGGCGTTGCTGAAGATGTGCACCAGGGCATTTTGTGGCAGCCCCCATAGCATTGAAGGCTTCATGCTTGGTAGATTGCGTGGCTATTGCTAAATGAGAGGTGGTAAAACACAGTAAGTTGCAGCAAGGTCACCATCTGCTAGAACAGGGTGGAGATTCCTACCCAAACTTGATGGCAGTATTTTCTTTCTCAGGAGCAATTCAGAAGGATTTCTGTGGGATCGTTTAGTGTTGGTGTGAAGTGTAAGCCTGGCTGCAGGCTGAGTTGACTGTCAGGGAAGGGTTGGGAGCAAGGCAGAACATTCCTTAAAATAAAGGGACTTGCTCAGTGTGAGCAAACTCTTTGGAGCACTGTCGTTTTTCCACCAAACTCATCTCAGCCTTTGTCTGGTCAGTCTCTGTCCATGGACTGACCCTGCTGTGTGTGGTGAAATCCAGGGAGAGCTGTGTGTTGTGTCACAGCACCTGCAGTTCAGCCTGTGCAATGCAGTGAGGTGAGGTACTGCTTAAACATTTTCTGGTGAGTGAGTATAGATAACTTACGGTCAAAAATCGTAAAAGAAGTTGGTACAGAAGATCTCTGCTCTGCTTCTGTTAACTTCTTAAGCCTCTTGGAAATTTGCAATGAGCAAATGTGTGCAAGAGGGAGATCCCGGGTAACTGCCAGCAGCTTAGCCTGACATCAATCCCAGGCAAAAGAATAGAACTGAGACAGGATTTAGAGAATTAAAGGTAGGGAATATAATTAATGCCATTCAACACTCTTTTTTGGAGAATGTGTCTTGTCAAACAAAGCTGATTTATCTGATAAGATTGCAAGTTTGGGGGATAAGATAACTGTGTAGATATAATATACTTTAACTTCTGTAAGGCGTTTGATTTTATTCCACATGACATTATTATTAAAATATTAGTACTATATACTTTTACTGAAGCATATCTTAAATGTATTAAGAACAAGGTAACTGACAGAGCTTAAAAAGTAGTTGTCAATAGGGAATCTTTACTGAATGTGAACATTTTTTAATGTAACTCTGCAGGGATCAGTCAGAGCCCTCATGCTGTTCATCATTTTTGGCAGTGATATGGAAGTAAATATAAAATTATTTCTGATAAAATTTCTGTGTGACACAAAGATTGATGAAGTGAGAATAAGGGCAGTAGGATACAGTGCTCTTGGTTAATTGTCCCTACTGAAACAAAATTCCAAAGTTCCAAAATTCCTTTAATTAAATAAGAAAGTTTTTGTGCATCTGGAGAGGAGTGTAGCACAGAGCTGTTGCCCAGCCTGGAAAGCAGAAGGTTTATGAGAAACCTTTCCGTGTGCTGGCCTCTGGAGAAATGGGGCTTTCCTAGGGAAGAGGCAGTTGGCCTCCTATGGCCTCCATCTGACAGCGGTGGTCCATGGCTTGGCAGAGCTGCTTTTAGAGGAACCTCACTGAGGACGCTGTTGGTAGGAAATGACTCTTCACCCTCTGTGCTGTGGAAGGCCTAAGAGAAATGTGGATTGGACATTCGTTAAATTTCTGTCTTTGGTTGTGTGTCTGTGAGGTCTCCAGTATGTTTTCTCATTAACCTTTGTCCATCGGAGGTTTTTGAAGGTGCCCTGCATCTGTATCACAGGAACCAGACTTGGCAGTAGAGTTTAGCCTGAATATGGAGCAGGATCCATACTGGTGAGACTGGCTTGCAGTTCTCTGTTGGCACCTCCAGACATAAAGCAGGCTGCAGCAGCAAAGAGTATCCAGCACTGAGATGAGAACAGAGGTGTCACATACCCATATCATGGCTATATTACTGTAGAGGCTCTTCTTGACTGCACAAGCTCCTTGCACTCACATTACTTGCTCACCATAGGTGCAATCTGTATCGTGCCAAGGCTTTTTCTGCTGATGAGATGAAAGGAGAAGTTGTATATCCAGGTGTCATGCACTGACCCCTTTGGCAGCAGGGGCATAAGATACCTCATTATGAGGTCCATACCAGTGCCAAGGACCTTCAGCAGTGGCCAAGGGAGTAACATTCTGTAATCAGGTTCGTTGCGTTTTGAAGAGAAAGATTTTAAAAAGGCAGAGGAGGTATCTACACTTTGGCTACTGCTTTTAGCTTTGACTGAGCCAGATCTGCTTGTGCATGCAGTGCCAGAACCTTCCTTGTTTCCAAAACCTGACCACAGCAGCACAGCATTACAGAGTAATAATTTACACTGGAAAGGACTGCTGGTGGTTGTCTGGTCCAACAGCCTGCTAAGGGCCAACAAAAGCCAGCTGCTCCCAGATGGAGATTTCACAGCCTCTCTGGCTCATCTACTCAAACACTTTGCTACTCTCATTGTAGTTTTGTTGGGGTTTTTTTTGTTCATAATCCAACTGGAACTTTCTACACTCAGCTTGTGTCTGCTGTCTCTTGCCCTGTTCCTGTAGTCCTCTAAGGGAAATCCATTCAGCCTCTTACACCCTCCCCTACCCGGGTGGTTGTAAGCATCTCTCCCTGGAGCCTTGTCTTACTTTGACTGAAGAAGCCCTGCTCCCTCAGCCTCTCCATGCACGTCCTGTCCTGCAGCTCCCTGACCATAGCAGCCCTCCACAGATCTTACTCTAGTACTTCCCTGTCTCTGCACCCAGTGCTCTGGGGTTGTCCCACCAGCACTGAGTAGAGGCGAATGGCCATTTCTGTCAGCCTGCTGTTATACTTTAAAATGGGAGAAATTAAGGGAAAAAATTGGTTTTATTGCTGTAAAGCTTAGCTTTTCTCAGCAAGGTCCCAGCATGTGACTGTTTTACCACCCATACAGAGAAAGTGGGGGGGCAGTCAGACCAGAAGGAGGTACCCTTGAGGCAAACAAACCAGTAGTGAGGTGTCTGCTGGAAGTGTCCACCTCAGAGTTTGTGATGGCTCAGCCAACCCTCTGGGATCCTCAGCTGCGTGACTGCCTAGCACCAGAAGTACAGTGAAGATGGAAAACCCTGTGATGAGACTGACAGGAACTTCAGGTCCAAGTAGCAAAGTGCACCAGGCTGTGGTCTGTCCTTTCCTGTGCTGCAGTGCTGCTCGATGTCCAGTGCACGCAAACAACTTCTCCATCAGCGTTTGAAGGACCGGGGGCCATTCATAAACAGACCAACTTTCAGCATAGCTTTCCAGCCACAAGTTTCCCTAAGCTAAAAGAAAACAGTGTATCTTACTAAATAAATGATTAGACGACAATGATTTTCTGCCTTCTAGAGCAGAGTTATTTGGAAGCATGAAAGGAAATAGCTGCAGCAGTATAAAACCGCTGCCCTTTGCACTTGCATCTTTCCCGCAGAGTAATCCTTCATTCATTGTTTACTTAATGAGAAAAGAAAGAGGTTAATTTATAAAACCAAATAAAAAACAGACAGAGGACTTTATTTGTGGAACAAAAAACTGAATTAAATGAACAGTCTGTCCATTAATGCTGCTAATTGTGCCATGCTCCACTGTGGAAAATACACAGGTCTGCTAGGATTCTGCTCTTGCTGTCTACAGTGAGGGTTCAAGCTAGCACTCTGTGGCAGGAGTTTCCTAAAAACTTTTCTTACTTGGTGAATTAATTTCATCTCCCAGTCTGCGACAGGCTCAGCCTCTCAGGGGTTTCTTAAATTTAATAGATAAGTATAGGAATAATTGGCAGAGCTGATCTTGCTGGTGAATGCCGCTGTCTGAATCATTTGCAGATTCTCATGAACGCCCGTAGAGAGCTGCTGCAAGGAAGAGAAAGAGGGACTGCTTAATTCATTTCCCCTGCTCCAGAGAAGTCTGTAGTACCCATGCTAGAATTTAGCAGTTTCTAGGCTATTTCTGTTGGCTGTAGGATGTTGCAGAGGTTGGAATTAAACCCAGGTGGGGGGAGATTTTGAATTTCATTTGTGTTTTCCCTGGTAGCTGTCCATCTTTCCCAGTCAGCACATGTCTGAAATCTCCACCATCCCAGCTGGGGGTGGACCCAAGGTAGCTGTGCTGTGATGTAGATGGGAGCGTGTTAGATTTGCGTGGATGAGGGTTACTTGATGCTGGGACTGGCTGGAGGCTGAAGCTGCCCTATCTCCCTCTTTCCTCAGTCAGCCTACAGAGGAGGAAGGCAACAGGGAGAACTGGGCAGGAATAGAACTGTGATGGAAAGAGGGATCAGTACATGAAGGCATCTATGAGTAGTTTATGAAGACTCCTGAGAATACTGTTTGATTCTCTTTGGGAAGCTGAGGATTACTGTGAAGTGCAGATGAGGAAAAACATGTCTGGAAAAAAAAGCTGTTTTGCTGGAATTCCCTCTGGTGATTTAGAAGATTTTGTATTGGAAAACACACTTTCTTCTGGGCTGTAAATGAAACAAAAGGAAATACATAAAGAAGGTTAATCTATTAACTGAACTATACCAGCTGCCCTGTGAATGTTGAGGCTTCATGGAGCTTTGAAGTCTCTACCACCACCCTGCTGAAAGGAGCTTGGGACAGTTCTTCACTAACTTCTCATCACCTTTGTCAGCCAGCTTGATCTTCAGATTGTGATAGCAAGAGTGAGATGCTATTTGTGAAAATAATTAGTGAATATTTAAACCAAACTGGTACTACAGACCATGTGCAGATTTTAATGCAAAAGAAAGGCCTGGAGCACTTTTCCCATTCTTACGTCAGGCAGATTCATGACTTTTAAATTTAATCTGCAGTTTGTTTTATTTCTGACATTATAGAATTCTACTTCTTAACTTTAAATAAGACTTGTTTCTATATATGTGTACTTTATGTGTTTATAAAATACATGTATAAAGTATATGTATTTATGAATATAAATTAATACATACTTTTTGTAAGTATATACAGGAGAAATGCGAAGTTGTTGCTCCAACATATCTTACTGGCACACAGAATTATTGCAGTCTTTGAAAAGTGAATTGTTTGAAATGCCGCCATCTCTTTGTTGAGTATTCAAAGAACATTGTAATTATTGCTGTCAATATATTTTAAGTGCTCAGTGGAAAAAGTTGCAAACACTTTTGTTAGAACATGTATTTGTTTGTAACCTGTTCAATACATCACCTATTTGTATGCCAGCTGGCTTCTTTTCAAAAATGTACTATTGAGAAGATATGTTGTTTTTTTTTTTTATCATTGTGATATATTTTTATGCTGTTGTCTCACTTTAATAGAGATCCAACCCTGCATAATATCTTCTGGAAGTATTTGGGAGACATAAGACTATCCCTTTTCTGGATATATTGGCAAAATTGCTCTTGGCTTCAGTTTGGGAATGCAAGTGATTTTTTTCAGTTCAAAGTAAACATATTTGTGCTTGCCAATGGTTACATCAACATGGCAATGTTCATTTTGTCTGGAAGGTACTGAGCTGTGATGTCTTCATGTCTGAAACTGTGGCTCTGGAACAGGTCTGGGTCCTGGGGATGGACAGGTGGGCAGATGGAGTCTGAGGCTGACGGCAGCTCCCACAGGGAGCTTTGGGTCGAGGAGGTGCCTCCAGGCACTGTGTGCTTGCTGGCTTCTCATTGTCTTCCTACGGAGCAACCTGTGGTCATGGTTCTTCATCTGATGATGCCAAAGGCTGCTTGTGCCTCGCTTGAGTTCTGAGCATTGCAGAGTGTTATTTTCAATGTTTATGTTTCGACACAGGGCTGCAAATTGGGAGGGAAGAGTAATTTTACAGTATGACCAATCTGTGTGTGTGAACATCACCTCACAGGAAGTCAAGGGTTGTGTAGCTGAAGCTGAGCCTTCCTCCCGGCTGGTGGCAGCTGCAGCTCCTTGAGTTTGCCTTCTGGCCTGGGCAGCCTCTTCCTGCTGGGGCAGGAGCCACTGCATGGGGGGGCTGGGCAAGTCCTTCTTCTGGTGAGGCCCAAATCGAAGTTAGGATCTGTTAGAAATCTCTTCTGGTTCCCCAGCCTCTGGGCACAGGCGATCAGTGAGTTTGTCCACTCAGTTTTGTTTTTCTTTTCTGCTTCCTTTCTGAGAGCAAGGGTGGTACATTTTTTAGGTGGAAGTGGGGGCAATCCAGCACCAGAGGTCATTTGGCTGGTAGATTTTCCCTGCTCACTTAAAAAGTGAAACTGGCACCTCTTAGGAAACATCTTTCCTATGTTAAAAATATTTATCTGTGCTTTCACGCTTGTATCCTTCACCGTTCTTCAGAGTGGTCTCTGAACAGGGATGAGAAACCCATCTCTGTGGTGGGCTCTTTCTCTCCTAAACTCTCCTTGGACTCTATTATGGTCTCAAGGGGAAGGCTGTGGTGTTTTTTAAGGATGCATTAAAAGTGGCTAATTTTTTTTTGGCTATTCTGCTTAAATCTGAGAGAAAATTGTTGTAGGTTGAGACAGCTAAAACTGGCTGTCTGTAGCTAGCATGGCAGGGTCTGTGGGCAGGATATCTTTGGCCCCCGCCGGCCAGGCTGCGTCATCCTGCCACAGCAAGCAGCCACAGGGAGAGGAGAAACCTGAGATGTCCAACATGTAAATACTCCATAAATATTAGGAATTTGGCAAGGAGGCCAGCAGTGGCTTCCTCTCTCCCTGAAGATACTGCCATATGCCCAGAGATGAATCCAGTTATTTCAGCAGTGTTGGCAAAACTAGTTTTCAGCTCCCCACTGCTCCCAGGCTGGCACGAGCACTGCCCTGTCTTCTTGGGGCTGGGGGGCTGCAGGGTGAGGAGGAGATGAGAGAGACCAGGGAAAAGCAGTGCCATGAGAGTAGCAGGACCTCCGGTATGGCAGCCAGGGTATGAGGCAGCTGCCTTGGGCAGAGGGCCTCGCTTGAGCAGTGCATCCTCATGCACACCATGCCCCTGACCTGATTTTGGGTGTAGGATTGAGGCTGGCATGGAGGCAGGACACACGCCTCCTGCTTGTGCTCTGTGCTGCCTCCTTTGGGTTTTGAGATCTGATGGGATTGCGCCACAATACAGAATAGCTGCAGGCAGATTACTGTTATGACATATTACTGCAATAAAATTACAAATTTATGGCAGTCAGAGATCTAAGCACGTGCCCATAATTTTTCCTTGCTGCTGTGTATTGTCTGGTTAGTTGGCACATGAACTCAGCTGATCCGTGGGAGAAGGAGATGATGCTGGGTGTGCTGCCCCTTCCTGCTTAGCGCCTCAGGTCCTGGCATTCCACCCTGGAGAATGGCACTGCCAGGGGTTCGAGGCTGGCAGCACAGTGGGGGCTTTTGGGTGGGTTTGGACAGTAGAAAACACTGCAGCACCTCCTCTGAAAGATCTCATTTTTCAGCTTGTGGCAAACCTTGGGCATCCTGCTCATCATAACCACTTTTCTAGCCTTGTTACTGCTACAGATGGAAGTTGCATGGTGGGTTTTGGGTTTGGGGCTTTTTTGTGGGTTTGTTTGTTTGGGGTTTTTTTGGTGGGTTGTAGGGGGTCTTTTTGTTAGTTTGTTTTTTGTTGTTTTATTTTCTTGAGGTTTTTCTGGGGTTTTTGTTTGTTTGTTTTTTAATTTTTTAAAATTTTCTTCATTTTTAATTGGGGTGGGGGAAGATACTTCACTGTATAGGAATGCCAGGGTCAAGAATTCACATCCTGGTTACACTCTTCTGTGCATAGCCCTTCTCCCTCCCTCCCTCTCTCTCCCCATCTGTCTATTGAAATTAATGCTTTAATACCCCCTGCAGGGTAGCATTGCTATTTATTTATTCCAATGTTTAAGTTTCTTGTCGACTTTTGGGATTAAGCTGGAGTACTCAGGCTTCATTGTGGACTGTGAAAATCCCAAGATTGCATGTCACAGGGCTCTTGAAAAGGGGGGAAATATGTGAAATACTGGTTTTGCTTGTGTTTTCCTTGGCTTGCTTTCCTAGCTGTGGCTTCTGGGGCAGGGGAGGGGACCAAGGCCGTAGCTCCTGTGGTGTGACCCAAAGCAGAGAACATTTGGTGTGCGATGCCCCAGAGTCCTGATGGATACCACCTTGCTTCTCCTCTGCTCCTTGGAGCCCTTCCCTGCAGGCTGTACGCTGGAATTCAAGCACAGTCTCCTCAGAATAGCCTTGGCACTGCTAGTCTTCTGACTTGCATGGCTTTTTTTCCCTTCAGAGGTAGCCAGAGCCTGAGACCATCCCACAACAGTACTTCTTTAACAGAAGAAGGATTAGAAGTATCATAACCTAATTAGCAATGCTGCATTTCTCATCTTTGTCTGCCTCCAGGAGCATCTTCCAGGGTGGGCTCAGGGTTGTTTGGATCCTACCTGAACCTGCAGCACATCTTGGGACCCTGTTCCTTTCTGTTGCCTTCCTTTGTTATATTCTATTTTCTGTCTGTGCTTGGGGGTTTTGTTTGGCTTCTATTTGACTCCAGTTTAGTGTGTGACTCAGCATTGCTGTATATTTTGTTCTGCTGCTTGTTTCTGCGGTCCCCAAAACCTCCAGGTGCTTTCAGCCGATAACACCAAAATGTTTTACCCTTAATTTGTGGCTATGATCTCCCTACCAGCCACCACCCTCTTTTGCCTGCTGAGATCTTCCCTTGGTTGTGCCATCCTATGGTGGAGTCCATGTTTACCTGGAGATAGCATGCACATTAGCCAGTAATTGTCACATTAATTGCTTTGTGATAACTGCATGGTATCAAGCAGGGTCCATGCAGACGGATTCCCCTGCTTACCCCACTGGCCTGGCTGCCCTGGCCCTCTGTGGGTGCCCACTTGGCTGCTGGGGAGCTCACCTCCTGCCATCAGTATCTGGAGATGGTGCTTTCTTTCCTGTATGTCTGGATAGGATATGTCCTTTTTATTTTGCATCCTGGAGCCTTTAATTACTCTCAACAAGTCCCTTTCACACTTCGAAAATCCTGTAGCAATTTCAGTTTGAATTGCTTTCTCTGAGGCTTTGGTTTAGATGAGTGCACCTGCTCTGGGGTTCCAGTGGTAATTGGGCTGTAATAGTTATGATCTTTTAAATGCACTTAAGGTACCATGAGCTTTAAGAACTGATAACGATGCAATCTGGCATCTCAGCACCAGTTTTGTCTTGTCTCTGAGATGAGCATTTTGGGTTAAATGGTATTGTTTTGCCATTTGTGAAGATTACAAATATTCACAGGTTTTAGTACTTTGATGTTTTTAATCAAATGCTGCCCTGCACCCATCCCACAGATCTGGGCCCTGGGCTGCTCCTCTTTTCCCACTCTGCAAAACCCCTGCTGAGCTCAGTGGGAGTTTTGCCAGAACAAGGCCCTAAAAAAGAAGTATGACTCATTTGAGCAGTTGTGCTCATTTGTGCACTAGTCCAGGCTCACGTTAAAAGGATATTAAACAAAAAATGCTAAAGAACCTACTTGTCTTGTCCTTGCCTAGAGCAAACATTTATCCTGGGACTGGTCCAGCAGGTTAAAGATGGCTTTTCCTCTGGTTCGTGTGTTACTTAGGATTTTGTGGTGTGGATACCGTCAGAGCTTTTACCGTTCTCTGCTGTCCTAATTCCCCTCTAAGGAGGCAGAACAGGGAGGGGGACAAAGAAAAGAGAAAGACATCTCTCTCAGGCATGTACAAGAGGTATGCAGCCGGTAGCCTGCTGCTGAACTCAGAATATAAAATTTCCAAAATTACCAGTTGTGAGTGTGATAATGAACAGAAAGTAAATATGGTTCAGTTTGCTGTGAATCGTTCTTGGGGGGTTTAATTGGGCTTGGATGAGCTGGCATTGTTGCAGTGCAAGAATAGAGTTGTTTCAGAGTTAGACAGGCATATCTGCTTGGCAGTGCGGAGCTGCAGCATCCCAATGGTATTGGGGAAAACTTGCCCTCAGAGGCTTCCCAGGATAGCTTGAGGAAGTTTTCTGGATGGGGAAGGAGCCAACTGCTCCCACAAGCCCCCAGGACCTGGGAATTTACCTGCTGGTACCAAACCCTGTCTTCCCTCTTTGAATTGCCCTCAGATGAACACTTTGAGTTAAGGTAGTCACTGTGAGATGGAAGATTTTCCTTCACCCAAAAAGCCCTCTAAGCTCTCCTGGCAGGGAAAAGGGGCCATGAAATTATAATAATGGTAACTGCTATAAATGAGATGTTACTGTAAACAAAAATAAGCATTTTTGTGCTCTTCCTTCCAAAAGGAATTTAAATTCCCAAAACAGAATCACCTGCTCAGAATGGCTCAGACAGTGTTCTACATTCAGGCAAGGAAAACACTTTCCATAGGAAAGTGATTGCAGTTTAGCTCCATGAGAGGTACAGGCGTGGGGTGATGCCCTAACTTGGTGTTTGTCTGGTGTAGCTTGACTACCCTGTGATATACAGAGAACTTGAAAATGGGAACTGCCCTGTCCTGTAGTGGGGAGACACAGAAATTGCGTATCGCCCTCTTTAAAGCCACGATCGTGATTATGGGATGAGGCAAAGAGATTTATATAAGCCATTCTCATTAATGCCAGTGGGAATTACTCAGAGCTATACAAGTGCATCACAGTAAGAAATGTGCCTTGGCAGTTCACTATTAATATTTGAAGATAGTGCAAGCAAAGTCTCCTTCTCTGAGTCAAATGGGCAAAAATTAGAGATTTGACAGGGGGGGTAGGAAGGGAGGGGAAATTCTCTTATTTCAGTCTTTGAAGAGGTTATAGAAAGGTCATACATACAGATCCTCAACTACAAGGAGTTGTACATGTATGTGGCGTGTTAACTGTTGCTATGATTATAACTGCAGGTATTTAGCTACTGTCTGCTGGTTACTGGTGGGCAAGAGCCCACTTCTCTTTTCAGGAGCTGCTGACCCACTCAGTTCTGGTGCTCACCATGGGGCAAGAAAGCCTGCTGCCATTCTGCTTGCAGTTACATGCTGTACTGAAACAAGATGGGGAGACTGTAGGCAGCAGAAGGAACGCATGAGCAAAATCAGAATTTGTGATTTTGGTCTTGTGAAATATCTCAAAGACCTTGCTTCTTTTGAAGTGGCCATCGAAGTGGGTAGAAAGGACTGTGTATTTATGTGAGGTACAGTGAAAGGCAGACATTGACCTCTACTTAATGTTTCTGAGTTAGTCATTTATTCCTCTGTTTGGTTTGTATCAGTAACAAGCTTCCAAGTTGGTTTCTTCATATTTTGCCTTTTTCTTTTTTTTTTGGCTTGAGTTGGCATGTATTTTCAGTCTTAAAATGTGAGTTCCAGTTGGAAGTGATATTGTCTTTATGGGTCCTGTCCTGCAATTTACCCGGTACGGCCATGCAGCCTTCTTCTCCAATTCCCCCTCCCTCCATGGATGGCAGAGCTGGGGCTGCAGCTGGTCGCAGTGTGGTGCTTGTCCAGTCCCTGTCAGAACTGTGGCTAATTGCCGCCATGCTGTTTAAACTAATTTTCTTTATTATTCTTAGCATTATTTACATATTTTTTTATGGAAACCGATTCTACTCAAACAAGATAAAGTAAAATTTACTATTCCTGACAGATGTTGACAGCTTTGGAACAATGCAGGACATGCTGATTGCATCCGTGCAGTGCCGCTGGCTTGGAAGAAGGTTCACCAAAGCAGACGAGTCCTGCCTCTCACCCTGTGGATGATAAATGCCAGAGGTAACCTTTATAACAGCACGTTTCAGGTGACAGTGCAGCCCAAAGCCCAGGGTTCCCTACTGACAGGTCCTTGCTCATGGCTGCACAAGTTGAAATTCATCAGTTTTCACATTCCCAGCAAATGAGCTGGTGAGGTAGAAGTTGGTGCTATGAATGGCTTGGTGCAAACCACCATCAGGACTCTTAGTAAAAAGTCCAGGATCTTGGAGATCATCAGCTGCTACACTAACACCGAGGATGGTTGTGTGTACCCTCAAGTTGAAGGCAGAGGATGAAACTAGAAAACAGCCACAGAGAAAGCACATTTCTCTCTTTCAGCTGAGCAGTGGCCAAATCCTGATCCAGTGTCTGTACCTCTTATCATCCCTATATGGCAGGAACTCTGATAGGGTTTAGCAGCACAATGTATGTGCTGTTTTGATACTTCAACAGAGATAACAGAATGCCTAAATAAATCCTGTTTGATGCTTAAATAAGGATTTCATCCTGCTATGTCTGTAGGTAGATACCAAACAGAATTTATAATTCACTGTCCAAGAATTTGATCCTTTCTTTCATTTTTTTTGCATTTCAACTTGCAGTATTTTAACTAGGTAGTAATTATGGAAAGGAAATAAAGAAAGTAGTCACATAATAGTCATATGGAATCAAGTTAGCAGATAATTAGGTGTTAGAAACCACGGTCCTAAGAAGGTCCAGTTACTTCTTTAATACTGATAGTTAATTAGACATTAACAATCTTTGAATGTTCACTGCTTTCCTGTTACTAAAAAACAGTCAGACCATGTGAGGGTGCATGTCTCCCATGCCTTGCTATGTGGTAACAGTTACAGGATAAAGCTACTTGAACACCCTGCCACTGTTACCATCTCTGCTGCTTAACAGCTGTTAGTACCATCTGGGCCCAGCCAGGAGCACCACACTTCTAAAGCCAGAGCAGCTTTTAGACTACAGCTAAAACTTCTGCTACTTTTACTATTCCTCCTCCTCCTTGTTTGAGTGACTGAAGCTGAGCTTAGCTGCAGGATGGGTAAGGCTGCAGGAGGTTGGCTGAAGTGTGGTTCCCTCCTGAGTGCAGGCATGGGCCAGTGGTGGGAGCTGGAGACAGCTGTGAGCACCAGGGAGAGAACCCATGTGAGGGCAGCTGGGTTGTTGGAAACGGAAAAAGATATTTTTATTCCAGCAGCTAAAACCCTTTTGTATTTTGATTTCTTTTAGCAGCTATTTATCCAAAACATTTGGGAGAAAAGCTGTCTCTTTATTAAATATTTAAAACCCTTGCCTTCAGCTGTGGGCTGAGAAAGCTCCCAATCCACATGTGAGTCACCAAGAACTCCTCCGACAGAAGCAGAGGAATTCCAGACTGGAGAATGCTAGAGGAAAAAAAAGGTTTGCTGGTTTGGAAAAAGTCCAAAATGGTTCACATCTCTCGTATATCACAGAACGAGTACTGCAGTCAGTCTGGTGGGTATGTGGACAAGGAATCACAGACTCCCAGATCTGAAGGGGATAACCTCTCTTTATGCTAGGGAGCATCATGCCCTATATAATACAGATGAGAAGTACACCCAGTAACTGATCTTCTATTAAATGCTGTCTGCATTTGGATCCTGACATGTCAGAGGTGACAAGATGCAGATCACTGCTTCCTGTAGTAGTTTGTTCCATTGGTGAATTAGTGCTAGGTTTAATCAGTTCAGCTTTCACCTCCAGCCATCCGTTAGCAGGCATCTCTGGGCAAAGCCAGGAGATCCATGATTTGGAAGTGCCCCCTCTCTCAGGATGACAGTCTGGGATTCATGTTCAGAGAGCAGGGGTGCAGGCTCCTGCAAAAAGAGTGTATGGGAACAAATGGTGTGATAAGAATGAGTTGTGATAACAAAAAAGGTCACTATTGTAGCACTCTGGTGGTGAGAGCTGTGCTTACATGTGCTGTGCAGGCGTGGAGCGTGTGATCCACTCTGCTTTTTATTTCTATTAAAGTGACAAGAACTGAATTAATAAAATAAGTTTAAATTTTTTGGCATGTTTCTCCCTTCGGCCAAATTATTTTATCAACATGCCTAAGAATTTTTCAGCTGCAGAGATATATGTCAATCTCTGTCCCATAGCCAATTACAGAGGCATCTCCAGCAGTGGTTTTACACCTCTTTCCACTGTGGACCACTTAAAAATTTTTACTGGTGATGAGGGTTCCTCATATAGCAAACTTATACCTCCTGACAAGATGTTTACTCCTCCCATTACTATTTGTAGATACTTAAATGGGGTTCACAGTATATAACAGTATTTTCACTGGGTGAAAACCATTGGTCTGTGACACAGGTAGTTTCTGTGTACTCTGAGATCACTCCTACTGGGAAGACATGACCACTAAACATTTCTTTAGGCCATGTACTCTGAGTACTTTAAAGGAACTTCTTGTAGCTAATGTGCCCGATTCTGATTTCAAAGCAGTGTTTCTATATTGCCTTGTTTTGAGCTTATTCCTGACTTAAGATTATGAAAGAAAGATCCTTTTTCTTGTGGCTCTTGAGCTTGGAAGTGCAAACCTTACAGCCTCACCACCCAGCCCTACTTGGTGCTTATTGGAAGGTGAGGAATGACACCAGTAGCATGTGTTAATAACATGTCCTCAGTTGGGCAGCACTGCCTGACCAGTGTATTCTGGTACAAGTCACTTGGCTCCCTGGAGCAGGACCTCTGCCTTGGGCGGGTGGGAGCTACACAGCTACCTTTTGTGTGTGCCTGCCTTTTGGGTAGAAAATGTTAACAAATAGGACTCTTTCTGTAGCTGGCCTGTGCTGGGAGGAGTGAATGAGGTTGTCAAAAGTCAGTTTGAACATTAAAGACTAAAAGTGGTCAGATTTGAAGGGCATTCTGCAAATAACTGGAGACAAGATGACCAGGGGACGGTTTGCACCAGCATTATGGAAAACGTTAAGACCCTTTTTGAAGCTCATTGACCAGATGTACTGCAATGTGTACCTGGATGAACATGTGTGTAAGGACTCCTTACCAGGAGAAGCTGGTGTGGCCATCCACCTGTGCCTGAGCTGGCTAACACAGCTGGCAACCCCATTCCCTTCCCTTTGCTCAGATTGCCCAATGCTGCAATCACCAGCTCTTTGATGAAAGGAGGGTTCATGTATCAGATTGTTGAGCATTAGGGATAGGGGATTAGATTTGCAGTGTAATCTTTCTGTAACATGCCTCTTGATCCAGAGACTGTGCTTTATAAAAGAGCTCTGTTCTCTCTGACGTTGTGGAGGCCTGCTCAGGGACGACTATCTTCTACCTTCATTTGGAGATAGTAAGGCTGCTGCTGACCTGATGTTCGTGAAGGTCACAGCTGCACCAGGCAAAATTAGTTCTGTGCAGGACAGTTAAGTAGATTGGATTTTCTCAGCTGTAGCTGATTTGCTTTCATCTGGGTTCCTCTTGCAAAACCATTTAAAGTCCATTCCCCTCTGCCCCCCACTGCCTATTTATGGGAAAAGACTGGAAGGGGGATATTCCTGCCTGGGTCCAATTCTGCTTCAAGCCCGATTCTTATATCTTTCCAGGAAAGTGTCTACAGAGGCTGGGGCAGGCTGTGTAATCACTCTGCAGCCTTGAGTTGTATTTAATCCCATCATGAATGTTGTAGGGTGAGTCGGGGTGGTCCTCTCCTGTGCCAGCTGACTGCAGCTTTGCAGTGTCTGCTTTGGATCCAAAACCCTTCTAGGATCCTTCTGCAGATCACTGGTAATGTCACTGCATTTTAAATGAGCCCATTTCCAGTCCAGCTGTTTTTCTGGAGCCTGATGAAGCCAGGTAATCTGGGTCAAAATGCATCAAAGCCCATGTCTTCTAATCAAGGGAAGAAAATTCGGATATGAGTACCCAATTTGGCTGTTTGTGTCTGGCCACTAGGAAACCTGTCAGCTACCTGGCTGTGCGGGCAAAACATGACATATGGTTGTGCGTGGGAAGCCCGTTCCTTGTGAGCATGGTGAGCTACAAGAGGGACAGTGATTTTCACCTGGCTGCATTTTACTTCATTGACTTTGCCAAAGGGGTGTAATTATGGTGGATCTTTGCTTGCTGCCTCAGGTTGCAAAGCATCCACCAATAGAAAAGGCCTCTTGTTTCTAGGCTTCTCCCTGTTTTCAATCCCCTTTATTTTAAGGTGGAGTGAAACCTGAAGTCTGCAGAAATGGTTGCCTGGTGCATTTGGGAAGAGATAACTGGAGTTTGTGGCAGACAACTGACAGAGTGAGGGCTCTGCGACACTGGTGATAGACTGTGTGATCCCAGTTCATCTCCATGGTGTGAATGGGGAAAATTCATAGGTAGATTTGCTTGAGGGCCTGGCAGGGGCAATGTGGTGTGTGAAGGGGCTATTTCCTTCTTTGCAAAGTCACCTTCAGCCTATCAAAAATCTTTGCTGCCTGGGACTATATGGAAAAAGGGAGTAAGGAGATAATTGCAGTAAAGGAGAGCTATTCTATGGTATGTTCCCACCTCCCCAAAATTGTAGCTGATCAGAGTTTAAAGGAGACGAGCTTTAATTGCTCCCAGAGCTTTATGTCTCTCCTCTCTGGATACCAGAACAGTGCTGGCAGCACTTCTGGGTCCTGAGGAGCAGAGTCCAGCCTGCCAGGGGGAGCTGATAGCGCCACAGAGAGCAGGTTTGTCCCCCAGTCCATGTGTGCCAAGCAGGCCCCCTTGACCTGGTTGCTCCAATCAGCTGCATTAACACAGAGCCTGTGTAACTCTGGGACTGTGGCATTTTGCAGACTGGCCTGGAGGTGATGCTGAAATGTCGTGGTGTAGAAACTGTTGGAAAAGAGAAGCACTAAAACAAGATTTCATTTTCTTTTCTAAAAGCTTTGCTAACTATCCTTGTCCTGTACTGCACTGAAAACATGGAATAATTCCCATTTGTCTTCAGCATTTTCTCTTGCTTTTTATTGGTTTCTCCTCTGATGTTGTGACAGTATGTCCTGTGCTGGATTACAGGTATAAATACTGCTTTGGGGTTGGGCTTTTTAGTCAACATGCATTTGGGAAAGGTGTAAGCAGCTGTCAAGGGGACAATATGCAGCCTGTGAACGTGCAGCAGTTGGAAACAGCAGCATCCTTTGTGTCTGTGTTTTAGAATAAGTCTGAGGCATGAGGATTTTAGGTTTTCTATTCAGACAGTATTACATTAGGAATACGAAGTATTTGACAGTTCTCTTGAATTTACACTTTTAATGTCAAAATGTGTCACATGTGGTATTAATTGGTGGAAAATTATGGCTCTAATTTACCAATTTGATTGTCTGGGAAAACTGAAGAGAGTGTAACATTATAAATGAATGCCTATTAATCTTTAAAATTTGTCTGTTTGCTGTCTGCAAAAATGGCCTGTTATGTGGTGCTGCAAACAGCTTTCTGGAAATACAGTTATTTGTGGAGAGGAGTTACTACCTGGGAGGGCCATGGCCAAAGTGTTTCAGAGTCACTGAGGGGAGGATGTGGCCTGCAGAAGTCCTGGGCCAGTGATGGCTTAGACACCCACGTGAGGCAGGGTCTCCTGTGGGGAGGAAGGAGGCTGCCAGTCGTTAATAACCTGTGGGGGTGCAGGCACAGCATCCCCATCCCCATGTGCATGCCAGCCTGTTCCACACTCTCCTGGCTGTGGGGCAGGAGGAGCAGCACATGGACATGGCTTTTGCTCTTCTCTTTCCCTTCCCCTGGGGCTCTTACCCTGCTGTGGGTTTTTCTGTCCAGGGCACAGGCTACTGCTTCATTGATGCCCAACACAGTATTTGTCCACAGTAATTGTTTTAATCATTATTGACGAACATTAATTTTCAACCAGTGCTCTCCAAAAGCCCTTATTTTTTCAAACTTGCCGACACAGGAGCATAGGCAAAAGGAGTCGGGCTGTTCTTCCTGGGGTTGCAAATGAAACAGTCTGGCATCACTGGCAGTGTGTGGATCAAACCCAGAGTGCAGATACGCTTTGGCATGGCACTGTCACTCTGTCCTGACAGCCCCAGCTCTAACGAGACAGGCCGCCACTGCCTTTGCAACAGATAGGCAGGCAAAGCAGAGGAAGCTGGTGGCAGCACACTGTTACTTGGGTACTGTGTGTGGATGGTGACAGGCTCAATAGCTTTTCTATCAAAAGACACCCATGTGTTTGGGAAAATACATTTTTGGAGGATCAAATACCTGATGCTTATTTTAGTAGCAGAAAGCCCTGAAACATGCCAACTCTGGAATAAGCTGATTCTGAAAGCTGACATATTCTGTATGATTATTCCAGTATATGCCATCTGTCACTAGCATGTCCAAATATTTATGTATTTTGATTATTATAACTGTTACGAGGGTACTGAAGCTCATAAATAATTTCATTTTCAGCAATCATTTTATTACTCTTCCATGGTTTGATAATGACATTTTGCATGTGTCTGTTCAGACTCTGACACAAGGAAGAGTCACAGCATGGCTGTACAAGTGACAGCCTTCTCACAAAAAACCTGTGGCCAGGGGATGTCCAAGTCTGTGTCCTGCCTGGGTCTGTGCCAGTTCCCACTCCCTTCATCTCCTTGGGCTTCAGACTGCTCTGTGCTTCCATTCAGCTCCATCCTGCCTTGTCAAGAGACTGCGCTTAGATTGGCAAATGATATAATACGACTAATTATGTTTAATGCAGATAATGTCTTATAATGAAAATAAAGAGTGGATTGCAAACAGATCCTTAAAGGGCACCAGGCTTAGAATTGACGCTGTATTTATTACCAATAACATTGCTGAAGTGCTAACAGCTGCTCAGCTCCAGCAAGTGCGGCCCCTTTGTGGAGTTTTCCAGAAGAAGGGCTAAGTGTATCAGAAGCACATTACTGCTGATAATAGTAATTAGTTCAGTAGAGCTCAAAATGTTTTGTAAAATGTTATTATCTTGATTTTGCTACTCTGCAAACTGTGACAGAGAAACAGCCTCCTTGGCTCAGAGGATTCACTGCTGGCTGTGGGGATGGCCCTGGCTCTGGTGCAGGGCTGCTGCCCTCTCCTTGGACCATAATGCTGTCTCCAGCTGAGTCTAGAAATCTAAGGGATGTGCCTTGTCTATCTCTGCCTTCATTTTCACCAGCGTTAGCAAAGAGACTTCAGTAGATGGAGGAGTGCACTGATGTGGAAATAGATTTGGGTGTTAGATTTTTGAAAAGCCATTGTTAAGCTGAAAAAGGAAACCACAAGCTGTAAAGGTTGACAAAGCTCCTCTGTGAGGGACTCTTATTTTGCTGTGTACATTTGTTTTCTCTTGCTTACTAAAGGGATAAAATGCAATCCAGGTTTCAGAGAGAGATGGCTGATTAATCTGTCTGCCAGGTACATATGGAAATAAATTAGCAAGTGGTGCATCTGGGATTAGACTACAGCAGAGATGATAAATTATTGCCATCTTCCATGGCTGTATTACTGAAGCTTCACTGGGTTCCCAGTACTCAGTTACTTGCTATTCACATGGTATTACCATGGCTGCAGGATGGAAAGCCTCTGTATTTTATGCAATTTTCTGTGATATGCTAGAACATTTGAGAACAGATCTGGCCAGACCCATAAGGATATGCTGTATACTTAGATTAAGTAAAAGCAAAGAGATTTGATTTGGTTCTTCTGCTCTTCATGAAATTCTTCTGGTTTCTGAGGACAGGAATGCTCAGGAAGGAGAAAGGCACAGACCTGCAAGAGGTTTTTCCACTATCTGCAGTCACCCTCCACCCTTTATCCCAAATAGCAGAGTTATTTATCTATGCCAGCACGAAGTTGTGAGGCCCTGGAAGAGAGCACTCTCTGGCCTAAACCTCTCCCACACCCCTGGCTTGACCCAGATGTAGTTTCACATTGCACAACTCCAGTTTATCTCTGAGATCAAGAGTGCAGGTGGTATTTGCATTGAATGCTGATACAGACTTCTCAGCTGTATCTCTGCTTCTGCTGCATTTTTCATGTATGTTTAAACTGATGTATAGCTGATGGGCTGGCAGCTGAGACATACCAACAATGCTTACAACAGGACATGCAAGTGGAGTAAATGTGACAGCAGACACGTGGTGTACTGCCTTTCTGGAGAGAGAAAGGGTCATGCAGAAGTTCTCATCAAGTCTGTGGTAACAGCCGTGGTGCAGAGGTGCCAGATCCCGTGGCACACCAGGGAGCTGCGGGAGTGGTGGCAGTGTTGCTGGAAAAGCTGCACCTGGGCTTTGAGCAGGCACTTGGCAGCCTGGTGTGGAGACCTGGTGTCTCCAGGTCGACCTGCATGGGTCTTCCAGGTCTCTCAAAACCAGTGCTCGTGCAGGGAGCTGTGCTGGAGGCTGCTCCTCCAGGCTGACTCTGGAGCACAGAGTGGAGATGAGCAGGACAGGATTCTTGTAGAGCTGCTGGGGGCTGGTTGTTGTTCAGCTCCCACCTGTGGCACTGGTGAGTGCACGCGAGCCTGGCACAGGCAGCTGTAGGACTGGTCTGCTGCACCTGGGCTGGGCAAGGTGAGGTGCTGGGCTTGAGGGACAGTTGCTGGGTGATTGTGGCCCTTGGTTTTCTTCTCCAGTCACTCCTTGTGGTCCGTGAGTCAGGCACAATTAGGATGTGTGTGTTTGTAATTGAGTAAGGCTAACGAGAGCAGTGCCTTTCATTACAAGATGCATGGGTGGGTGCCGTGCTGTAAATCTGAGCTAGCGAGGACTCTGAGAGCTCTGTTCAATTAATCCAAACACAGAAATATTTTCTAGAAATAGATTAATTTTCCAGTGACTTCATTTGCAAATTTTGGTTAACAACAACAGTTTGCTCCTAATACGATCATGTCAAGCAGCAAGTGGGACTTACTGTTGTTCCTGGCCTTTCCCACAAAGTGTTTTGAGCAGAATGCAGAGTGAGTCAAAGGAAGCACTGGCTGATGGATGAACAGATTGCAGCACAGCCATCTATTCTATTGCGCACTTCCAGGGAAACCCCAGAAATTAGATGTGCAGTTTTTAGCTATACAGAGAGAACTAAAGAAATTACATTATGAATGAAAAATTAGTGGAAATGTCTACTGTCTCATAAACAATTCAGGAATAACTCCCTCTAAAATATTCTGGTTTTTGCACGCATTTAATTTGTGCTCTGGGAGCAAAATAAAGTTGCTAAGATAAAACATTCTAATAATGATTTATGTAAATTTATTTGAACAAAGAAATGATGTAGTTGCCTATAGCAAATTGTTTGGAATGTGAAATGGTATTTATGAACTGCTTCTCTCTATATGAATACAATAGATGATAGGAGAAGTTACATGAAGAAAACATAATTTTACATTCAAAAGGGACTCTGATGCCATGTCTAGTGAACAGGGCAGCCAGTTGAACAGATTGCTGAGTGTCTGATAAAATAATCTCTAGCTTGATTCTTCCTAGGCTATTTATAGCACGTGTTTAATTTAAAATTTAGGTATGTGCTGCAGATGACCTTAACAATCATACCAGGGCCACGTATAATAATACAAATTGTTTGCCTCACATTGCACATATGCCAAAATCTCAAGTTGCTTTACAAGCAGAAAATCAGGCTCCGTATCCTCAAAATATGGCTGAAAATAGGAAAACAATTGTAGTCCCCAGCTGCTACGGGCATATGGGGCCAAATTTATCCCATCTGTTGAAGGTTATGGAGTTCTGCCAGGGATGACTTTGATCCCGTATGTCTAGCAAAGTGGAACCAATATGTCAATATAAGACATCTTGCTACTTCTGATGTTCTCCCAATAAAACATCATCATTCAAAGTGGGGTGAATTTCCCAAGTGCCCAAGTCACAAACACAATCGTGGGGGTTATTTCAAAAGTGCTCTGATTCTTGCTGTGTTGATGTTATTAAAGCAGTGAACAACAAATTGTCTTTTTCCTCAATGAGGGCTTGAGCCTAGGAGCTGCTGGTGTGATTGAGTGTGTATCAGCCCCAGGCACAGAAACCAAGGGCCATTTGAACACTGCAGAACAGAAAACTATTTCTGCATTCAGGTATTGCAAAGCACGTTTCACTTGAAAAGTTTTTTTCCAATCAGGAATAATAATGCTATGTAGAAATAGTAGGGTTATTTATTGTATTTGCTTTGGCATATCAGGGCATCTCTAGATGCCTGGCGATGGGCAGAGCCACAAAGTTTGCATTCAGCTTCAGCTGTTTATAAGTTTAATAGATACTTGAATCCCTTGCTTTGAGCAGGGCTAATTTCCTGGTCCCCAGCAGCTACTCTCTTGGGGACTGGAAGGATTCAAGTAAAATGGTGCTTGTCATCTGACTAGGGTTCTGGTGACATTTTTTGCAGTGAAGTTCCTCCTGGTGTATTCTAGACAAGTTCTGAGTGCCATGGGTAGGAATGCTATGTTCTGCTCAGGACTTGGCTGGTGGCAACAGAATGGTCTTTCCAGCACCAGGCTGGTGTATTGAAGGCAGTAATGAACAGAAAGTGACTTTCTTTGGTCTCATGCTTACAGTTAGGCTGTTCTTTTGGGCCCTTCATGCATATCTGAGCAAAAATCATGTAAGTGCTGGCATAAGAAGCCTGCAAATTAGAATCTCTGACCGAGCTGGTGTTTATTTTCAGCAATGCTACATTGGACTCCGTCAAAGGCAGATCTTGATAAACACTGTTCCTTAGCATAGCTGACAAAATTTTACATAAAATTATCCTGGGAGATGATTGTAGAGTTTAAAATGTGACTGCAGACATTTATAATCAAATTACTTTGGCCCTATTCAGTATATAGTACCTTGTAAAGAGGATTTTGAATGACTTGGACAGAACCACTTCAGTCGCTGTTTAGAAAGCACATAGGCACAGTTATCCTGGAGTGAAGAGGTATGAAAGTGGACTTGCCCCACAAGCAGCAAATGGAAGATCATCTATTTTGCTCTATTTATTCCTTTGTGATCACTCTCTTCTCCCTGGGGCTTTCTCATCTGCACACTCTGCATTACTTATGGACTGCCAAGCCAAATCTCCAAAGACATCTGAGAAAACCTGACAGGTTCAGTTTTAAATCTTGATCAATGCTGTGTTTCCCTTCAAACCTGAATTAGCCCCTGGAAATTGGGGTGAAGGCATATGTGCCTTTTGTTTGGCTCTTTGGGAAGCCATTCCTGTGCTGCAGCAGATCAAAACCAGGGAGATCACCAGATCATTTGCTGAGATGGCACATCTTCCTCCAGAAATATGTGGTTAATTTTAATAGCTCAACTATTTAACGTGCTGGGTTATAGCTAACACTGTCTGTTACTTGTAATGAGCTAAACTGGGACATCTCTGTCACTTGAGGGTGCTACAGCTGAAAGGAGGGTTTCATAAGAAGCTCTTGATCTGTCAGTGGCGACCACTGCTCTCACATCTTCAGCTGAGATAAAAGCACTGTTTGCTTAACAGGATTGAATTTTCCTCAAAGAAATAATTGAAACAATAGGAGAATCACCCAAACCTGTGCCGAGCATTAGCAGATGAGCTGGTTTAAAATCGAACCATTTGGAAAGGAAATATTGTGCAGATTGGTCAAGGTAATGATGGTATTGGATGATAAAATGGACGCAGGGGTGGAGAAAGCTTGTGAGGGATATAGTGTCACCTAAAAGCTTTGCAGAAGTGATTTTATTACCCTGAATCAGCTTGGTTTTGCACTGACACTTAGCTGTTTGCAAAGAATTATACCTGCTTCTGAGATAAATACATCTGACAGTGAACTCTTAACCCCTCTTTTTCAGGCCCCTTCTGGGCAGTGGCTGTGGAGAATGAGATGCCTTCAATTTTTCCAAATACAGAGTTAGAGAAAATGGGGTGCAAAACTATGGTACATAATTTACTAGTGAGCAGAACACTTCAGTAAAATTAGAGTCATTATTGAATGTAATGAAACCTGACAAATTAGAGTTTCATAGGCCCTCCCTGAGATTAGCGTGATCCATTAAACATTCTCTCTGACTGCTAAATGGTGTTGCCCCATTTCCCCATAAGAACTTGAGAAATTCTGAGGTAACTCTGGCTAACAGCTGATTGAAAGCACCCAATCAAGAGCTCCTTAAAGTAAGAGGAGAAATTATCCTGATTAACATTATTTCCAAGAAGGTAGTCTCTAAGTAGGCTGTAAATTGTGTTAGAAGCATTTGGGTATTGCAGGGAAGGCTGAGTTTGACACTGAAGTGGCCACAAAGTAATGTACAAAGTGGAGTGATCAAGGGAAGAACATTTTGTTGATTGTGGTGGGCAAATTGAATTACTCTCAGTTGCATAGCTATTCAGAATATGTACATTAAAGTGAATGATACACAGTTTAAAAGAAGAGCAAGCAAACACAAAAAGGAGAAAAAGCCCCTTTCACAAATCCTTCTTGCCTCATTATTTATATCATAAGATTGTTTTCACAGGGAATACTGTGGCATGCTGGTCATGAATGCCTTATCCATTATGCTAAGACATCCCAGTGATGCAAACTAAATCAATACAATAGTATTCCTTAAAATAATTGCTTTTTCCTTGACTGATTCTACATTAAAAGCACCCTTTAAATGACAGCCATTAGCACTCGAGACCTGGTCACTGGTGCTGACTGAGCTGCATGAGATAAATGGTGAAGGGTCTGTGTGATAGAGTTGGTCCTGAATGTCACATCGAAGCCTTCAGACTGGGAGTCAGTTTGAGAGAGAGTGCATAAGTTGCCGGTTTGGGATAGAGGATCTTTGTCTTGTGGAAGAGGTAGCACATGGATATTCTCTAGAGCCTGGTGCTTCAGGGGCCGCCTTAGACAGCTTCCTTAAGCAGAGGAGGTGCTCTGGCTGTAGTTGAGCACAGTAACATTCCAGCACAGATGAGACTCTCTGTCACTAAAATGTCTCAAAATCCAAATCCCACATCTGAAATTGTTGTATAGCATATGCATGCTGGAGTGATGAATCTGCAGTTCAGGTTTGATTGTTCCATGTCTTGGTCAAACCCATCACCCATCCCATGTCCCAGTTTGGGAGGTCCTGCACATGCCAGGCACAGTCCATAGTGTCTTTCAGAAGCTTCCAGTGCAGTGATGCATGACACTGAAATGCAATAAAAATTAAAACCTGGAATAATGGCAGGCATTAATAGATATTTCTGCACCAAAGATTTAAGTGAAATGCTAAATGGCAAGTTAAAAGAGCCAAATGACTACAATTTAATGCTAAGAGCTGTCTAGTATGATATAATGTCATCTCATTTCATAACATACTCAAAGCTGACCAAAGCTGATCCAGAAGATTGATTTGTGGTATTTTTCCAGGATCACTTATTAAAAATGGCTCAGCTAGTGGTGCTTTGGGTGGTGTTTCAGCCAGAGCAGTGGGTACTGGTACAGTGTTAAAGTGCCATCATGGCGTGTAAAGAAGAATTGAACGAATAAGCTTTAAAAGGTTGGAAAGGAAAGCAATCACTTGAAATAGAAATAAGATTCCAATAATCTTGCCTCTGCCTAGAAGGAGTCTATCAGCAGGGCTGGTGTGGTGCAGAACAAAACATGATGAATGTGAACACAGTCCCAGAGAAGTTAAGTTTATTCCCCCCTAGTCTAACTGCTTATAAACATCCCTGTAATATCTGAGCTCTTGTTTGACATCGTTGTTTAGGACTGGCAACTCATGCCTGCTATCAAGAGATCTTCAAGGAAGATCTCTGTTGGTTATGATGTAGCTTATACATAAAAATATTTAGGGTAGCTGCCTCTATGTATCCTCTTCTAAAAGATAAAGCACTTGAGTGCAGGCTGAATGCCTGCTACCTTCTCATCTCCCTGATGTTCATTATAAACCAAGAAGACAAGTTTTTTAAAAGCTATTCCGATGTTTTGTGCTGTAACTTTCTCTAGTAGATATATTCCTATTGATTGCAATGAAACACACAGAGTAGAAGAGAACGGATCAATTGAAAAGTAAAGACAGCAAGTACACTTCTTTTCCACTTACTGTAATGGAGGCAGTTAGGGCTGGATCTATCCCAGGTGAATGCTGCTGAAGTCAATGGAGTTGTACCAGCGATGAATTTGGCTCCCAGTGTTTTGTTTTGACCTTTTCAGAAGGTTGCTCTGCAGGAGTGAAACTACTAAATACAGCCAATGATACCTTAAGTTGAAATATAGAAAAGGCAAAGCTAGTGTGCATAGTACCTTTTTCATTAAGGAAGAGGCCTGACTTTTATAGAGTAAGGGCAAAAGAATTGATTCCAGATAAGTGCTAAAGTTAGTCTCAGGTTTCCCTGGTGAATAACAATCCCAAGTTGGCCTGAGACTTGAATATCTCTGCATTTGTGCATGGCTGTCTGGAAGGTGACTTTCTGTACACCTGTGCATAAGAATGGGTTTGAGTTGGATATCAGAGCCTGCAGAGACACTTATCCATGTACTCACCAATGATCCCTGTAAACCAGATGAACATACTTCTTCATTCAAGTTCAAGGGTCCTGCAGTTCCCTGGCAGTGCTCCATGTGATGATATTTATTAGCTGGTATGCTTGGATTTCAGTAGACACCACAGGTTCTTCACACACTGCAATCATCTCAGGAAGGCAGGGACTAGTCCTGTGCCTTTGGAGTACTTTCAGTTTCAAACCGTTGTTTTACACCTTTGGGTGCACCAATCCAGGCTAAGAGAGAGAAGCATGTTCTGTGGCAGCTGACAGGCAGCTGTGCAGCTGAGAATGGACCCTCCTACTGCATTGCCCTCCACTGGAATTTCCAGTGGTCTCTGAGAGCAACAACAGTGGGCACTGTCCACAGGGACAGGGGCTTTGCTGACAAGGATGGAGATGGAAAAGCTCTGGCTCCTCCTCAGCTGAATTAGCAAGGGTGGCAGAAATCCACAGAGGGGTATCAGAGGTGTGCTGCAGGAGGTCCGTTTGCCTGCAGTGGGATCAGGGCAGCTGGAGCAAACACTGGTGCTGCTGCTGTGGAAGGGAGAGCTGTGGGAGGGGGTGCCCAGAGAATTGCCACACTGTCACACTGCCTTGGCCCAGAGGTGATGTTTAACAGGTGCTCCTGGGGTGGCTGGCTGGGTGCTCTTATCCCTCTTCTCATGGATCCTTCTCTTTCTCTTTTCTCATGTCCAGGTCTCTCTTGCCCTTTCCTTTTATGGCTCCTTCCCTCCTTCTCTCCTTCTCAAAGAAGCTCCTCCCCAGCTGAGCTGAAGACACTGCTGGCACTAAACTGTCATGTGCAGCGTGTCAGTCTGCTGACGTCTGCAGCCCTAACACGGGCTGTGGGCTTTATGGGGGCAGGGTCTGATCCCACATTGCCTGGCTCAAATGGACCAAGGCATCCCCTTCCCCTTAGCTACTTGTACAGTAAATGCACTGATTTGCAACAAGTTCTGATTTTCCTGGTGGGACAGAGAGGAGGAATAAGTAGGTCTAAAGATTCCTTGAGCCACTTGCACTTACCCATCCTGCACATGCATGTGAAGTGAGAGGATTTCAACATGGAGAACTCTAAATAAGACCACTCATGTTGATGGAAAATTTTTAGTCAGATACAATCTCAGTATCCTCATTTGCCCTATTTCTTGCACCTTGTAATTCGTCTGCTAGGTGAGGTTTGAGTCCCTGTCCCAGCAGAGATTTCCAAGCAGGAGACCATGAGGTAGTCTCCTGCAGCAAGGGCATTCTTACTTTTGTAGAGTCTCCAGCACCATGTTTACTAGTTTCTTCTAAAGTGTTACCATAAATAATTAAAGTTAAACTGTGCTTGTTAAATAAATGAGGAATGCACATGTTCAGATGCGTTATCTATGTTTTAATTGCACTCATTTGTTGATGCTGTCCCTGGGTAAGGAGGCAGGAGCCTTCTGCCTGAATGAAGGGCTTAGGAGCTGCAAGATCTTGGCTGAAGGACTGGACTGGACCCTCATTTGTTTGCCCAGGAATTTTTAATCCTAGCATAGTGGTGAGCATCATCCAGTGCATGAGATGATATTCCTGGAGACAGGTGCCATCCTTCTTCTATGGGCTTTAAAAGTGTGGAGAAACTACTTCCTGGGGTGAAATCTTCACAGAGGTGGTTTCTTACATCGAGGCTGCTGTTCAGGATGTGCAGGACCAACCAGGTGAATCCCAGTGTCTGTGCTGTTTGTAACCACGTACGTTCATACTGAGGACTTTGCAGTGGGTGCTGCCCACGCCTGGTCCCCACAGCCTGCCTAGGGCTGGGCTGCCCCCAGGGCTCCCCGAGGTGTTCCCTGTGCTGCTTCCTGCACTGGGGGCTGTGGGGGTTTTATTTCCTCCTGTGATCTCCTGACGTGCTGTCAGCCCTGCTGTGCCTCCGTGACACTCACACACCAGTGCCTGTGCTGCATGGCCCTAGTCTGCACTCACTGGGCCCTGCAGGGTTCACTCCTCTGGGGGCTGCAGCATCCCTGCCTTTCAGAAAGCCATCCAACTTCATCTTAGAACTGGTTTTAAAACTAATTGCTGCGCAGAGTCTCACAGCTGTCCTGATTAGTGATTTGAAACTTCTGGACTTAGTAATTCCATCTTCATTAGGAAGATCTGTTTTTATAATAATTGTCTCTAAAGAGGGGCTGGGGGATTATTAAGAGATGGCATTCATTATCAGTAAAAATACCACAAAGAAATTTCATGGACAAATGTTGATGTTCTGGATGATGTAAATTTTCTTCCGCAAAGAAACAATTTTATCTAAAAAGCATAATTATCTTAATAATTATCTTGAAAACTAAATGGGATTTTGAGGCTTGGTCAGGGTTTTCTAGGTGGTTTACACCTGCAGTGCTGAGCAGCTGGGAAAGGTAAGACTGGTAATTTGGGGAAAAAGCCTGAACACAAACCAACAGAAAAAAGGGTGTGGAGGAAGAGTTGTAGTAGTGTCATTGGTAAGGAAGGGCTTTGGTAGAATCTGATATTTAGAAGGCAGGTTGAGTTGGACAGGAGCTCAGGCTGCAGACACCAACTTTGGAGCTTGAGGTCTGAATGCTAATAGAATATGGCAGGTGGAAAACAAAAGATTTTTGTTTTATTATTATTATTATTATTATTATTATTTATTTAACTAGGAGGTTGCAAGAGGGGCTAGTAGCTACAAGATCTGCTGGACAGTGTAATGGATCAGTAACCAGCAAGAGGGCTTGCTGGTGGGAACTGAAGGTGCAGTAAGGCTGCCCTGAATTAGGAACAGATGGACAGAGCAAGATGATGAGCAAAAGGAGTGGGTTGCTTGCTGAACTTCTGAAGGTTTTTAACTATAGAAAGGAAAGTGAATATCAAAAACATTTGGTACATATCAGAAGCAAGAACAATACGCTGATAAAAGGCAGCTGTAAGATCAGAGTCAGATGTCTGTATCTATGGTCACCGAAGGAATGTAGGTATCCTTAAGATACTTCCCCACAGCATCTCTACTGGGTTTTATTAAAAAACTTTTGTCTTTAGAGAGTACTAATAGAGCAAGAGGGAACGAATTGATCTGCTCTTTTTTTCTGTACCTCAGCTTTGCCTTCTTGATGTTTATTTTGGTTATTGTGGCTTCTGAGGCATTTTCAATTAGTATTTCTTTCTTAAACAGAGTGCCTGTGAACGGTTCAGAATGTCCGAGCCTCATGTCTGAGGCTGCAGAAAATGCTATTTTACTGAAAAGGAATGGGAAAGTGAATTTTCTCTGAGGAGATTGGTTTTTGAATGATTGTTTGCATCTAGAAGAAAGGAAATTATTATTTCTTACGGCAGCTGAGAGATGGTCATGAGGAAGCCATTATTAATTAATCATCAATTATTATTTTAATATTTATGTAGCACTGTGTGACTGGTACCCCACAGGGATGGCAGATCATCTCTCTGCCTGAGGAGCCTACATTCTAAATTTAGTCATGGTGATGGCTGCTCATGGCAGATGATGTGTTTTCATCATTCCCTGCTCTGCCTCAGCTCTTCAGTAGAATCCCATTTTAATTCCCCATCCCCAATAGAGGGGAGCCTGCACTAAGCAGGAATGGCGAGATCAGAGTCTAAAAGAGTACAATCAATGCAGTAAACACAGAGGCAGGATTAGAGGTCTGATCTCAGAGTTACAGCTTGCAATCCTTACCCAGAATTGCAATAATGTAAATAAAATCTTTCCAAGAATACAGAGCACAGGATTTGGTGCCAATTTGAAAAGACCTGCCCTTTCTGGGCCCTCAGACTGATGTCCAAGTAAAGTTTTGGGCTTTTTTTCAAAGTCCTTAAATTGACACACTTAAGGTGAGACCTGGCCTCCCTGGAACTGGTGGCAGCTATACTGGGATGTTTTTCTTACTGATGTTTTCCCTGACCTTACCTCTTGCTGAAGTCCCATTCCTATTTCTGTGCTTTGAAGCAGGTGTTTCTGGATGCTGTGCCTGATGCTGCTTTCCGTTGGCAGCAGTCAGTAGGGTAATAAACTCTGATAGATGTATTCTGATAAAAACCATATATTTAGATCCTAAGAATTAGATACATCACAAGGGTTGTATAAGGTGGCGGTTCCACAAAGTGTCAAATTGGACTCTGTGATTCAAAGAATACGTTTATGTGGCAGCCACTTGAAGTGGAGTGGATTTGAAAAAGCAACTGAAAATAGGTAGTACTGAGAGAAACCAGCATTTATGTAAAGTACCTATCATTGTCAAAGTGTGGTGTAGTGGCTAGAACAGAAAATGGGAGTCAAATAGTCTAGGGGTTATTTTTGGCTCAAGTATATCTGTACTGAAGTCAAATTAATTGGAGCTAAATACAGAACTCTCTCCTTATATAGGATTTTTGATCCACTTTCAGAACTCTGTCAGAGCTATGTGCTGTTTTGTTTTTCTAGAGGATGATCTAAAAGCATTGAAGGAAGTTGGTACATTTTGTATTAATGTATGCAAGATTTTTTTCCATAAGCCTGTGAGTTAGCATGAGATGTTTGACTTCTATGCTGGGAGGGATAAATGTGTGGAAATCTATAGCTATTGCCAGGTGCCAGTCTTAATCAGAAATCTGTTGGCTTCACTGAAATTTTGCACAGATATTTTCCCCTGTCAGGTGACCTACTTTAATAGAAGAAATACTGTGTAACAATCTTACAGACATTTCTGGGCAGAGAGTCCCTGTTCTGCAGAATAGAAGTCCAGGACAAAAAGACAAATTTTCATTTATTGGCACATTTTCATTCATTTAAATAAAAAAAAAAGAATAAAGGAAGTTTAAATATTTTGAATGTGACTTTTGCTTGTTAAAAAAGATTCTTTAAAGAGCCAAACCAAAACAATCTGATGTCTCCAGGGGAATGCCTGCATAGTGCTCTGCAAAACGTATCCCAGTGAACTCCAGGGGAGTTCTCTTGAAAAAGTTCAGCCTCCTGGACAGTGAGTTTATCTTTGGGACATTGTTTACAGGACGCGTCATGGTTTGGCTGTCCTACACTGTACTGTGCAGGGGGTAGCAGATATATCCTTAGAGATTACTGCATCAGAGGATGTTGTGGTTCCCTTTTGTTTCAACTTGCTTCCAAGTCTAGACACTTGCTCAAATGTTACTCCCAGGAGTGAGGCAAGAGACAGTCTAAGATTATGGGCAGTGGATTCTGCAGAGACATGATCTGACAGTGGTTTCATCCCTGTGGGCTAGCTCAGGCCTCTGTTGCAGTGAGCGTGCTCTTTGTTTGCACTGAGCTGGGCATGTTCCCTTTGGGGTTCAGTACCTCATAGAAGTAGGACCTAATCACCTAATCCAGTACTTGCAATGCACAGTCCTGAAATAATTCACAGAAAAAAACTGTATAACAGGGTGTGTTACCATCTTGTTCATCTGATTAGAAATGAAAAGCAGCGCTCTCAGAGAAGAGGGAGACACCAGTTTGGTTGCCCATGTTGCTGTCTCCTGCTGGCAGCAGAGCAGGATGGTCACAGGACTAAGAGCAGCCACAGCTGGTTTGGCTGTTCTGATTTGTGCAATGGCCGAGGGCCAGGTACATCCAGGACCGTGTTCATTTCTGTGCAGGACGGTACCCCTAGGCAAGACAAGCACCTTGCAAGGTGAACATTCAGCTCTAACTGCCCTCTCTTCTCACAGGCATTGTGTCAGTGGGGAGAGAAGCAAACCCTCAGGCAGGGCTGTAAGATGGCACATTTGAAAGTCCCTGAAGGCTGAAGCAATACTAACTTCACTGAAAGTCATTTAAAAGTCAGTGAGACTTGGGCTTTTAAATCTTTCTAGTGCTTTTCTTATAAGTTACCATCAGTACTTGAAAATCTAATCTATTAGCTATGCCTCCATTGCACCATCCATCTGAGGATCTCTAATCAAAGCTTTAAATATCTATAAATCTGTAATACCTTATGAATTCTCTATATTGACTTGAATTTTGGGATGTTTACTGTATGGGTGTATTGATTTAGGTTAATAGGAAAAATAACCCAGTCAGTACTAAAAGCTGATGATAAATCAGCCCACTTCAGGCGGGTGACAGGCAAGGATGGAGAGATCCTGCAGGCAAAGGCCAGCAAGCCAGCATGAGCAGCCTGTGTGGCCAGTCCATCTTTTCCTCACTGGGACAAGGGAGAGTCCAAGGGAGACCTGCTGAGGGGAGAGTGGTGTCTCCTGATACATGAATCAGCTGTAATCATGTTACCATCAGGTGACACAAGATACACCTGTCAGCTCTTCTTTAACTTGCTGTTAAGCAGCACCTGGGATTTAAAGGCACTGTTGTTACCATGTCACAAGCCACTGACAGAAGTCCAGTGGAGTCCTCACAGTTTGTTAGATAAATAGGGTTCATTCTCAGCGTTCTGCTTCTCATCTCAGGGCTGCCTCTCCTGGTAGGAGCAGCTGCAGGATTGAGCCCTGGGAAAGAGGGCGATGCCTCACACCCTAGAAGAATGCAGTCAGAACAGCAGAGGTGTCACTCACCACAGCACACTTCTGGGGGAAAACAACCATAGGTTATCCAGTTCAACAGCTGATACGGACCTGTACCATTTTGCCTGAAGCCATTCTGTAGACTGCAGGGAAAAATATTAGTGATCTGCAGGAAAAGCCAGACTGCCTGACATGGATGTAACGTTAGGCTTAGCTGCAAGACCAGAAACAGTAGGATTTGTAACCTGAGTATCTTCCTTTCTGGTCGAGCTCCTTGGGATATTAACTCTGGTTATTCTAACTCAGTCTTTTATCCTTGTGTTTTATAAAGCAGAAGAGCTTTTTTTCTCTGTTGATTTCCAGTATATTACTTTCTTGTTTTAAATAAAGCTCCTGCTCTATTTTTGAATAACATAATGAGTGAAAAATGACTTTATTCATCCTGGTGGCAGGACAGCAATTTGTTACACTGCCAGCTAGAGGACCTGGATCAGAAACAAATTTGGGTTCCCAGGCTCTGTGCCAGAAGAGCTGAGACATATTTTTGAGGTGATGCACTTGGACTCTAGGGGGAGATTGTTGACTGAACTGAGCTGCTTTCACAAACATCCTGCCAGCTGAGCCTTGACACACTGCTGGTCTTTGCCTCAAATGGGCAGATCCCCTGCCCCGTGCTGTGTGCTGCGGCTAGGAGCTGCTCTCAGGAGCTGGAAGCAAAGGTGAAGAATTGAGGATGCTTTCAGTGGAAATTAAGTTCATGCATGCGCTCTTATTTATCACTTATTATTCCATTGAGCCAAGCACAAGGATCATGTATAATGATGACTGTGGGTTGTTGGACGGGGGGTTGTTGCCCTTTTCACGTGGGGCCAGAGCTGAAACTTGAGCAGAAGATGATGCAAGGCCATTGGTTCCCACATGACCACTCCAGACTTGACTTAGTTCCACATCACCCTTTGAAAGCACTCTCTCTCTGTTGCTTTCCTGTAGCCCTTCCCACCATCTGCTTCTCCCAGACCATTTCCACCTTGGCTATGCTCCTGCTACCTTTGGCAGATGCAAGGTGGAAGCTGGAGTCACGGACTTACAGCGGCACAGCCCTGAGAAGTTTTTTACCTCTGAAGCTGCAGCTTTTTTAAAGGACTGAACCTGCATAGGGCCTGATCTGTTACAGTTATTGTTTGTGTGAGGCAGCATCTTTCAGCTGCTGTTTACTTCATGGATAAAGATATCGTCAGCTGGAATGATCTGCTTCCACATTTTGTATAGACGTATTAAGTGCTTGGAAAAGCTCCAGGTACTTCAAGTGAGTCTGTAAGGGGAAAAGCTACAGGCTGAAACTACAAGGGAAAGCATGCTGTTTGGACCATTTTATTGAAAAATAACTCCTTTTCTTTTATCTGGGTAGATGCAGTACTGATCATTATGACTGTATGATTAGATAGTCATTGATAGGTATGTTTATGTATTATTTTCTGACGTTTATGTACTCCTGTAGTTATTTCAGAGAGTGAAATGCAGATTCTTAGTAGCACTGTTGGAGCAGTAGGAAGGCACTATAAAATCAAGAGAAGTCTGCATAGACCTGAGTCATATGTCCTAGATATAGGATAATTACCATGGTACACAAGAAGTAGGGTTTTCAAGCAAAGCTATGAGGTGACACAGTTAAAGCAAAGGAAGAATTTTTTTTACACAGTCAATACTTAACATGTGGAACTTCTTGCTACAGGCTGTTGTTGATGCTGAAGCTTGCAGGAACCTTTATGAAAGCTGATAGAAAAAAATTTTCGTGGGGTTTACAGCATACCACAACATCTGATTGCATTTTAGCTTCAGCTTTTAAGCAGCAGGTCTCTGGAAGTACAGGAGAATGTTGCTGAGTATCGCTATGCATTTGCCCTGCTCTTCCTTAGAACATGGCTGGAACCAGGACATGGGCAAGAGGAGCTTTGCTCTGACTGATTTCCTCAGCTCTTACAGTAAACATTAAACGGAGTTATATGACAGGGAGGTAAGGAAGAAATAAAGGTAGAGGGTTGGATGCTGATTAGCACTGGCATAAATCCAAGGATGCAATCAAATAGTGCACAGAGCCACAGTGCACTGGGGTACCTGAGGACAGCTTCAGCCAAGCTCCCTAAGGACTCTGCAGGCGCCAGCATCATACTTGCCGCTCAGTAAGGCAAGCACAGGCATAAATTTCCACCTGGCCAATTTCAAGATCTTATTCCATCTGCCTGACCTATGAGAGAAGGAGCTGCTCAAGTGGAACCTGTTCACTTCAGTAAGGACCCCCTTTGGGTACTTGATGACTAAAATCCTAGTCTTGAACAGACTAGGAGCACACACCTGCCATGGTGTGCATTCACACACAAATACATGAATCACCAAGGGCCCAGTTGCAGACCCACACTTCACACGTGAGTGCAGCATGTCTCTGGCACCCTAAATCTGATGTGTGTGTATGGGAATTCTGAGTCAGCCTTGGCTGTGTACAAGACGCGTGCAGGACCAGAGCTGTAGCAGGACAGGTAGTAAGTTACTGATGGCAGTGCTTGTTTCAGCCCATTTGTTTTGCCCTCTCCATTACTGTAGAGGTTGTGACAATGGACAGAAATACATAAAAGTAAGGGTGATGTGTATATTGTCCGGCTTCATCTGGTCAGCACTTACAGATTTTCTCACTAGGCAAAGTGACTACCCTGTAAACACTGGAGCATATCAGTCTTGGCTTTTTTTCGATTTGGGACCTGTGCGTAGTAATGGATGAGCAGAGAGGCAATTTCTTTCATAAGGAGGTGAGTATTATGCAATTTAAAGGGGCCACAAATTTTCCTGTTTGTTGAATCTATGAGTTTTTTGCTTTCTGAACATCTGAATTTTCTGTTTGCTGGTAAGAAATACCTGCAGTTTGTTGTAATGATACAACCAAAGCACGGAGTAGCCCAGCGTTCCCCATCGATTGGCATTCACTAGGCTCTTGAGGGGTATGAGATTATGTTGTTTGGAGAGCCAGGAGGGAGGAGGAGTAGCAGGACCAGTTTTCCAGTAGAGGTAAGAGCCACAGAGTGGCCTTGGTTTGAGCTGCATTTGCCCTGGTACCCAGCATAATCCAGCTGCCCTCCCCTCAGTGGCATCAGCTGGTCCCAAAGTGGCATCAGCATTACCCGGCGCTGGCTGCGTGCCCTTCTCATGGCATGGGAGTCTCACAGGAGTTTGCTGAGACTGGTATCTCAGGAACTCTCTCAGATGACCTCTTAGGTCAAATCCATCCAGGGCACTCCCAGCAAGAGTAGTGGCATTGGCCAGTCAAGAGATTCACTGACACTCATTGCCACGTGTTGACTTTGTTGCACGCAGTTAAAAGCTGTCCCGCCAGTTTGTTTGCTGATCCTCCCCCAGATCTGGCATTCCTCTGATTATGTAGCCAACTGTAGCTTGTTATTATTTAGACCAAATGATGCCTTGGGCAAAACTGACATCACTGCTGGGCCTCATTAGGGAAATGAGGAGCAGGGTGTGGGGAGCTGGTTGCAGGAAGTGCCACTGTTTCCCACCACTGAACTGGGAGGCGAACGCCCCTTGCCAGGCAGGTTAGTGGGGTCTGTGGTTTCAATGTAGCCTTTGCCAACACCCCTCAGCTTTAGGAGGGGTAGAAATCTCACTAGGGGGAGAGCTTTTGTCCTGGTTTCAGCTGGGATAGAGTTAATTTCTTGCTAGTAGCTAGTAGAGGTCTGTGTTTTGGATTTAATATGACAGTAATATTGATAACACACTGATGTTTTAGGTGTTGCAGTGCTTACCCTAAGTCAAGGACTTTCCAGTTTCTTGTGCTCAGACAGTGAGGAGGTGCAGAAATAAACTGGAAGGGAGCACATCCAGGACAGGTGACCCAAACTGGCCAAAGGGATATTCCATGCCATCGAACATCATGCTCAGTATGAGGGGAGATGGCTGGCAGGGGCTGATCGCTGCAGGGGATATGGGCTGGGCACCAGTCAGTGAGTGGTGAGTAATGGTTTTGTGCATCACTTCTTCATTTATTATTATTATTGTTGTTGTTGTTATTATTATTATTACCTTCATTTCAGTCATTGAATTGTTCCTAACTCTTGAGCTTTTCCTTTTTCCAGTTTTTCCTTTCCAACTGGGGCTAGGGGTCAGTGAGCAAGTGGCTGTGTGGGACTTAGCTGCTGGCTGGGGTTAAAACACAGTAGCAGCTTCTGAAAAGTTGGCATGCATGCTATGTGGTGTAGGCTGCTCCATTGCTGTCTTGTGTTTGCTTTTTTCTAATCACCATTTTAAAGAGCAGTACTAACAGGGCAATATGGTTTCTGTGCATCTCTGGTAATTTCAGAATAATGGATTTAAATAACTGAAGACTAATCACATAGTTGCTGGTAGGTGGTAGAGTGTTTGTCTCCAAGTAGTGCACAGTTTCTTAGCTTAGTTACATTGATCATTTGGAAGAAAGAGAGAGATTAGTGAAATCTGGAATAATTATTTCGTTTACAAACTTCCTTTGCTTGCCATTTTTCTTTTCTTGTGTTCAAATATCACCTTGATGTTGCTTTATGTCTCCCATACTTTACCTTACTTTATACCCTACTGGACTTTAGCTGTTTAATTCCTGGCTTTCCCTTTTATCTAGTTGTTCCTGACCTTTGGAGTTGATTGTGTAACCAGAGGTGCAAGTAACGTTTTCCCACTGGAGATCAGACACATCATATAAGACATTGTCTTTAATGTCACTCTGTAGTTCACTCTGTCTTGCTAGTTCAATCTGCAACAAGTTACTAAAGTTAACTTATAAATGGTGTACGGAATTCATCTTACGAAGAAAAGTACAGTTTGAAGGGAGTAAATGCCTGTTCAAGCCACCACAGCAGCAAACTCTACCACTCATGCTGCTAACATCCAACCATTACTTGCCTCTTATGTCACACTAAACAGGATAACAAAAGCATTCTTACAAATGGACTGTTTCTAAACATATCAGAAGCTTTTTTGGACCAGCACCTAAGAAATGAAACTGTGTTTTTTTAAGACCTCAGTTTTCATTTTGGCACAAATTATAGATGTTCACAGAAGTATCCATAAGTGCAGGCTCTGGAGATGGGCTGCTTCTCATTAAACATGCATGTGCTATTGTCTTCTTACTTCTTTAGGCCTGGCCTTCATTTTGAGGTCAGACTTTAATTTCTGAAGAATGTAATTTAAAGCTATGTATAGTGCTTTGTGATTACCTGGAACTACTAAAGAAAAAGACTTGGCAGTGACAAAATAAATATGTAGGAGCTGTGACTGCCTTAACTCTGCAGTAAGGTAGTGTGAAAAAGAAGGTCTAAAGATTTGAGTGATTTAAACAAGGGGGTAGAAGCAAGTGAAGTGTCTGTTGCCTTGCAAAAAGTTTTACAGGCAGAAGTTGACAACACAGGAGGCTTCTGCTCCCTGTATTTAAAGTTTACTTTGCCATTTGTCTTGAGTGGTTTCAGTGTTGTAGTGAATAATTTATAGGCAGTATGAATGAGCTCATTAGTCACCTTTTCAGAGCTTAAGTGAGTTTTGTGGTTGTCATTACATGGGTCTTCTGTTTGCAGGCATGACAAAAGGCCAGCTTGGCAGCTGCCTGGTTTGTGCTGGCACAGCCCGGACTGGCCTGTCCGCTGCTGAAACCCCAACTTTGCTGCTCAGCAGTGGTCCAATAACCTGCAGGGCTTTTTCCAGGGATAGCTTATTTCTTTTCTCTTACATGTGGTGTTTGGTTTGATATTGTGTTGTTTTCATGTTGGGGAGTCTTTTCGTTGTGAAAAATAATATTAAAGGTAATGTGACAGGTAATGTGAAATTAGTAAAACCCTCTACTTGAATACAAGCAATAAAAGTGACTTTTCTCCTCAAATGTTCTTAAAAATTTGTTACGGCACTCCTTGATTTTGCCTGTGATGGAGTTAATTTTCTTCCTAGTAGCTGATATAATGCTGTGGTTTGGATTTATTATGAGAATGACATTGGTAACATGCTGCTGGTTTAATTGTTGCTGTGCTGTGCTTACCCTAAGTCAAGGGCTTTTCAGTGTCCCATGCTCTGCCAGCAAGCAGGTGCACAAGAAGCTGGGAGAGAGCACAGCCAGGACAGCTGACTGCAACTGGCCGAGGGGATATTCCATATCAAAGAGCATCGTGCTCGGTAGATAAACTGAGGGAGTTGGCTGGGAAGGGCTGATCACTGCAGGGGTACGGGCTGGGCATTGCTCAGCAGGTGGTGAGCAATTGTATTGTCCATCATTTTTGTGTCCATCTTGGGATTTCTTTCTCTCTCTCCCTCTCTCATATCTCCCTTTTCACTACTCTTATTAATGTAATATTGCACTTTATTTCATTTATTAAGCTGTTCTTATCTCAACTCACAGGTTTTACTTTTTTGTGATTCTCCTTCCCATCCCACCGGGGGCGGGAGGAGTGAGCAAGTGAACACATGCATGGTACTTATTTGCTGGCTGTGGCTAAACTACAACATAGCCATAACATTTTTTGGTCCTTGAAATGCTTATTGCAGTGCTAAACTGTGCTGGAAGACCTAAGAAAAGGACTTAATTATCAATGTTTACAAGACTGCAGATTTAAAGAGAAAAACATTCCCAAGATTATTTCATAGTGCTTTGGCAGCTGAGGTGCACCCCATCCTTCTGGCATTCGTGTGAGAAACCTGTGAAATGTGAAATTTGCCTACAAAAAGTCTGTGAGGTGCTAGATGCACCATACCTCCGAGATCACTGCAGCTGCTCACTGAAATTACCTGTTGCCAGAAAGACTGGGGCAGTGCCAAAAGGCCTGGCAGAAATTTATGACCCAGTGAATAAGTCAGTCCATAATAATAATGCACTTTTGTCACCATAGAGAAGCCAAAAGCTGCTTGCAGGGAAACCCATCTTACAGGACATGAATGTAGCAGCCAGGGTGGTTTTCTGGTCGCAGAAGTTGCTGCTGGGAGGTGGGTACTTGAGCTGTGCTTTTTTTCTGTGCCAGCTTTCCATCTTCCTCCCAAAACCTTTCTTACCTGCTCTTCCTGATAGCTTCTCTCTGGTTCAGCCCTGGAGGCCACCTCACTTGTGGCTGTGGAGGGGAGCACAGGACAACACAGAACCTTTCTGTAGGTGCTACTGACTCTTTTTAGTCCTTCCACTGCAGTTTTTCATTGCTTTCCATTCCTTGCTCCCTGGCACTTTTGGTGTGCTGGTCTGTAGCACTAAAAACACACCAAGGACAGAAGTCTGCTTATTCATTTTATGGCACTTTGTGTGTTTCCCACAACCTGCACCGTCTCAGCATCTCTTTACAGGCACAGCTGTAGGTCAGCACAGCCATGCTTGTACTTCATCCCTGCACCATCTCATAGTTGTTGCTGCGTTGTTGCAATCTGGGAATCTGCATTTCACAGGATTTCCTCCAAGAGCAATGTTCAAGAAACATACAGGAAGAGTAGAGCCAAGCAGTGAGTAGAGGAAAGGACCCTGGAATATCCTGTGCTACAAAGAGCTGGAAATCAGGCTGGGACTCACACAGGTACAGTTGTGGCTAGGAAATGCACCTGACACAAGCAAATGGTCACAGGAGAGTAATTGCCTTCTGGCTCACAGCAGTAGTGATGGTAAACTATGTTAAGTGTCAGTTGCTGAGAACTTCATTTGATGAGATTTGAACACAAACTTCACTACCTGTGAGGTCCTATTGCTACTTAATTTTGCATGTATAGATACACAAATAAAGGACAAATTAATAAAATAATTGATGAAGTGAACAGTTTGTATTTAGGAAATCTGAGGCGGAATTTGAGATGTTAACTCGAAATAATTTTGTCTTGGTTTTAGAAGTTCCATTTGGCAATGCAGTTTGGCAGCTTTATTAAAAGAACATGGTTCTTCCATGTAGTTTTCCCAAAAATTTCTGATCTTTACTTTTCTGCAGTGTTGGCTGCTGCTTTTCCTCCACGCTGCTTTTGAGAACAAAAATACAGTTGATTTCTGGTTCTGCTGATTACTTGTAAGTTTGACTTCAGCTGCCAAGTGGTGAATACTGATGTTGAGATAACGCCAGGCCACATCTTGTGGCATTACATCTTTACAAAAGATAGCAGAGTCTGAGCACCAAACTCCAGAAAACAGTTCTTTCATTTTTCAGCCTCTTTAAACACTGCAACTGTACCAGAAATACTGGCTTGTATTATAGTTAATGTACCAACTGAGTTAGTTAGGTGGGTTCAGACCAGTATCACCATTATAGCAGAAGACTCCAGTAAAGATATGTTTATCCCGGCAACATTTTGCTTTCTGCTGACTAGGCTACTGAAATAAGCTGCACTGGTAGAAGCTTCCCTTCCCAGTATAAGCTAGGTTTGTGCTTGGGGTCCTTGTATGTTGGGTAATTCCACTGTGAAACATCTCTCGTGTGGGCCCATTTTAACAACTATATGTAGGAGAAATGAGCATGTATGATGCTCTCCTCCCACCATGCTCACGCACAGAAACACAATTGCTGGTAGCTTCTCAGCTGTATATAATTTTAGCACTAAGTATACTCATTTTCCTAGAAGCTGCAAGCGTTACTACAATAACATCATAAATGTGCATACATTAATTTATAAAGGAGTTATTTAATAAAAACTGTGGATTTTATTGGAAGAAATTTATTTTATTTTAGCCAGTGAAACAGAAATGCTGTAGATACTTTTGTTTGCTCACACTTCTGACAAAGCTTTGTATTGGTGCTCCTTTTCTCACAGATTCACTGTTTCTGTTTGGTTTTGCCTGCTAGGGAAAATGAGAACTTGAAGAGTAATTAAATGCAAGGTTGGGAAAATGCTTTGTAAATCTGATTCTATGTTCTCAAGTGAATGAGTAAAAGATAGATCTATTGGTAAGCTGGAGTAAGCTGGGCCTTCACTGCATGTGCAGCTTACAGCTTAGTGCTTGCTGTGGGTGAGGAAAGGGGAGGGCATGCTTGCAAAAGCCATGGGAGAGGCAGGCAGGGTACAACTGCACTCAGAGCAGCTGCGAAGCCAGAGCTGCTCTCTTTCAGGGCAGCAGGGCTCTCTTTGTCAGCCTGTTAGGTGTGTTACCTCTGCACAGGGCAGAGACTCTGACTGTTCTGGTACTGTTCCAGGAATTCAGACATGGCTGTTTCTCTGCCCCAAAAGCAGGCGTAGTGCAAAAAACAAAACCAGGCTGATCTGCTGTGGTTAAAAATAAAGAAGTGTTGATACTGCAGGAGAAGAATGCTGAGAACAGGAGTTGTGAAAGAGGAAATGAATAAACACATACTGTATTCATGATTTAGTTTTTATAAGTTTTTGAAGGTGTCCAATGTGCTTGTGCTCTGTACAAGATTAGATCCATTGCCCCAGAGAAAACAGAAGATTAGAAATACCACGACTGATGAGGACACACCAGTCGTTCTGCATGGGGGAAGAACTGACACTAAACAAGTGTCAGGTGTCAGGGCCTGAGCTGTGTCCCACACCAAGGGTCTGATCACAAGAGTCAGCAGCCCTGTCCACATTACTCTTTAAAAAGTACATCAGGACCCTTAAGAATTAGGAGGGTTTTTTTGTACGGCTGTGTGTCAAATTCTAAGTCCTAATGAGCAAGCTTTGCTGGCAAACTTGCAGCAGACTTCATGGAAGGAATCTGACTCTGATATAGAGAGAATAAATGTTGACAAGGACACCAGTCAATAAAGATATGGTAATTGGAGACCAGGTTAGGAAGAGGGGCTTAAAGGTGAGAATAAATAGTGCAGGACTGTTGAAGTGTGGCAGGTGAGGCCAGAAGGCAGAAAGTAGAAGTTATTTAGTGAGGTCATGTGACATGGTGTCCTGCTTTTGACTGGGACAGTGGTGCTGTATTTTTGGATTCTGTATGAGAATTAAGTTGATATCACACTGATGTTTTAGTTGTTGCTGTGCAGTGCTTGCCCTAAATCAAGGACTTTTCACTTTCCCGTGCTCTGACAGTGAGCAGGTGCACAAGAAGCTGGGAGGGAGCATGGCCAGGACAGGGGACCTGAACTGGCCAAAGGAATTTTCCATACCATAGAGCATCATGCCCCATAGAGCATCATGTGGGGGAATTGGCCAGGAGGGGCCAATTACTTCTTAGGGACGAACAAGGCATCAGTTAGCAGGTGGTGAGCAAATGTATTGTGCATTATTTGTTCCTCTTGGGTGTTATTCCTCTTTCTGTCTTGTATTATTGCTATCATCATCATCATCTTTTATTTTGTTTGAATTACGAAGCTATTCCTATCTCAACCCATGAGTTAAGGGGTTTTTTTTGTTGGTTTTTTTTTAATCTGATTCCTCACAGTGTGTGTGTGGTGGGGGGAGCAAGTGACTGTGTGGTATTTAGTTGCTATCTGGGGTTAAACCACGACACATGGTCATAATACTAGCAAAGAAAGATGTTCCCAGCAGAGACTGAGATTGAGGGGGGAAGATGAGCCCGTGAGCCCATGACCCTTGCTGTGCTTGTGTGCTTGGTGGCTTCTGGGAAGTTTTCAGGGATTCCAATCTAGAGGAGGATAAGAGATAAAGGAGTATAGGGAGATGGCTGAAAATCCTCATTAAATAAGATACTGCAACATCTGCAGTTGGTATTCTGAAATCTGAGTGGAAAGATTAGACTGTTGTATATTAGCCCACAAGGCTAAAGTGCAGCTCTGCACTGTTGGAACTTCTAATCAGCCTTCAGTACGGCAAGTACTTTGGTCTTGATGTACAAACAGTTTCATCTGTCAGTGTTGCAAATCTTTTGCTAAATGAATTAGTCTTATTGCTGTCTCAGAAATGGGGAAATGAACACCGTAATAAATTTGGTGGCTTGCCTGAGATTACAGTGAGTATTTAGTTGCTTGATGGCCGTACATTAGTTGTTCTGCTGCTGCTATAGTCTCTAAGTCAGCAGCTAATGTTCTTTAAATGGAGCTGCATGAGACTATGTGCTCCTTTCTTAAAGTAGTTGTATTAGGTATTTCAGCAAAGAGTCAGAAGTTGGGGAACAGTCTTCCCAAGAGGCAAGATAATAGTGTTTACCTTGTTGCTGGTGTTTTAGTGCTCTGCAAGTCAGCAGCTCCAGTTGCTGTTGAGCTCAGAGGTGAGTGGGAGCCAGCGAGAGGCTGTCCTGCACTGCTGCCTCTCATGGGGCACCTCAGTGGGGACCCAGCAGGCAATCTGTCCCCCTGCTCTCCCAGCCTTCTCTGCTACCTGCTGCTGGCCTCTGGGCTTGGTCATGCTGGCTTTTCTGTCTGCACAGCAAATGTCTCACAGTGGCCCTTCAATGCAATCTCTAGTGTGCATTCTGGGGAAATTCCTACCTGTCATGGAAAAAACAGAAAACTCTGAAACTGATCATATTCCACCAATATTCATGGGGAATTTGGCCACTAATTTTGAGCAGAACTGAGCTGAATAGGATGCATGCATAATGTATTCAGGGTATAATTTTCTTTGCATACTATCCTGCGTCTCATGAGGCTTCCCCCTTCTCACTTCAGAAATACTTCTCATTAGCTGAATTCTTCTTGGTAGTCTTTCAAGACACTTGACTTTTACAAGTGATAATAAATGCAATAAATCTCCTTGCTTGCCAATAAAGAGGCATGTTGATTCACTCAGAAAAATGTCTGAAGCATTTGGAGTAAATTCAGGTGGGTGGAGTTATGACTTGATAATTTAGTTTGGGTTTGAAACCAAACGGCCGTGAGATAAGAACTGTGTAAACTAATGGTCTTGCTGACTGTTAGGGCTGGTGGAATCACAGGGCAGGATTGCCAGTGGGTAATGATGATACTCTGCTGCCTGATAGGTATTCTTCCCATTCTGCAATTCAGCTGCTGGTATGTCTTTTTGAAAATATGCAAGAATGTGAAATAGCAGTTCACTGGGTAGGGGAGGGAAAGCTATCGGCAAAAGAAGTCTTAGCTAGTTATGACAGGAATTCCTAGTTCCAGAGAATCAATGAAATGCTTCTTATCCCTGCACTTTGAGAATGAGGTGCTCCACTCTTATCCAGAACTGTGAATTTTGTGAGTGTCAAAGAGATTAAAGGAGGTAACCCATCCATTGGGAAATAATGCAGAATTCCTGAAAGATCTTGAGGCAGCTGTTCTAACTTTTCTAAACAAAACAGCTAAAACGTTTTCCTTCCTAGCTTGGTTGACAATTTCTGTGTCCAGGGAGGACTGCGCTGGGAATGATACCTGTATTTCTGACTTAAATGATACTGTTTATACATCTCTGCAGCAGGCATTTTCTATAGCAAAAGGAAAATTTATTTTAAAATATGCTAAATCTGCAAGTGTTGTTTACCAAGAGTGGAAAATGTTTGATTTTTGTGGACCAGCTATGAAACAATTCCATGTACATGTTTTGCGGCTAGACAGCTATACTTTAATTCTCTGCTGCAAATCACTGAAGCTACTTGAGTTCTGGCAATGTAACATAGAGGAGACTCTACGTTCAACTAGTGTTGTCTAGACTGGACAACTTCTTTATTTTTAAATCAAGTTAGCTCCCTTCAATTAATTCAACTGGTGGAAAGGGTTTTTTTACTCAAGTTACTACGAGTTATGTCAGGGTATGATAGCAGAGGGGAAAATGCACCATTTTTCCTAATTGAGTCAAGCCTTCTTTTAACACAGATTTCCTTCAGTAAATATTCCCACCCGCCCCCCGTCGGCAGTTACTGCAGATTTCTGCAGCACGGTTCTTTACCGCACAGCACAGCAGTGGCCGTAGTTTCGCGGTGCCGGAGCCAGCAGTAGAGCGGCCGTGCGGGATCCCGCGCCTGTCGCTGCCCGCACAGCCCCGCAGGGCCCGGCTCCCGCTCGCACAGCCGGGCAGGTGCCTGGCTCCGGCCGCCGGACTCGTGTGCGCCGCCGAGCCGGCAGCTTCGCCCGTCCTCGGCAGCAATTACCTGCCCACTGGGAGGGTGTTGAAAGATGCCTCCCCCGCTCCTCCTGCGGGAGAGGTGAAAGCAGGGCTCCCCTGTGCTAAGCCGTGGGCTCCTGGGGCTCGTAGGTGCCTTCGCTGTACACCGCGGTTCAGCCGGGGTCGGCCAGGCCGGGCGGGTGTAAAGGAGACTCACACAAGTGGGAGCGCCGCGGCTGCCGGTTCTCTGCGCATCAGGACTTCCGAGCGCCTCCTGCCCGACCTGGGACACCCGCCCACCCCCGGCCGGCGCCGCCGGCCCTGCACGACCCGGACGCCGGGCGGGCGCCCTGCGGGAGGGCACGGCCGGGTCCCCG
>VZTZ01040307.1:293802-364327 GCA_013400955.1 Drymodes brunneopygia
CCCGTGACCGCCGCTCTTTTGTCTGCCGGTGGGGCGGCGCTGCAGCCGCCACGGGCCTCGCTGGCAGTCTCCCCGTACTCCCCCCGGTGTGGCCCCACTTGGGCCCCGCCACCGCGGGGGCAGCCCTGGACACTCCGCCCGCCCGCGGCGGCCCCGTCGGGAGCCGCTCTTCGGCCGGGCTCCGCCGGACTTCCCTGGCGGCTCTCCGTGCGGGCCCGAGGGGGCTCCGCGGGGCCGCGGCCGCCCGGTCACCCCTGCTCCCTTCAGCGGGGAAAGAGAGATGGGGAAAAAATCATGAAGTGATACGGCCCTTTGGGAGGATACTGACAAATAAGGAAATTAAACAGAAAGAGAGCAGCATGTTGTCATAGCAACAGTGCAATTAAATTACTGTCAGCCATCATATAATTTTCCTGTTTAGAAGCTCATGGGACGGAACTTCCATTTAGAGTCAAAGTTGAGTGTGCGGCGTAGGTAGGCAATGCCACTGCCCCTGGACGCTGGCGATTCCCTTGTTTACCTTCTGGTTGCGCTGGATGCAGTTTTGAAAGCTAGGAAGTGGGGCCGACGCAACTTTGGCCTCCTGGTGTTTATATCTGACTCGGTATTTTTTCCAGATACTTACTCATGTGAAACTGCACATTTTCACTGAGCATGTTGAGTGTATTGATGGGCTTCTGTGCAGAAAAGTTCTGTTTCATTTTCAGTAATGTTTGTTTTGGTGTAACTTGTTTATAGGAAGATGCAAAGTTTTCCTTTTTGCTCATTTATGACAGTTAAATTAAATTCCATTATTTCTCTTTCCCATAATGGCTGTGTTGCTCTATTTTTCCGTGCAGATAGATAGTTCATTCCATTGTTACCTGTAGCTTTTTTTGCGTTTTATTTACAGTATCAGCTTTGTGACTGCATGACTTCAGGTAACTGCTGAGGTTATGTTTTAGGTACAGGGAATTGTTTTGTTCTTGTTCAGTGTTTATACAGAAAGTTTCATCCATTTAAATTCTGCTGTTAACTCCATGCAGTTTTTGTTCCACTTCTGATCACATCTCCAGCTAATTCCTGACAATGTGACTGTATGTAGAAGTTAAGAGAACCTGTCCCCTGCTTCTAAAATAGAATTGTTGGGCTCATCTGCTTCTCTCAAGTTGGGCTGGGGCCTGACTTCACTTTGCTTCTGGAGTGCTTGGGTCATCCAAAATATTAGTGCTCACAGGTGTTCCCCCAGGGCCTGCTGCTACAGTACCCTCAGCAGCTCATCCCACCTCTCGCAGGCCATTGTTGAGCATCACAGCGGTCTTTCTGACTCTTGTTTTCTACTGTGTTTGAAGTAAGTTCAGCTTATGTTAAAATCTTCTCTGTTTACATACATTTTTTAAGTGCTCTATTGCTCTGGCACTTGCTTCCCCATTTCTTGGCCCTGGGCCCAAAGCTACCAGGTGTTGCTTTCCTTCCTACTTTCTCCAGACCTTGCTGGTTTTGAAGTTCTGCTCTCATTTCTGAGTTTTGGTACAAGCAAGTCAGATTGGATGTTTGTCTGCCTCCGTCTTTCACCAGAGTGATTTTAATCATGGTGCTGTTGTATTGTCCTCAAATGTGAAACAGCTGAAATTAATATGAAGCAACTGGCCTTAAGTCTCTCATTTATTTTTTTTAGTTGACATCCTTATTAAAGTGATATAATTGGAGTATTCAGTGGTTTGAAAACACCACTTCATCTTTAAAGAGATATGGTTTGGGATATCCTGTGTGGGAAAATTTCATGTGCATGCAGAACTGAGGTGTATCTGGATTATCATCTTATTCCATCAACTGGATTTTTTTCCTTTGTGCTGACTTTAGATTATTTTACTCAACAGTTGCGGGTAAGTGTTATGTGAAACTGTCAAGTTTAATATAGATGGCAAAAGGCCAAGTGACCAGTTAGGGAAAAGCTATCAAAATGTTACACAGGACCTTTTTATGAGCTAACTTTTCTCTCTTTCTCCTTTTTCTTTGGATTCACTCTCCCAGGAGCTGCTGTCTAAATGGGTCCAGTCATGCCTCCCAGTAAGAAGCCAGAGGGCTCAGGAATTAGTGTTCCCAGTGGATTGAGCCAGCGTTATCAAGATAGCGATTTATCAAAGGCACTTCATGATGATGAGGACCTAGATTTCTCTTTGCCTGCCATCAGATTAGATAAAGGGGCCATGGAAGATGAAGAACTAACTAATTTGAACTGGTTACATGAGAGCAAGAATTTGCTGAAAAGCTTTGGGGACTCGGTGTTACGGAGCGTTAGCCCTGTTCCAGACATCGGTGATGACACGCCACCATCTCCTGCCCACTCTGACGTGCCCTACGATGCCAAGCAGAACCCCAACTGCAAACCTCCTTATTCCTTTAGCTGCCTCATATTTATGGCCATTGAGGATTCACCAACCAAAAGACTGCCCGTAAAGGATATATACAACTGGATCTTGGAACACTTTCCATATTTTGCAAATGCACCCACTGGTTGGAAAAATTCTGTGAGACATAATCTATCCTTGAATAAGTGTTTTAAGAAAGTGGACAAAGACCGAAGTCAGGTGAGTTTGGAACTATGGGAACCTGCTAATCCCAGGATATGTCCTTAACGGTGAAATACAGAATATGCAACTCTGTGCCTGGTAATGTAGTTGATTAAGTTCAGAGAGCCAGCATTTCTTTAGCGTTGCTCATTCTGATTTTATTAAATTCATTGTCTAGACATCTGTAAGAAAGTGCTCGGTGTGTGTTTTTTCCCCCCCAGCTGGTGTCTTCATGCAGTGGTTAAATATTGTTTTTAGTTATCATGCTGTGGTAATGGTTTCCAGCTATACTAGATGAATGTAATCATGTTATAAATAGGCTGCTAGCTGTTCTTGGCTTATACAAATGTATAGTGAAAGGGTATGTCTTATGTAAGAGTCCATTGCGATTGCCTTGGTCTGTCTTGTAATGCAGGAAAACTTTTCTGTCTTTTACACGAGGAGGGTAACAGTGATGAAGCTTTGTTCCATTTCAGGCGAGTTTTAGAGAAACTCTTCAAAGAGAGGAGACAGGTCTGGCATCGAAGGCGAAGGTTACCATGCATCAAAATTTCTGACATTCTTTGGGCTCATGTAGCTTCTGCAGCTGGTGTGGAGCAGAAGCCCTGGGAGCAAATGTTTGCTTTCAGATCTCAGTTGCTGTCTCCTGGTTTCATTGCTGATTCCCCAGCGGTGTCTGCAGGAAGAGGCTGTGTGTGAGGGAATGGGGAATGAGCGGAGCAGGGCGGGCAGTCCCTTGCATAGCCTTCTACTCTGTCAGTCTGCCTGGGAGCAGGAATCAATTTCCAAAGGAGACCTTCTCAAGAAGCAGTGGTCTGGATGAATCTTTGGCAAAGTACGAGTATACTGATAAAAATATCAGCTTGCGGATTAATTTCAGAGGCCTTCTCACAGGTTTGGGAAATAAATAGCAGGTAAAATCACATCACTGATCGTCTGTCTCTAAAATTGGCTGAAGATCAGAAAGTAAACACTTTCCCCTGGCAGAAACAATAGATGCACTCAGCTTTTGTATTTCAGTGAGATAAATGCTGTGATTGTCTTGTAACTTGTTACCCTGAAACTAGACTTCTCTTGGTGGTGCTGTTCTCCCTATTTTGTGTGCAATTTAACTTTAAAAGCTGTGGAACAGAAGCTCAAGTAACTCTAGAGGAAGTCATACACTATCCTAAACTAGCAGCTTTTCATTTTAGATGAGTTAACTTTCTTTGCTGCGGAACTTTCATTTTTACAGGATTGACACATCTATGTTTTCTTTCTTTCTTTTTAAAAAGTATTACTACCTAGATTCCACTGTCCCCATATTGCTGATCGCACACTGTATGTTTGTATTTTTGTCACTTAATTGCTGTGAAAGCTCATGTGTAAGATTAAAAAAAACCTGTTCCCAAACTGGATCTTGTTTTGTGTAAGCCAGAGTCTTAAATTCTGGTTTGGAAGTGAGACTACAATAACAAACACCACAACAGACTTTTATGACCCTGTCCCAGACTGTAAGAAATCTTCACACAATGCATTTGAAAAACCACCAAAATACGGTAAGGCAAGGCCATTTGTGTTTTAACTGCCATTTGTGTTTTGTTCTGTCCCTCTTCCTCTGTTTACAAGTTGACTATTTAGATTTCAGCTTCCTTCCTATGAGGAACTTGTCTTCATGTCTATCTGTCAAATATCCGGCCATCCACTGAGCTAGTCTGAACAATACCACACTGCACTGCTGCTTCGTGGGGAGGTGGCGCAGCACAATGCATGACTGGTCACCCACGTCTCAAATTCCTGATTACGGCCATGGTTACATAGCTAGACAACAAGGTGTGGTGGGAGGCCTTGCCTGTATGAATCACAAGGTGGAGTTCTATTAATTACAGGAAAATCCCAGATTTTGAGAAAGAATTTCTTCCACTTCCTAAAGATGCTATAACTGCAGGTAGCCAGCTTTAAGGTGAATGAGATGGGCATCTCAAATGTAAAATGCACCACAGCAAGTCATGCAAGTCCCCTGCTGGGTTTTTTCTTGTGTCCTGGCCAAGGGATGTGGCAGACAGAGTCCTGAGTGCAGAATTGGCCCTGGGTCAGAGTTGCTGAATCAGGTGGTTGACAGCTAATTGCGGACTTGGAAAGCAGTAAATGTCAACTGATGGCTTTGAAAATACCTTCGTGTGTGTGCATGCACACTTGGGGTTGATTCGGTACCTTGCAGCAAATATCTCTGCTGTTCAGCAGGAAGGTGTCCACATAAAGGGTTCTCTGGTTTTGGTATGGGGCTTGGGGCAGGGGAAAGGGGGGCTTTCATCTGTAAGGAATCATTTTATGCTACTTCTCCTTTGCAGACAGTTTTTGCAAATTGCAGGTTTGGAGTCTGCCTGTTTTACTGGTTTTGCGTGGAAAAAAGAAAAAAGCAGCATTTAGCAAATGGCATGTTACGAAATGCTAACAAGATGGGCTCTGAAATACGTACAGTATGGGGGGAAGGAGTTAATCAGTGCTGGGAATTGCAGGCATTTGCCGGTTGATGTGCGTTGACACATTGTGAAAAGCTAGAAGCTTTTCCTCTCATAGTTGTGCTTTCCAATGTTTGTTTATGTAGCCTTTCAGTAATCATTTTTCTAAAAAAAGTTCTGCTGAACACTTAATTCTTTTTTGAATTCCCTCTGCCTAGTAGCTTTCTCAGTCTTGGGTTCCACTAGTTTATATTCATGGGGCTAAATATGCATTTAATAGTCTGCAGCTTTTTCTGCCTGCAGATGAATGCTTGAATTTCCTGATGTGAGATCATTGTAATGGAGAGGGGGGGAAAAGGAAAAAAAAAAAAAGGATAGGCTTCATCACTTTGCTTTTTGACTTGCCCTGTCCTGGTGCTTTTAGGTCTAGTGTGGAATGCTGGGAAAAGAGGATTTGTTTTTACATAGCTGCTATTCCACTTCAGCTGCAGTGCCATCAGGCTTACCTGGCAAACCAAAAGCATGGCTGTTTATGTAACTGCAATGGGGCTGGTCTGGATCGAGACAGAGAGCTGGGCAGAAGAAGGAAAAATGCTGAGCCCTTGATTGTACAAACCTCTTTGCATTCAGCTCAGCAGTTTAATAATAGTTGGCCAGAGTATGAAGTTATCACATGATGGGGAGTAGGTGCGGAGTCCCCTGGCTTTGTTTATACTGCCAGACCTGTGAATTCACTTGTTCAGATTAATCCTATTGTGAACGGACTGATCTAAATGTCCTGTAGTCTGTGTCCCACTTAGTACAGCCCGTTAGTCCATGACTTCCCTACCATCTGGTCCTTGGCTATAGAGAGGAATTTTTCTTGTATATGTGTCTCCATAGCAACGAGTTTGCAGTTGATATGGAAAGTAAGCAGTTGCCCTAGCAACGGAGTTACTGATGTGGCAGCTTCTCTGCTTGCAGGGAAAGGGCTAAGCTAGTTCAGACCCATTATGTAGGTTTGCTGTGATTATAGCTATGCCCACTAGTGCTGCTCGAGCTAAGGGGCAGCTGAAAATTTTTGTTACAAGCCCTATTTTTGCCTCCCTTGAAAATCTGATTTATTCATATCGGAATTCCTGCTTTGAACAAAGGCTGGTAGGATTGTCTTTCCAGGGTGTGTGATGTGTCTGTGCCTTTTATGAATTCAGACTTCCTCAGTCATCGTTACCAGATGAGGGGAAATGATGTTTGACCTTGCTGGCTTTGCTGCAGTATTTTTGTCTCAGTGAACTGCCCACAGTTATAAAGGTTGGAGCTTTTGTCCCCTTGCTCTTCTCTGCTATTCTGCCGTTTTTTCCCTGGTCTCTGCTTCGTTGGGCATCCATCCTATCAAGAGGGCTCCTCATTGTGTCTGCTCTGCATTGTCTGAGATAGGGAAACACACACATGCTTCTGGCTGTGTGCATGCTGAAGAAATTCAAATATCTGAAAGGTTTATTTGGCACTTATGCTGACGGACGTCTTAATAAAAATGTAATGAGGGTAAAGAATATGTTTATGGGGATGGGAGAAGAAAATTCTCCTCGCTTGATGTGGAAGTTATTCTTAGAAGTACGGGGTCCATAACTGGGTCATGGAGATCCAGCCAGGCTCCTCCTCCGTCTGGAGCAGGCTCTGTGATCTGAGGACTCCTGAGTGGTCCTTGAGCTTTGCAAGAGCCGATGTCCAACTTGTCCTCGTTTAACGCACTGTCTCTCATAAGCGCTCTGCCAGGGCATCTTGACAGGAGCCGTGGGGGAACCTTTTGGGCGCAGGAGACTTTTCAGGAGTGCCTCCTTCAAATATCTTTCCTCTCATGTGGTAATGTCTGGACTTTTCACAGGTAAAGTCCTGTGGAAAGATCAGTGCTAGCTGGAGTGAGAGGAAAACTTGCTTGTTCTTTGTTAGAATCTCCTAATCCAATCTGCATATGCACAAAGGTGAGGGAGACAGGATCCTGTCCTTCCTCTTTTAATGTTGCTGAGAAGGTTTCCTGTGAAAGTTCAGTGTCACACTGGGGATAGAAATAATCTCCTCTGTTTTTAATGCTATCACCTAGACTAATCCAAGTAACAGAAGTATCAGAATTTCACTGCATTTATAACATCTGGAGAAGCTAAAGTGAAAAAATACCAAAAACCAAACTGAACAAAACAGCCCCTCAGATTCACTTTAAAGGTTTCAGGTGACATGGACTCCATATAAAATTATTGCCCTAAATAAGCTGGTGCAACTGTTAACTTAATTATTAAAAGGATATTTTGTGGTTTTAAACTGCAATTTGTCTAGTTTACCTTGAAATGCATTTTCTTATACTTCTGTCTGTCATACAGAAAAGCTCTCTAATATCAGAAATCTTCTCAAATTGGTATGCGGAGAAATAAGGGTCATCTCTTTTTAGGAAAATCATAAAAGTCTCTAGAACCATACTGTAAATGGAGTTGCAAGATATTAGACAATTTATGGAGAACTTTCCTTGAACCCTTTTGGTTTTGTTTTTAAATTGCAAACCCCAAAATTATACAGAATATTTAAATAATAGGTTTCCTAAAGCTGTGCATGGAAATAACACTCTTCATTTCACTGGCTTCCAGCTGCTTGACTTTACATCAGAGGTGACTCTTTGCACTGGAATCTGCCTGAATTAACTGTTTTAGAGCTGTACAAAGCACAAGCAGTTCTTTTCAAGTAATGATGGGAAGCTGGCAATATTCAGGGAATCCTCTGAACCTTGTATCTAAGGTATTTGTGTTACCTTGCTCTCAGTTAAGGTAGCCTGCAGGCAGGTGCCCTGCTGTGTAACTGAGGTGTTGGTTGCACAGTGACAGGCCATTGACCTACCAGAGGAGATTGGCCACTTAGGTTAAATAAACTGGAGTAACTGCTCCACACCCACAGTAAAGATAATGCAAAGTGTGTTAAGCAGCACTGAAAGAGTGCAGGAAATCAGGAGCAGGCTGCTCTTTACCCGTTTGGCTTGGGCTGTGGTGAGGTTGATGAGTCCATTTCTCAGCTCTGTTGCACTCCCTCGCTTCTGATGTTTGCTCCATCACCTTCCTGGCACATGAACTTTCATGTTTTCTGTGACTAACAACTGATCTGGTTGGATTTATCTCTCACTCTCCTTTTAATTCGTGTTGCTTTTCAGCTTAATTCCCCAGTTATGGTCACAGTGCAGTCCAGGCAACAGTTGTGCCGACATGACAAGGTGAATAGAGATGATGGGGAGGCTGGGGATTGCCAGTTGGGATTGCTGAGACAGAAGGGCTGGCAGCTGCATGATGCATGACTGCCTGGTGGGGTAATGAATGTAGTCCCTGCCACAGGGTAAAGGTTAAGGTAAAACACGAACAAAAATTAAAATGCAATGGGAGGCTTCCTTCTTCTGGAGATGTTTTTGGTTTCCCCTTAGGAACAGGACTGTGCTGTTTGTTGTTCAAGTGGCCTGTGTTAGTGACTCTCCTTGGTGTTTTAAAGCAGATTTGAAGTGATCAAAGTCTGGGCTGCCATTCTCATGCATGAACCCTGCTCAACTTGGGTGCCTGTTCCCTTTCCTGGGAGGTGGAATTGATCAGGGGCTGTATTGCAAGCTCCTCTTCAGCTCAGACTGGCACATGTGTTACTATGTAATGAGCAGGCTGAAAAGTCCTTGTATGATTTTCATTGGGGTTATTTTTCATTGGGCTAATTTTGCTGGATTCATTTTCAGCTCCTTGTTTAGTTCATGGTTACTGTGGTCAGAGGAACACCAGTGTCAGCACAGGCCATGGGCTCAGCTCTGTTTAATCTGGCATGAAGCTGTGCCTGCGGCTTCCAGCCAGCTCAGTGCTGACCTGGTGACAGCAGGAGAAGATGGGGAAGGGAAGGAGTGAAGGATGCTCATGCCCTTGAGAGCACAGGCTGCACTTAAGCCACCGGGGCTACTTGTATGTTCAGTCAGATACATGCTTGGTGCTGGATTGGGTCCATAAGACATGGGTGAAATAGTCCTACAAAAGCAGCACCAGCATGTGTGTACATGTGTGTTTTTTCAAGATTTGTTTCTTTCTGTTGCCCAAAGTTCTTAACTTTGGCAGTAGAGGTGATTCTGTGTGGACCTGTGCTATGCATCCTCTGAAAAGCTGTTGTGGAAGCAGAAAGGATGTCTATAAAATCAGTTGTCAGGCTTTTCCCATGCTGCTGTCATTACGTCCTCATCACCTCCTGTGTTTCTTCCCAATTGTCAGAGAGATAATGAAGTGCTGTTGTCACTGCCAGAAAAGGAAGCACAGATCTTGGAGCTGCACTCTGGTTTGAGTGCAGGAGGCCTCGCTGATGATGGGCTGAAGGATGTGGGCACACAGGAGCACTTTTACATGTCCATTAGTAAATGTGGCAAGGCATACTCCCAGCAGCAGGCCCACGGTGGTGGCTGTGCTAACTCCAGCTGAACATCAGAAATGTACTGGGCTTGCTGGTGTGGCAGAGTGTATGCGCTTCAGTTCTTCAGCAAAACGTCAAAGAATCCATTTTAATTACTAAATATGTGTCCCTTAGACTTCCTCCTTCCTTTCCTAAAAGGGAAGTGGTTTATGTTGTCTGAAAGAGCCCAGAAAATTGTGCTGTGTGGCTTCTTTTCCTGGGTGAAGACCTTGAGAAAAAACATTTTAAGGTCTTGGTCATAACTGAGCAGTTGAAAATAATTCAAGAGTTGAGAACACTCTTCAGGCAGCCTGAAACAGCCTATGAGTTGTTGAAGAAGCTACCTTTCTTTGCTCTGGATTTAGGCAGTTACTGTGCCCCCACTGAAGCTTAGTTCAGTCCTGCAGCGTGACCATATTTCTGTTAAAGCCATTCACATGACTGGCCTGATGGGGTCTGGGCAGCAGTCTGCAAGTTGCTTATACCTGCTCCTTCTGTGTTATTTTTGGCTAATTGCTGTATCCTCATCATAAATGTAGTTAATACATATGCTGAATCCTTCTGAAGAAAGGACCATGTGTGGCTTTTTAATTTAGCTGGGTGTCATTTTTATGTTGAGCAGTAGTGGGTTAGCATATAAAAGTTAGTTGACTTCTTTCATTGCAAGACTGGGCAGACTTGCTAGATGAGGTCATGGTGCAAGCCCTGCATGTAGCTGTAACAAAGCAGTATGTCATGTAGCTCAACAAGTCCAAGTGCAAGGTGCTCCATCTGGGTTGGGGCAATCCCAGTTGAGCACAGACTGGGAGATGAAGTCATTGAGAGCAGCGCTGTGGAGAAGGACTTGGAGGTTCTCATGGCTGAAAAGCTGGACATGAACCAGCACTGAGCGCTTGCAACCCAGAAGACCAACTCTGCTAGGCTGCAGCCAAAGCTATGTGGGCAGCAGGGTGAGGAGGGGATTCTGCCCCTCTGCTCTGCTCTTGTGGGACCCTACGTGCAGTGCTGCATCCAGCTCTGGGGCCTCCAACATAGGAAGGACATGAACCTGGTGGAGAGGGTCCGGAGGAGGGCCATGAAGATGATCTGAGGGCACAAGTGTGTCTCATGAAGAGAGAGCTGAGAAAGGCTGGGAGGGCTGGGATTGTTCAGCCTAGAGAAGAGAAGGCTACAGCATGACCTCATTGCAGCGTTCCAGTACTTAACGGGGACTTAGAAAAAAGAGGCAGAGGGACTTTTCATACAGGCAGAGTGACAGGACAAGGGGGAACAGTTTTAAACTAAGAGGAGAGATTTAGATGAGATGTTTGGGAGAAATACTCTACTGTGAGGGTGGCGAGTCACTGGCATCACTGGCACAGAGAAGCTGTGGGTGCCACAACCCTGGCCAAGGGTTCAAGGCCAGGCTGGATGTGGCTTGAAGCAACCTGGTCTAGTGGATGGCATCCCTGCACGTGGTGGCTGTGCTGGAACTAGATGATCTTTGAGGTCTCTTCCAACCCTAACCCTTTCATGATTCTATTCAGTTACTCTTGTGAACACAGATTTGTTTAAGGAAAAGCCCCATGTGGCTGCCTCTAGTTAAGTTTTGCTTAGCAAGCATCTAGGGAAAGACGTGGCACATGCTTATATGTCTTTCTAAGCTAATAAAGCTTTTTATCTCTAAGTAATTTGCTTTTGTCTTTTGATATGTAGTCTGGTGTTTTGAATCAGTACAAGTCTGGTAAAGGTCTTCTAGGTAAAGGAAAATACTGAGGAAAGTTTATTTTTATGGGATATGTAAGAATCTTGCAGGTTTTGTGGTACTTTTAGTTTCTCACTTTTTCAGTAGTTTAGAAAAAATGAGATTTTGCTTTCTTCAGTAGCAACAACTAGCTTGTTACGATTCAGTAGTTAAATTTTGATGTTAAGGAAAAAGCTATTTAGCTTCCTAACATCTGTCATTCAATCTAATTCCCAGTTAAAGTCTCTTCCCCAGTCATGGCCCACCTGCTCCAGTGTCTCAGTGCTGACTAAAAGCAGGGTACCCTCTCAGCTCCAGAGATGAGAAATTATTATGGGTGGGCTGGGGAAGAGATGAACTGCCAAAATTGTCTGGCAGTGCTTCATTGACAAGCAGCAGAGAAACATGGGTGTTTGATTCAGGAGTCCCTGTCCTTGACACTTGAGCTCTGACATCCTTAAAGTGCATCCTGAATATGTGCTTGGATGCTTTTTTCAGTCTTGTAGCTTAGTTTTTTTGGACTTAATTCCTGTGTGTCTTCTCTCTAGCTTGGAAGAATTCAGGCAGCAGAAGTAATACCATATACTTTCTTTAATGGTGCAGGCAAAAGTGGGTATTCTGGAGGACCAGGCATGTTGCTATTGGAGAATGGCCTTGTGGATGGTTTCAAGAGTCTGGCTGCCCTGGGACTGACCTTGTAGGTGGGGGCTAGAAACACCTTCCTCAGGTGTGCTGCTTTAGCAAGAGCTTCCTGAGATATTTTCACTTCGAGCAAAATCAGCATTCAGGACTGAAGCTCACAGCAATTCTTACCTTTAATTACACAAGAGAGTGCAGAATACTTTGGCTCTGCCATGCCATTGTGTCCATGATTCCTCTTAGCCTGCAGCCTTTGGATCTTAGTGATCAAACAGCTGGAGCTGCTGAGTGGTTGGGATGGTGCACCCTCATAAGCTCATCATCACTGCTGTGTCTGCCCATTTATTGCAATGGCAATAAAACAGTGGTTATCCTTTCTGGAGAATAAGCACATTTATAAGAGTCTTGATGCTGACAAGTTTTATCTACATGCTGGCAACAAAACTGGCTTTTAAAATATTTCTTGTAGCTGTAAGTGGTGTCAAACTCATCAGTGATAGAGGTCATGTAAGATAAGCAACAGGGGAAAGAAAGAAAGGGAGTGACCTTCCTGCTTTGGCATACAACTTTTTTTTCTCCTGAATTTTTTGTCGGTCGTTGTTGGCCCTTAGCCTGAAACATTACTTTTTTTTTTTCTGTTCTCCCACCAATTTGGATTCCTGATTTCAGAAAAGCTGCTTTTGATTTACTCTTGAGTATCAACAGCAGAAATGGGACTGAGAGCTGTGGAAAGTAGCTGTTGTGGCCATAAATGATGCCTCTGGATCCTGCTTAGTTATCCACAATAATAATTTTGGAGACAGTATTTTTTAATTAATTTTGTCAAATTAATTTATTTTGGTTTAGTTGTTCACATTCCATTTGAACTGTTATGGAAAAACTGTCCTGGGAACTAGTGTAGGAATTTGTGGGAGGACTCATTCTAAGGGTCTTAAATATGAGTAGATTTTTCCTCATTGCAGTAGAAAAGAAACCAAATTGCTGCCCTTAGCCAGTGACTTAAGATACCAAAACACTATCTACAGCATGCTGAATTGCTATATTTCATAGCAGCAGTGAAGAGTAGCAATTTACCACTAGCTGAGAGCTCTCAGGATTTTGAAGCACCAGTATAACTTGCTGAAAGACGACTGTTGGTAAGCAGAGGAATGAACAGTCTTCTGTACAGGGAAGTCTCAACGACATGGAGAATTGTCTGTGGCAGTATGTGGAGCAGAAACTTACTGATGGAATTTTGCATAAGAGAATCTAGTTGAATGGTGAATTCGCATTCATTCATGCTTTGAGCAGAAAATTAGCCTGTGCTCCAGAGCTATGTTTATGAGATCCCACAGCTGCCTACTTGTGGGAAGGTACTCACTGAGATGAAGCAACTATTATGAATGTATTTCTGAGTTTACAGTTGAAAAAAAAGTGTCTGCAATGCAGCTTGCAGGGGCTGTGGGGGTTAGTGCAGGACTAGGGTTAGTTGCTGGCATACCTTATCTCAAGCGTTCTTTTACGTATTTTTATCTCTTTTCCTCACCCTTTAGTGTGGAGAGTGGGAACACATCTCTCATAGGTTCTGCATCCTTCAATAAAAACAGGGAAATCATTAATGAAAAATTTTGGTTTTACATTAGCGGGAGGGGTGTGTTAAGCATCACTGTTAAGGTTTAGTAGTTAGAAGTGTAACAAATGTAGCACTTTTGCAATTAGATCTCTTTAAATAGTTGCGAAGAACTAAATAGACTTTGCAAGGACAAGATCTGCATCTTCAGGACTAAAGTCCTTGCCGTGCAGGAAAAGCTGAATTTAAAGGATTTTAAGGATTCTTCTCAATACCACTGCTTTGCAGTGGCTGGTTGCGTGCAGCCTTCGCAAGCCCCCAAAGAACACAGAATCTCTGCACTTCCAGAGATCATCACTGCTCCTGGGAGCACTTTGAAGGCTTTCAGAGAGAATGTTTGACAGGTTCAAGAACTGCCTGCTGCTGGTGTGTATGGAGCTAGAATTATTCTTAGACTTTGGGAGAATACCATGGGTCAAAAGGTATTCAGTTCTGCAGGGATTCCCTTCAGACATAATATTTATAAATAAATTTAACTGGAAATTAAATAGTTCTTACGTACTTCCACCCTTCCTGAAGCACTTGATGACTAAGGGGCTGTACATTAATAAAATCATAGAATCATGGAACATCCTGAGTTAGAAGGGATCATCGAGTCCAGCTCCTGGCCCTGCACGGGACACCCCAAGAAATCACACCATGAACCTGAGAGCACTGTCCAGACACTTCTTGACCTCTGTCAGACTGGTACTGTGACCGCTTCCCTGGGGAGCCTGTTCCAGTGCCCAACCATCCTCTGGGTGAAAAACCTTTTTCTGATATAACGGTATAAGTGGTTTACTGGCTTTCCTCCATAGCTGAAGTAAGAAGGAATGCATGGTGTGCATGGAAAGTGCAGGTTTTCAGTCTTCAGTTAGGAGAGATGGGAAGTTCGAGAGTCAGCATGTGGCTGAGATGACTGAGAATTAGACAAATGCTGGCATTTGTACTGTTGCATGGTTTGCATTGAAGCAGTAACATGAACTTGTCCAAAATGGTTTTTCCTGTTTTGGCAATTAATATAATGCATTTGTTTTTATGTAATTACTCATTACACTAATTTATTTGTGTTTTCTCTCTCTTACCCTTCTTCTGTACAGATGAAGGTTTTCCCCTTCAATGCTCAGAGTTAAATATGCAGACCTTGCTTTTGTAAAAGAGTGTAGGTTTAGTTTACAATTTTATATTGATATGTAATACTTTCTAGACTTCTGGCTGCATGGCAGAAAAAGGGAAAAGAAGCTATCTTAGAGACAAATTACACAGAAGACTCAGTCCAGTGCTAGCTCCCAGCTCTTGAGGCAAATGCAGTTTTATTGTTCATGATGTACCTCCCTTTTCTGCTTAAATTCTTTTTTTATCTATCTGTATATATGTGTGTGTATATAAATACTTTTTATATGTAAAAAGCATTGCAGAGTCACACTGCTTTTTATATCATTCAAATACTTTTAGGGTAAAATGGGAGCAAAAATTGGATTGTCAGATAGAGCTTTCTCTCTGCTTGTGTCTCTGTGCCAGGGAAACAAGATGCTGTCATAGTGATACATATTAAATCACAGAATATTCTGTGTTGGAAGGGACCCACAAGTGCCTTCAAGTCCAGCTCTTAAGTGAATGGCCCAGACCCTGGCATTATTAGTACCATGTTCTAACCACCTGAACTAATCTCTGCAAAGTTTCTTTGGGAAAGATGTGTTGCCACAGGTGGTTACCAGTTAGTCTAAACAGATGACTCTAGCTCTTAAGTTAGTCTTAGCTAACCTGAACTATCTCTCTTGTTTTTTTCCAAGAGAAATCAGCATTTAAAATTTAGTAAAACACCTCCACTTTGACTGATTTTTTGTTGTTTCAGGTTTTGCTAAAATACCTGTAATATTTCACTGCCTCTTGGGTAGTGCTGCATTTGTTCAGAGGAATGAAGTTCCTTGTTCTTGGCTTAGCCAGTCTGCTTTGATGTGTCATTTGCTGTTAGGTTTTAGAGCTGACTAATTTTGAATTTGGGAAAGCAGAAATGTAATTATGACCCTTTCCATTAAGAGACAAGTTTTTTAGTCATTCTTGTTTGAAAAAAAATAAAGTTTTCATTTATAAAGCTTTGATTTTAATTTGTAGCAATGAAATTGTAAGAAAGGCTTTGCTTTTTCATCCTTCTGTGATTTGGAAAATGTCTTCCTCTCACCAGCTAAAATACTTGCATTATTTTAGTTTCAAAGTAAATATGTTTATGATCTAACCACTTTTGCTAATTACCTTCTGCTCTTTCACTAGCACTCAAGTAGCACTCACCCTCCAGTAGTGTCTGGTATGCCAGAAATGCATTTGGCTGGCTTGGGCTGATGGGACAAGAATCCATGTCTTAATTATGGTAGAGTTACCCACTTGTGTGCCACATCATCTTATATTTATTCCCCTTGCTGTTTATAAAACAGGGTTTGCAAACTTGTTGGATTGGCACTTTGAGTCTTTAATTTAGACATGCATTTAAAAGGGGAAGATTTTGCTTCATCAGTAAACTTGCCTTTTTTCATGTTTTGATTATGTGTTGAGTCCTCTTGTTTGGCATCAGGTGGAAAATTAAAAAAGTTCTGGAGTGGTTTAAACAGCTTTTCAGTCCATACCGTGAGTAGCTTTGGACTTCTTGCCCTGTGTACCAAGACATGCTTTTGTTTGGAAAGGAAGGGAATTTTGCAATTGCCCAAATAAATTTTCTGTTTGTGTTGTATGGCTTTTAAGTAAGACCAAATAATGTTAGCATCTAAGGGTGTGTTTGTGTAATAATACAAATGGATATGATAAGAGTGGTGTGGGAGGCTATTTATATAGAGATTTGTATCTTTAAAGTTATGAAATTTGCTTTAAAATCACGTTGTCATTTAAAATAATGAAGGGAGGGGCTGTGTGCCTTATTTTAAAGCTTTTAAGGACTTTTACAAACTCTTTTATAGAAGCAAAAACAGCTGGAAAAGTTTTTTGTTTTGCCCCCCCCATGATTTTGCACCATCTCATGGCTTTCTAATAGAAGCATCTAGAATACCAATATGCTAAAAATGCTATGAATCAGCAACATTAAAGCCAGATTCTGGAGGTTGCAATAAAGCTGTAATCCGTCAAGTTTCTTTCAAACTCTTATGTTTGTGGTATGTTTAGTATTGCCTGAGAAAGTCTTTTGCAAGAAAAACACAGTAATTGCAGAAGTCCTTCAGCATACAGTGAAGATGTCAGCGTTTGTGGCCATTGGGTGCAGCTATGAAGAGAGAAGGACCCTTTGGAGCAGCCAGCCCTTTGTATGGGCTGGTGCTGCAGAACTGGTGGCTTCCTCTTGCAGGGGCAGGCAAGGGTGAGTTTTTACACCACCAGCAACCTCAAAGGCTGGTTACTGGTTTTCAGCAGGGTTTGGTACATTATGCAGCTCTGAAGGGTAAGATGACGGCTGTTTAAGTGTTTTAGTATTGGTAGGATGAGTGGAGTCAATATAAGGTGTCCATTCCTTTTTGTTCCACCTTTGGATATGGCCTTCAGCTGTTTGAGGTTCATTTTCTAGCTATGCATTTTTCTCTGCATTTCTCTGTTTGTATGTTATTTTTGGTTCCTTCAGACCTTCAGCTGTTCAATTCCAATTGCTGTTTTTGTGGTTTCCCCCCCAACACACACACCTTAATTCTCTTTTTTTCCCTGCCTGCATCATCTCTAAATGTAACCGATCATAAGCGTCTGTCTGAGGAATGGAGGGCAAGTGCTTTCAGTCATCCTTGCACTGTACTGAAAGCACATTTGCATTTTGAAAAAGAGAAAAGTTGCAGCCTTTTTTTGAAGCAGAATTTTCATTTGTAAACCGTATGCTATTTTTGGCGTCAGATAGGAAGGCTTCCTGTGTGAAACCGATCAAGAAAAAGATCACAGGAGACCTGAAGCAGTGACTCAGGTCACAGCAGGCCTGGTTGCATGACACCTGTGTCATCAAAATAGCCTTGCTTTGGCATCCCTAAAGGAGATTTTCTTTTCCTTTAGATGGTAGGTCTGTTCAAAGGCATATTTGATCATGAATAATTTGGAGGAAAACAACTTTTTAACCTTCTGAGAATATCATACGTCTTCTCTTCTTTGTTACTTCTGAGCTCCTCACATCATCATCTGCTGTTGAGCAAGTTGTCGATTTTCATTACTAAAGTCTGCTCAGAAATTGTTTCTCCCTGTTTCCTTCCACTCCAGGCATGTTAAGTCAGATAAATTCATACACTGATATTTAATCACTGATCACTTATCACCCTTGTGCAATATTGATCAACAGCAATTTTTGTATGCAATGATCAGAATGAGTAATAGCTTCCTAGTAAACACCAAGGAGTGGGAGGGTGAAGATGATGATTTAGCCTCATGTAGCAGTTGACACAGCTTTTTTCTGGAAGTTTCTAGACTCCATTGAATTTATTTTACCCTCCCCTACTTCAAACTCTGTTTCTTTCCTTGTTCTGTTCAAGCCAAGCATAAATCCTTTCTGTAGATGGTGTGTCTTTCAGCAAGTGCCCCAGTCCTCTTCTTGGGGCTGCTGGTGCTGCTGAGGTTGTCCAGTGTCTCATTTTCCTGAGGAGCCTGTCGTTTCTTCTTTCAGTTCACTACAAGCACACACAGGCTTCAGATTTCATGGGGGCGTCCTGTGAACATCATACCTGAAAATGCAAACTGACTGTGAGATAATTCAGTTAAAAAGAAGTCAGGGAAAAACCCAAATAGGCAGGGCTGTGGTGTGTAGGTTGAAAGCTGTTTTTTTACCCCCTCCTTCCTCCCACTCTTTCCTTACCAGGTAAAAGACCCAGTCTGTGCCTGAACTTGCTATTCTGAATAACCTCTTATATGCACACTGTGACTGATGCTCACATCCTGTTTGCTACCAGCTTACAGCACCCTGAAGAGGGACATTTCTGTTTCTGCTGGGTCTGTTTCAGTGAGTTTGCAGGCTGGCTCTCTGCTGCTGCCTCTGTCATATGCCTTTTGATTCTCTCCTGTGGATTTGAGGAGACTCACTTTTTCTTTACTGTTTCTATGAAATAGTAAAATCATTGTGGGATTTGGAATGGCATCTGGAAAAATGAGGTAGACTTTTAAACAGAGGAATAATTTATATTGAGTCAGGATTTGGTTAAGTATTTAGACTTTGATTAATGCTCTGCTAATGTAGAACTAGTCTGCCCAAGAAATAACATGAATAAACCTGTGAATTCTATTCTTGCCAAGATGTAGGTTTTGATCAGGGACTTTGCTATCTTCCTTGGAAAAATTGTGGATTTAAATATTCCCTTTTCACACACCAGTGAGTTCAGATATTATTTCTCTAATGTAATCACTTTGCTGTGTTTAATAATAAACAATCTGCACAATTTCAAATCTGTTTTACTGATGGAGGTGCTCAGGGAAGCTGATTATCCACTCTAAAATGCACTTGATTCAGAGGCTCATGCTGCAGAAGTTTTCCATGACAAGCTTTGTTGTGTCTGCCACTTTTAGCATTTTACCAGTTGCAGCCTGTGTAGCCATGCTTGCAAAAATGCAGTCACCTAAAAAACCCAAGACAAAAAAAATCCTATAGTTGTCTAGTCTATTTTTGAGATGGTTGTGTGGAGATAAATATTAAAGGGAGTCCTCTTACAGTTTTAATAAAGCTTACTGTGGATTAAACTTTGAGGACTAAGCAAGTTCTTCTTCTTGCTCTTTTTACAAGCCTTTGCTTCTGCAGCAGACTTAAAGTTGAAGAAAATGTAGGTACTTCTGAATTAATGGCTCCTGCAACGAAAGGTTCCTGCATTGTTCTTTTTAACCTGCTTCACCTTGAGGATGATTTGGGTGAGATCTGACCCCCTGCCACTGCATGCTCCTGCTGAGAAGGACAGTTCTCACCTGTTCCTCTCTCCCTGACTTGGTGGCAGGCTGCTCATCTCCTGGGGCTGGGTGCAGGTTCCCCAGCTGTGGCACAGTGGGTGACCAGTGCCCTGCACTTTGAGGAAGGGTGAGGGACTGTGCTTGCTGCCAGGGTGGAAATGCTGTATTTAACCCACATGCCACAGTATCTCCTGTTTGTGCTTGTGGTAATGCCATGGCCCTGGCTATCTCCAGCCATCCATGGGCTGGAGCTGGTGTGGGAAGAAGCTTTGTGCACTCACACACTGCTGCGAGAGGACAGCAAAGGTACAACCAGAACTGAGACATGGCAGTCAATGGAGATAGGTAGGTGGCTTAGCAGCCTGTCTCTGCTTGCATATATAATTTCCTTGCCATCTTGGGATTGGAGCCTCCCTATGTTGGAAGGCTCTGGTGCAATTGGGGTGTGCTTTTGACTCTCCTAGGAAGGCTTTTATGGCCAGCACTCCAGAAGATGCAGGAAGAGGTTATTGTCATAGGTGGTACTGATCTGAGTCTGCAAATGGTCCCAATGAGGGCTTGCTGCTCTCTGGCCATGTGTGGGTTTCAATGGTGTGGCTCTCAGGTGAGATTTCTTGCTCAGTTTGCGTTACAGTAAAAATGAGATGCCAAATCCCACTAGGTGAGGAAAGCCCTCTCCCACAGACACTGCAGTTCTAGTCCCACCAGGGTGTCCACTTTCTAAGCGGGAGTGTGCTTCGAGTAGCTGCTGGATTTTGACCTCCCCCACTGGAGGCTAGTTTGCTCCTAGAGCTAAACTGGTCTTTCCCTGGTTTGTCTTCATTGCAGAGCCATTGATCTTACTGTTTAATTTAGGAGGCTTTTCTCCAGAGGCGTGTGGTAGTACCTGGTGTTTGGTTGGAAGGAAGATTTGTGTAGGCTGCTTGCAAAAATGCCAATTCGCGGTGAAGTCCCAGATTTTTTTGAGTTCATGAGGTTTCAGCTTATGACATTTGGGCTTATGACATGTTGAGGCTCCTGGCTTGGGATCCTGCCCTGATGAGTTTGTGCTGATTTGGGCTATGTGAACCAGATGAAAACTTCACTGCAGTCATGAGTTGCTTCATTTTGGAGGATGTTTGCAGCATGGGGAGGTGTTTTGTTTTGCTTTCTGGGGTTTCATTCAGCTGTGAGAAAGAGGAGGAGGAAAGAGAAAGATAGTAAAAAATAAGTATCTCTGAACCTATCATAGAAATGGGACACAGGAAGAGTAGAATGTGTATGTAAGTAGCTGAAGTAATGTGTGTGTTGATGGATGTGGGTAGCACTGAGGCTCTCTGTTGCAGGAGGCTGGTTATTCTTCAGCGTGTGCCTGCTGCAGGTGACAGGGGTCTCTTGAGGCTGCAGAGTGGGGCTTGGGATGAAGCATAGCTTTGTTTCTGGAACACTTGGAAACTCCACATCCAGGGAGCCTCTCAAACCATTTATCAAAGTGCCTGGTTTTCCTCCTCAATGCATCGTGCAAACCAATATTAAACACTAAGCAAGGAGAAACTGTACATTAAATAAACAGTTATGGGGGAAATGGTGCAAATCCATTAGCCTTTGTCAGGTCTTCCTTATTTCTATTTTTATTTGTCACGGATAATGGATTTAGTACAACCTACTCCCTCTCACACATTTCTGCTAGCTGTTAACCCCTTCCCCTGGAAATTCACTCACTGGCTTATTTTGTCATTAATACAACGGTAGGCAAAAAGTGACCTGCAAACCTTTAGCACAGATATAAGTGTTGAATAATTTTTTTAATATCTGTTCTGTGAAGGGTTGTGTTTTAGAATTGTCCCTAGGTTTTCATTGTGCTAGAAACTACACATCTGTAAGAAAAGGCAATTCATGTCTTTTCCAGTTGTAGATAATGTAGATAAAATGAAGGGCATGGATAACCAGTATGTATTTAAATGAGTGCACCTCTGATATGAAATTAGCGCACCCCACTAAATGGGCTGTTGGTCTGGAGTCTCGGGGTTTTTTTTTCCTTTTTGCTATGGATTTTATAGGTGACCTTGAGGACTTCTTTTTTTATTCTTTTGTTTCTGCGTCTTCTCAGTTTTGTTTTCAATAGTGTAGGGATAATTACACTTTCCGTGTATACACAGAAATTCTATGGGCTTTATAGCATTATAAACGGCATTATTAATGCTACTTGCTGCCTAATCACCCTCAAGTATGCCTGTGATGGCCCGTCATGCTGACAGGCTTGTCTTGTGGGCTCTCCTGCTTTCCCAGCGCAGTCTCCCTGCATCTGTTTGATCCTGCACTTTGTTTCTCCCTTTCAGTGTCTCAGCCCATCTTCTTCAGCGCCCAGACTTTGCCTAGCCTGGGGAGACTTTGGGCAACGTCTGGGGTTGCTAGGTGCTGGCATGAAACAACACCAACTTTATATAGGAAGCAGGCATTGTTTAAGGGCAGTAAATTACACTGCTTTCTTCAGCTGCTTGCAGGATTTCCGTGTGGCAGCCTAATAGCTTTATAGGGTGGTTCGCATATAAACTCAGCAAGGAGATATCTAACAAGCTAAATATGACTCTTGGAGCTGGGCGAGGCAATGCAACACCTCCTGAGCCTGTTGGAGGAATTGTTTTATGATGAGAGCAGTGGGAAGCTAATGTGGTGTAGGAGATCTACTGCTGGCTGTAGGCAGTCATTTTGTGTGAGCTTACCTGTACTAATGGACATGTGCTGCTGTGCTGGAGGAGCAGTGGACCAACTGTGCCCAAGGGCAGTGGGTCACCGTGGTTGAAAGAATGGTAGAGGATCATTCCAGACATGGTATTGAAGTGCCCCTTGCAGGATCAGGAGCCCGGACTCTGGAGACATGCTTTGGGTTGGCAGTCTTGTCTGCAGCTCAGACTTGCTGGCTGTCTAAGTCATGCACTGGAAGACATTCCTAACTTCTCTGTACCCATGATGGGAAGTGCTGAGGTAAAAAATTGCTTAAAGCCCGTGAATGCCTTCATTTGTGTAAAACCCAAAATCAGTCAGTCCTGTGCCCACTGTTTCTTGGCTCTACCTGTGGCAGATGGACAAGGCCATAGGATCTGTGCCTGTGACACTGCTACCGGGGCTCTCTGCAGGTTTGGGTAGGGGTGGGCAGCCTGCAGAGGGCAGGGCCCTTCACTCTGGTAGCACATACAAGCCCAGAGGTACAAAGAAAACTTCTGGTATGTCTTGTACTGGTGAGACTTGAACTCCTTTAACATTGGAAGACCACTGGACAGTGTGTGTTTTGGTAGCACTTTCTTGTGTTGCAGAATGTTGTGCTGCATCTTGCCTCTGGAATCTGTTGAGGTTTTTGACTATGAAATACCACAGCCTTCCCTTTTCTCAGCTGTTAATTCTCAGTGTTGATCTGGCCTCTTTATTCCTGTATCACTGTTCATTTGTATGCTTGGCTTCCTTTTTGTTTTATTTCATTTTGAGACAAAGTAGTCCTTTTCCTCTCTAACCATACTTCCATTCTCAGAGAAGTAATATACCCACCCAGCCTCTCCAGTCAGAAAGACTGTGCCGATTTTGTGACTGGTAGAACAGCAGAGACATGGAGGTGGTTCATGTGGCTGCATCACTTGGGGAAGAACCAGTCCACTTTCATAAAGTCAAATCAGGGGATTAAAATGTTCATGGTTGCGTTGGTGTCTGGGGTAGCTCACTGAGCAAGTGAGCTAAAATATCAAGAGATGAATGTGAAAACAAAGACTTGGACGTGCACGATTTGAAGTAATGGATGTTTTTACTTGGAGCAAAATAAGAATTTAAAAGCCCCAAGCCTTTGTTTTCTTGAGAAATGCTGATGATTTTTGATGCAACTGGCTTACTTGGGTTCAACACTCTACTCCAGCAAGCTTTTGCATCAAAACTTTAATTTCATGCATTAGATGAGCATATGTTTATGGTCATGTAATTGTGTTTTAGCTAGTCTCTTCTAGACACACATCTTCACTTTTGTGCCTGAGCTGAGCTGTGACTGCTGCTTTACTGAAAAAAGGCTGAAAACATGCAGAAGAAGTGTGTGTGAGGGTTTTATTATGCTACATGCAGATATTACTTCAGATTTACTTCAGCCTGGTGTCAGGCTGTCACCTAACATTGCCAAACTTTCCTTGGAAGAGCAGGAGAAATTTCTAGCTCTTCTAAGTTCGTAGGTCAGGGGGATTTTTATGAAAATTAAAAGCTTAGTAAGCAGTTGTCATGGTCATTAAAATGCAGTCAAGGTCTGTAGTGCAATTCTTTAAAGCTGGACATAGAGAATTTCTGTGCTAGAAAAGTAAAAGAGAATAAAGAAAATCTGCCCTTAGACTGCATGAATAGTTATTTGTAATTTTTATGTAAGATTGCAGTGAATCTGAGGAATGTGTTTTGTAATAATAGGAACTGTTGGCAGTGGCTTTGTTTTTCTTTCTTTAAGAATTCCTTAGCTGTTGTACTTCTTAGTTTAAAAAAAACCCAAAAACCAAACAAAAAAAAACCTAGAAAAAACCTAGCTGACCTCAGATGATTCAATGCTTTGTTTGTGTGTTTCTGCGAATAAGTTCAATTGTTTAAAAAAGGAATAACTAGAGAACCCACCAGACTCACATGCAAGGTATATGCAAGCTGTTATAGAGGATAAAGTTTTAGTATCATTTGTGACCACCCATAAAAAACTACTTAAAACTGGAGAATCTGTGTAGGAGAGCAGAGCAAGCAGCATTATGACTTTCTTGATAACTTGAAATACCAATGAGTAAAGTTCAACAATAGAATTTTAAACAGACCAGCAGACCAACTTTGACATCTAATCTTAAATCTTCCTGAGTGCTTACCAGGCAAGTAGTTTAAAATTTGTTATGTAATATATTTTCCAAGTTTTGATACTAGTATGCAAATTCTGCCTCATGTAAATGAAGGAACTACAATTCTGAGTTGGTTCTATTTTAGCAGTGATACCCTTCATTTGGAGGGGCGTGATAGTAACATGAGGGATGGGTAGTTGAACTAAAAAAGTAAGGCATATTCTTCTTGTCATTGCTGTCTGCAAGTGAATGGCACAGAGCTGGCCTTTGAGCAGTGTTCCTGGTTGCACAGGTTCTCTCTCCTTGGATACTGAAAAACATCTCTGCCCTTGCTGTCATAGTGCTGATTCAACACAACAGGCTCACAACAGTGATCACAACAGGCTTGCATTTTCTAGTTTTGGTGAATTTTGCAATCATGAACCACTTATTTCCCATAGTGCCGGCACAACACTTGCAAACGTTCAAGAGTAGAGGTATATTTAGTGAAGGATGTGTAATCTATGTTGTATTGTGGGATGGCTTTGAAGTCACTTGGCAGGTTTCTTTGCTTAGTACAAGAAAGTTATTTAAGCAAGTCATTCTCACCTGAGGTGTGTTTTGGAGTGATTATTGTGTTCCTCTCAGTGCATTTCAGAGCTGAAGACAGGGTGTCATAAGGTGCAATTCGGAAAGTATTTTGCTTGCCTTCTTTCTGCTTCTCCGTTTCCTCATGAAAATACCTCACTTTTCTTGTTAAATATATTTTTTCATAGGGTGAGAAAAGGGGAATTTGTGTTTAGGAGGAATTCCTGATGATAGTTTGCTGTTCCTGGGAACGAACCAGAAACTTGTTTTAGTCATGGTTTCCAGAATTGCTCTGTCTTCTGGGTGACTGCAGTGTCAGGTGGTGAGTGAAGTGCCCTGCTCTTTTTGTGGATACACTCTTCCATCATGCCTTGTTCTCTTGGGTGCTTTTGCAGGTCCTTGCTTCCTGACAGCCTTGGGTGTGCTCTCACCACCCCCAGAGGCTTCCTGTACAGATGTGAGCAGTCGACAGTGACAACAGTGTCAGCAAGGTAGCTAATGACTTTGTGCTGCTACATTAGATGTAGTGCAGTCTTAGAAGTTGAGAAATGTGCTTCTGGTCTAAAACAATTATCTTTTAAAGATTCTGGTCCTGGATGTTGTTACTCAAATGGTTGTTTTAAATTCTGTGGTGACATATTTTATCATACAATTCTTTTTACTCCTATAGAAACCATTCTGTGCTTGTATTGAACACTTGGACCTGTAGAAACTGTTGGGCATTCCCATGGATAAGCTTGGTGGCAAATCTGTGTGAAAGGCTTGCTTTGAGCCTGCTGTTGTGGGATAACTGGACACAATGAGCTCAGGATAAATATTTCTTTAAAGTAAGAACCTTTAATACCAGTAATCTCTCTGCTATTACTTGTAAAGAGATCACCTGTTGCAGTAACAGTAGGTTTCATCCATGAGAGAAAACCTTTTGATGGTGAATTACTGACAATGAAAGGTTCCTAATCACTGAAGAAGGTGTCCTTAACGATATTCTCAGATCCTGTGTTAATGACTGCAGCAACCTACACTGAGTTAGACAGGGACAGATATCACAGTGATGTGATTTCAGTATTTGATAGCTTGGGGCTGCAGATGTTAGTTGGAAATGCCCTTTTTTGAGTAATACAAAATTTCTGCTTTTTCTGTTTGCTTTTATGGTTACTGAAGCCAACGTGGCATACTTCTCAGATGGTGTACATCTGCACCCCTTCAGTGTGTGTAGCAGCCTGATTCATACTGCTGATCATTTTTGTTCAGGAAAGCCCAGCCATGGCCACTTATGACCTGATTGATAGTGGAGAAGTAAAATGCAGATCTACTCAGTGGGCAGCTGTTGTTTGGGAGTAGCAAGGTCCTTAACTCAGGTGTTGCAATTTTCTCAGCCTGCTGGCGTAGCACTCCCAGGTGCCTGAGCGGAGCTGTGGAGTCACTCGTGGGTGTCTTGTTTTGGTTTCTCTCCTCTCAGCCTCCAGGCACTTGTGTTGGTGCCCAGCCTGTCAGTGTCTCTGGTTTCCCATGCACAGCCTGGCCTTTCCCTCAGGGCTGTCTGCCAGCCTTGCTGCCCAGCTCACCCCAGTTCTCCCCTGTACACCTGCTCTATGTCATACTGGTTTTGCCATTTGTCTTATAAGCTGCTTTGTGTCCAGCCAGAGTCCTGGTTTTCCTTTTCCGGTGTGCTGTTTCACGAGGTGCATCAGGATAATACCAGGGCTCCTGCTGCAGAAGGGTAGAGCTCCTACTCCCCTCCCTGGGTCCCCATATCCATCCTCTGCTTTGCCACAGCTCTCTGGATGGTTGTCACACCCTTCATGTGAGCCAGCTTAATGAGTGTAAATTACATCAAATTGTGTGAGAAAAACAGTTTTCTTGGAGGAAAATTACTGAAGTGGGCTTACGGAAGAAGGGCCAGGCACATGCAAGGCATCAGGGAGGAAAAAATCTCCCTTTTGGCAGATTTACCTTAGGGTTCTGTTCTTTGGGAACTATCTTGGTGGTGATGCTGCTGTGAGAGATGTGGGTGTCTGGAGCCGTTCCTCCCTGGTGCAGATTCAAAGTGAACGTGTTACCAGAGCTTCAGAAGGGAAAATTTGGAAATGCCATCTCCCTGAGCCCACGTTTTGTGGTTTCTGTACCCACTCTCTTCCCAAAGCTTTGTTTTGGCCAGGCTTGTTTTTATGGCAGTGAAAAGAACAACTCTGTGAAAAAGGTTGAGTTCCTAACACCTTTCAAGTCTGTGCTAAATTAACCAGGGAACAAAATTCTTCAAATAAACAGTATCTGGAATTCCTATATAGATGGATGCAGCTCCTGCAGTACCAAAAATCTGGCCATGCAAACCCAATACAATGGGTTACACATTTTTTCCTGGCCACTGGTCTCTGAAAGAGCTCAACACACAATTCTTTTAGTTGAGCTTTGGGCAGACAGTAGCTGAAATGTGAGGCCAGGCAATTAGTTGTGAGGTATATCCAGGCAAAATCTTTGTAATGAGGAGTTTTACTAGTGGATAATACTATTAATTCCCAACTATAACAACAGAAAGAGCTGACAAGCAGCATTTTAATTATTTAAAAATTTCAATCTTTTTTTCAATTCTACTACAAAATGACCAAACATAATACTGATAGATTGTGTAAAGTAGTATTTAAAAAACTTCTATATGCAGTCCATTGGAAGAAAAAACAAGTGAACATTGAGTGTATCATGTACCTTTTCATGGCAATGCACTGCCTTTAGTGGCTGGGAGGGAATCAGAGTTGGATATTTGAGATATGAGAGCAAATTTATTAATAAATTGGGAGTTAGTATACAATATTGTGCACAATCTACATATATATTAAGTGACATAAAGGAGTAGCAATTTCTCCACATAAAAGATAATGAGGATTTTTTTTCAAATCAAGTATTCAGTCATAAACTTTCATGGGGTAACTCTATGTTTCTCTCTCTCCACATTAGTATCTTTGAAATAGTTCACCCTGAGTTGTAGTTTACTCTTGGACCTCATGAAGAGGACTTGTACTGACATTCCCGGTTGTTTAATAACCTTAACCAGGAATCAATGCAGAAGCTGTAACCTTGTAACCTGCATTTGGCAGGAAGGAGGTGGCTGTGCCTGATCCTGGGAGGAGGTGGCATGTCAGGAGGTCTGAAAGCACTCCAAGTGCTGAGATGATCAGGGGGCTGTTATCCACTCCTCAGGCACTTGTTGCCCGGGAGACAAATGTAATCCAGAGATTTTTTCTTTAACCCTTCCTTGCTGGTTTTTGATTGGAGTCACTATTGACTTTTGGCTTGGAGGAGGTAGTGAAGCAGCACGCCAAGTGTCATAAGATGGAAATTAATCACTAACCAAGGGGTCTGAGCTCCAATGATTTCCTTTCCCGTGATTGCTCTGTGTATGGGAAGATTAATGACACATCTGAACAGACAGTTAACGAAGCTCTTCACACCTCCCTGCAGTCAAGAAGGTTTCTTAACCAGATGTCACTTCAGTGTTCCTTTTTATTCGTGCTCTGTTACATGATTGTGGAAAAACAAAAATAACTGTCTTAAAAGAGAACTTTGCAAAGTTGGCCAGCTTTGCCTTAAATTACATTTGTTTTTGCTGGTAAATTATAAGTCAGCTCAGTTGCAGTGAAAATATAGCAAATCTGCCTTCCCAGTATTTTTTTAAACGAGGAGTGTACTTCTCAATATTTTTTATGAGAGTTCCTGTTTTTCAGTGAAATTATTTTTGGCTTTTGCAAGAATATGGGCATGCCACACAAATTTATCTTAACAGTAATGAAGGGTTTTGAAGTCACTTTTCAGTAGTGACTTCGTATTGTAAGGCCCTCAGCTTATACTAACTGATGGGTTTTGGGGAGTAATCTCTTCCAGGCAGATGAAAAATCTGTCTTGGAAGTAAATGAAAAAACAGAGAAGTTTGAAAACAATATGTTGTGTTCCAGTAAGTACAAATAAGGTAGATGGTATTTAAGCGTAGCTTTTTTTTAATAAGCTTACCCCATGCTGTAAGAAGTAAGGAATCTAGCAAAGGTTTTCTCTTGAAAAATGTTCGTAGTTTTGCTCATTGCTTGCTTAAAAGCAAATTTTGTGTTCTTAGTCTGGGTCTTGGATAGAGCATGGAAGTGGAATTTGGGATGTTTGGATTCTATTTTTGACTCTCTCCTTCACCTAAAAATCACCTACTGGGCTTACCATGTCTCTGGCTCATTGTCCCATATTTAAGACGGCTGAGCATAACAACCTCCTCTTTGTAGACTGCTTTGAGAAGTGTGGTGCACAGCTTCCGCAGCTGACACCATCACTGGATCTTTCAGTTGTTGGCTGTAGTGCTTTACTGAGATGAGAGCCGAACAGTCTTGCTTGCTGTCTCTCTAGCCCCTTGAGTCTTGGGCTTTTTGGCCATATCAGGGCCTTGCTTCACTTCAAGAGCTGGAAGATGTCTCGCCTTAGACTCTTCTGTGGCATGGTAGGGCACCTTTGGGAAGTAAAAGGATGGATGGGTTTGAACCCTGGAAGCCATCCTGAAGAGTCTTGACCCTATGCTCCTGTTCACCAGAGCAGCATGCAGAAGATGGTTTCTTCCACATGTCCTCCAGCAGCCGTGCTTCTTTCTGACAGAAAACTCTCACAGCTCCTGTGGGTTGTGCTGGCTGCTCTCCTTTTCTTTCAAGCCAAGTCTCACGTGGTGCTGGGAACTTTTTGGGTACGCACGCAGCCATCCAGTGACATTGGGAAGACTTTTCTTTTTAATTTATTTTTGGGGAGGAGAATTTAGTGCAGATTTGCTCTCTGTAAGCACTTTGCATGTTGCCCTGTGTATCCTAAGTCCATGAGGCAGAGGAGTGCTTAGGAAGTTACCCACCTCCTAGATAACTAGTTTTTAAAAGGAAACAAGTGTCTGGTTTTGGTCTTCTGTATGGTTTAAGAAAATAATATCCCTCTTGTGATGTGAAGCTATATGTGTGTGTCTGTGTGTGCTTGTTCTTTACCATGTGAACTGAGAGCTTTGTTTTCACTGATAGATACTGAAGCAGAGAAAAGGGATGGTCCTCGGCTGAAAAGCAGCTAGAGGCAGCCTCCCCCACCTGTTCCAGAAAACATCAACATTTACCAAAAAATCGTAGCATAATGCCTTAAACCCTGCCAGTGGAGTTCAGTCAACAGTTAGGATTGGTGTTTGTTTTTATGTATGTTGAAGCAGAGCAAAACTGCTCCTGAACTGTCATTCGATATGCTTTCATAGTGAAGCAGAGGCAAAGTTTTCATCTTTGTTTGAGAACTCACACAAAACAATCCAAAATATCCTCAGCCTGACCTCTGATGGGATTGAGACAAGAAATGAAATTGCACTGCTTGTAACTGCAGAATAAACACTGAATTTTAGTGTAATCTTTGCTTTACAGATTGACTGCTTGTGTTGTTCCTTGTGTCTAGAAAGGGTAATTACAGTAACTGTTGGGTTAGCCGATCACAATTTCACATCACCCTTAAATGATTATACTCTGATTATAGTGTGGGATTTTTTTTGTTTTTGGTTCATTGGTTTGTTTTGGGTTTTTTGGGTATTTTTTTTCCCCTCTGGGGAGAAAAGATGATTAATTTTCTCTTGTAGTATAATGGCATTGATGTCATGTGGGTTGGAGGATTAAGTCCTTTTATTTTTAAAACAGTTGCTAGGGTGTTTAACCCCCTCCTTTTTTCCTTGTTTCTGTTTGTATAACAGCAAAAGGAAAAGAAAACCACTTCCAAAAACAAGACACTTTTCTTCAAAGTTTCTGTTTAACCGTTAACCGTAGCTTATTTTTCCAATATGTGTTGATGGGAAAATTGCCAGATATTATTAAATCACATTAACTAGTAACAAGAGAGAGGAGGAAAAGAGCAACCAAACATTCATTCTTACTTTTTTTTCCTTTAGAATTGTGATTTAAATCATATGGTCATAATACATTATTAATGGAGCAATAATCTCCGGCAAGCAAGTTATGTTCACTTCTGTCAGACAAAAAGCCCAAACCCACTGCTTTTCCTGAGAAAAACTGCAAAATAAATAAGGCTGTGCCATTAGATCAAATATTTGATTTTTTTAATTCTTTTCTCTTTGCAGAGTATTGGAAAAGGGTCCTTGTGGTGTATAGACCCAGAATATAGACAAAATCTTATTCAGGCTTTGAAAAAGACACCCTATCACCCATATTCGCATGTGTTCAGTACACCTCCCACATCTCCTCAGGCATATCAAAGGTAAGAACTAGATGCATTTTACAACTCTAAATGTTTTCCTGCAGTGTTGTGTATGATTCTTGGGTAAGACACAGAATGTCATCAAGCGATGCAGTTTGGAATGTGCCAGTGTGGAATCCCCGTGAGCACTGGTGGTGGCCTGGCTGCGTTTGGCGTGTCCAGCACACCTTTTACCTGCCCGTGCCCCTGCTGGCATTAGCGAGTTCCCCCAGCAGAGCCCGCAGGCTCCCTGCAACAGCCGCTTGGCAGAGGAAGGCCTGAAATTAAAATGCAGATAAGCAAATGGAGAGCTCTGAAATGCCCGCTTATCCCATTTGGTGAAGGCACGATTCCCTCGCTCACTCAGAGGAGATGGGCTCGTTCTTTTCCCGGGAGAGCTGCGGGCCGATGTGCCTGTGCAGCCACGAGATGTCCGCCAGGTGAGCTGGTGCCCAGCTGGCTTGACCAACCCTTGGTGGTGATAGGCACCAGTGGTGGCCCTTAGGGTTAGCCTGGATTTTCTCCTTTGCCTCAGTGAAACAGACATGGGATGGGGTTTTTCCATTTGTTTTGCATTTTTTGATCTGGCCTTAACTTAGGACCAGTGTTAGCAAAGAGACGTAATCTGTGGCTGCCATCCGCAAAGCAGGGAAGCAGGCGCTGAGGTTTGGCAGAACTGCTTTCTCCTGGATGCTAATAAGGGCCAGGAATGCGGCTCATGGCCCATGCCGGCTCACCCCCGTCAGGATGGGGAAGGTGTGAAGAGCCAGCCGCAGCAGGGCCCGCAGCAGCACCGGGAGTGGGCGGTGACGCTGGCGGCTCTCGTGTCGTGACGGCGGCTGAGGTGCTTTTCATTGTTTTTCCGCGTTAGCGTTGAGGCTGGCGGCCAGGGAGGGCAGCGGCCGGGGCCGAGCCCCCTGGTGTCGCTGTGGCGACGGGGCGTCTCCCCGGCAACGCGCGGCCGGGCCGCCGCTGCCGCGTCACGGGCCCGCGGGGCTCGGCCACTGCCGCGGTGACGGTGATCCCGGCACGGCGCTGGGAACGGGGACCCTGGGCCCGCTGCTGTGTCGCGGGGATCGCCCCGGTGGCCGGGGATTCCCCGAGCCCCCTGGATTTTCCTCTGGAAACCGGGGCTGCGGGGTCCCGAGGCGGTGCAGCCCGGCTGTCCTGGTGTCCCGTGGGGTGCTGGGGAAACACTGTGCCTAGTACCACCTGTGGAAGTACCCCCAGTACTGTGCTCTGCAGAAGGACAGATAAATAATCTAGATAATGGATTAAAACTGTAATTTGTGCATTTGAACAAAGCATGTTGCCCGGCCCTTGCAACAGAGTATTTAAATTATACTTTTAAAGAGTATTTAAATTATACAGATTTATTGATAAATTTTCATATTGAGTAGAAGTGTAATGCACATCTGACATAGAAATGGAGGGATTTTGATCCCTTCTAATCCCCACAAACAAAAAAATCCGGCATACACATGCAGTTGAAAGCCAGAGGATCTCCCATTTTTTTATGGCTGAAGTGACTGTTGACTCAATGGGTTTGCCAGAACCGCTGGGCAATTTGGTGGCAGATGTTGCTGGCAGGAGCAATGGCATGGACAGCTCTTCTAGGCTAGGCTGAAGGAAGCAATGCAGCAGCACTGCTGTGGGCAGTCCTTGCAGGGATGAGCCCTTAGAGACACCCTGTGTGGGTGTCAGGGAGTGCACAGCGGACTAGCTACCCTGTGTCCTGCACAGCCATCTGCCCACTGCTCTTCATCCTCATCCTGCACAGCTGTGTGCCCTCTGCTCCCCTGTCCTCATCCTGCACAGCTGTGTGCCCTCTGCTCCCCTGTCCTCATCCTGCACAGCCGTGTGCCCACTGCTGCTCTGTGCTTGCTGTGTGTGGCAAAGGATGCCTGCAGAGTCACAGACCTTGAGCAGAAGTTATGTTTCCCTGTTCCAGTGGGGTGGGTGTCCAGAACCTCATAGCCTGTTTTCATGGATGGGAGAAGAGAGGGGTACTGGCAGGTGCCAGACAGCACGGGATTTAAGAAAGGGGTTTCAGTCACCACCTGCTTTCACCACTGCCCAGTGTAGCTGAGCAAGGGAGAAGGAGGGGTCTAGTGAAACACTGACAAGCGAGTCCCAAAATTGAGAGGGAAACTTCTCCCTGGAAACCATGGGATGTCTGAGCTGCTGCTACACTGCTTGTGCTGCCAAGTGCTTTGGAGTCTTCCTTGTAATGACTGCATCATGAAACAAAGAGCTTGTGTGGTTGCAGGAGCAAATGCCTTGCAAATACAGACCTAGTGAAGGCCAGCTTTTATAGAAAGAAATTGTGGTCTCACTGTTACTCTTAGTTGGCTACCTTTCAGCATTTCCACTGTTAAATAAAACTTAGTCTCCCCATAGTAGTCTAAAATATTTATACATTCTGCTACTAATGACTGGTGAAACATCAACATGAAGCTGGTCTAGGCTAGACTTTTGAATTAAGTCTGGATTGGCAGTTACATGGTAATTTTCTGATTATATTTCTAATATATTCTCAATGAGTTGAACATTGCCTGTGCATTTGGAAAAAAACCAGTAATCCCATGTGCAAGTGATTGCTTTCTCATGTGTACAAAGACTTCAGTAAGGGTAGAAAATGTAAATCCACTCCATTATAGTCAGATCTCCAGAGCAATACATCGTCATAGTAACAAATTCCAAGGGGAATTTTTCTTATGGTGAAGAAAATACATCTAGAAAAATCCTTGGGTGGCAGAGGTTTTGCTGTCTGTCCATCTTATGTAATGGAAGTCCACAACTAAGAGAAGCTATGTTACTTGATATTAATGAAATATATCTGGAACCAGATAATTTGCTAATATTATTCCTGTCTCTAGCAATAGGGCTCACTGGAGGAATTACAAGGTTTATAAGGGTCAGTTGGTGAAATTCCACAGGGCCAAATTGACCTATTCCTTGTCTTTATCAGATATTTTAAAAGAATAAAGATGCACAAATGGACGATGTGTTCTGTTGAGAATCTGCATAAGCGGCTTAGGGTTGGATTGAGCACAGAGTGGAGGAATGCACTGTAAAAATATCCCAAGCAAGATGATCACTGAACACACAAAGTCTCCTTTTCCTGAACAGAGTTAATTACATCAGATAACTCAGTTTCATTACCGAGTTATGGTTATGGAGTAGAGCATCCTCCATAAACTTAACGGGGGTGGACCTTCTATGAAGGAGTTCCATGATGTGAACCCACATGTTTGGATGGCTGGGTCAGTTTTATACCAGTATCATTTTAGATAAAAATGACTGAAGCCGTGATATTTGGACTACATTGGGTTCCACATATAGAAGACATTTTGGGGGAAAAGGCAGCCTTGCTGTGTTTGTATATAAGAAGGAACTTCAGAGTGCAGTTGTCTGAATTGTTGCTTCAATTCGGGGCAGAGATTATCTGTAAGCTGTAAGAAGCGAAGAAGTAAAATATCACAAGGTGAATTGTTTCATTTTAATTGGCATGTATGTGTATTCTTAAAAAACAATACTCATAACAAACAAAACCCCGTGGGTTTTTATCTGGTTCTTCTAATTGAAGCAGATGTCATGAAGCATGTCATTGATGATGAATTTGAAGAGTGAGCTAACACTGATACACATCATTACAAAGGAAAAGCTCTCCTTGGTGTGGAAAAATAGGTATGCTAGACTAATGTGTTTCTTTTAAAAATTTACAATTATCTTGGCAATAGGAACTTTGAAATATTTCTATAGACACAAACTTGGTAAAGTAACTGTACAAGTCAGTGCCCTGATACTTCATCTATGTGTTTTATTTCCAGTTTTCTGACTCTAACTGTGTAGGTGGGATTTTCTCTTCTAGTAGTGCTTGGAGGAGATCTTGAAATGGATTTTTTTTCTGTGTATATTACATGGGGCTATTCCTAAATTGTATTTCTACTGCTGAAAACTATCAGGAAATGTAGTCTAAAATAATGGAAATTATTATTTTCACAGACTAACAAAAATATTTGAAAATTTGGGTGACTACCCAGGGATATTGGCTTTATGGACTTGTGGATAGTTATTTCATGGCTTTTCATTTTTTTCAGTGTGTTTTGCTAATTGTAGTTTGTTAGAGCAGTGTCAAATGTTGACAGATCTGTCCTGTAACTGATGAAATTGCTAACATGCCCAAGATTGAAACTAAAGAGGTGTTTCTTGAGCTGCCCCAGACTGCCTGTTCATAAAGGCTTTGTTGGGTTCCTTGTTGGTTTGGTCCTTCCCATTGGTACAGCTCTTTGGGTAAGCTGGTTGTTCTTCAGGAAGGATTGAGACCCTGGACAGACCTGAACTAGATTTGTGCTTGGCTTTGGACATGGAGTCCACCTGTGCACATCATAGCACTTCTGTCAGAAAAATACATCTTCTGCCATCCATAATTTCATTTCAGCCAGGCTGATTTGAGCCTTGCAGGGCTGGAGCCAAACAGGAAACCGTGTAACAAAAACTAACCTGCAGCACAGTTTTGGTGGTTGTAGGGCATTCAGTGTACATGGCAGCTGCTGGTGGTTGTGGAGTGGATACTGCAGAGCCACCCCACTGTGTTGCTGGGCTCCCAGACAGTGCTGCAGCCTTGGTGATGGAGGAGAAACAGGCCCTGCAAGGAGTCAGCAGAAAACCACCTCTGTTGCTTGTGTGGAGTCACTTCCCAGAACAGTATTTCATTTGAGTGTGCATGGCTTTGTCACCTGGTTTTCCATTCTGCTTCCCTTGTTGAAGTGTAGGTTACAGAGGTAGGCCAGTGGATCACAGAGAGCCTGCAGGTCCATGAGTGACCCCATGTTTTATGAAACATTGCTAGCCTGGGATTTGAAAAATGTGGAGTGGTTTCTGTTTTACTGAATTTAGTATCTCTTTATGGCATTTCCTTTTGCTACTGTTGAGTTCCCAAAAAAGGCCATGAGCTCCTTAAATATTCATTCGTCCTCCTTTGTCTTGTCTTTTGATACCTCTTTCTGATAAAAATACTCTTTATCCCAAGGTTGAGATTAGAAAAAAGGACTTTATGGTTATGAATCCTTGTCTAACCTTTGAAATTTGTTTGTAGAGTCACAGAGAAAGATTTGTGAAACATGGTGGCTAAAGCTTTGTTCCTGAAAATCCAAGTTTCACAGTTTACTGTGAGAAAGTGATGGCCATCACTGTAAGCCCTGTGGTAAATGGCAGGAGAGGTGGCCTGGGAATGCTTACATTTGCATTTGTCTGTTTTAATACTGAAAGCACTGAGTCTTACACTGAGTCCTACCTTTCTGCTTTCATCTCACCAGTACGAGCCCTGCCACGTGTAGCTCAGCCCTGCAGTGGGAGCTCCCAGGCAGTGCTGGTACAGGGCCCTCGCCAGACCCACACCCTGGTCCCTGTGCCCTGCTGCAGCAGCACCTCCAGCAGTCGTGTTGGGACTGCCTTGTGCTGTTGGGATGCAGTTTGCATACAGCCCCCTCAGGATGGGGAGCTTGGAAGCTGTTCCAGGGGTGTGAAATGGACACATATTCCTGAGAGGGCAGCTGTTACAAATCAGCTGTTGAGGAAACCACTGGAACAACTCCTTCAAATATTTGCAGATTTAGATTTTACTATCACAGTAATATCACACTATTACTTCCACAATCTAGGCCACAGATCCTGGACAGGAAAAGAAGAGCAGGAAGTCTGAATCTGATCTCTCTAACACAATAGTTCCATGCAGGAACATCTGGTAGAAGTACAAATAACCCTCTAATCACATCTTCATTCCTCTCAAAATTAGTGACGTGCTTCTGAACCTTCTCAGCTGAAATGTTTTCAATTCTTTCTCATTTATACCCCCAAAATAGAAGAAATGTAATGTTTTCCATTTGCCAAATACATGAAGATTTGGTTGAGTCTTTGTTTTGTTTGCATGTGTATAGACTTTTGGTAAAGCACTGTAAAGCAGGGTCCTTAGTCTGTCATGTTTCTCTAGATGCCAGGCAAACACCAGCTCCTTGGTTTATGTTGTTATTTTTCATAGTTCCATTTGTTGAACAATCTTTCCAGTTACTTGGCTTCTTAGGCTCTTTTTCCTCTCCTCTGTGCCTTCTGTAGATAAATATAGTCTTATTCCAAAGATAACTTGGAATGGTACCATAGATATTTCCACTCAGTTCATGGGAAAAAGAAAGTCTAGGGATGTGTTTTGAAATTTTTTGTTACTTTGTTTGTAAAACCCTCTGTAGCCCTGGGTGTTTCTGTATGAAGATTTTTAGAGTGGCCTCATTGACAGAGCTGTGAGTTGCTGACTGCAGAAACTTGACGCACATGGGTGCTGTGCTTCTGAGACTTTGTTTTTCTGCAGCTCCTCCTCCCTCTTCCTTGCTGTCCCCAGAGTGTGTGGTGGTGCAGGTAGGGCAGGGCTGCACAGTGTGTGAGCTGTGTAATGTAGCAAAAAGCAGAGGCTGTGAGGGACACCTTGCCTTTGGTCCCTGGGCAGCGTGAGTGGATCTGTCACCCGTATCCCATTAATAGGCATTGCATCACTGCGACAACTGCAGCAGCTGTGTGCGTGGGGAAGCCTGTGCAGTGTTCAGTAACAGTTTGCTGAAGTTTTAGTAGTTGAAAACTAAGACTCAGGAAGGAGTGTTTGTGCAATGAACAGTGGTCGACATGAGCATCATGTTTGTTAATCATATAATATTACAGCCATGGAAATCATCTGACTTCTGCATTTGAAAACAGACTCGTGAAGCTTGGGAAGCCACAAATAGTATCATAGTGTGTCACATCTTGCTGCTGTTGGATTAAGAAAAGGGTTTTTTGTATTTCCATAACTCAGATTTTTTGATTTAGTTTTAATCATGCTCTTGTTTTTTTGTTTTAGATTTTCTTCCCTTCTATACTAGTTACTGGACTTTTCTTGCTTTTGGTGCTTGCACAAAATAAAATTGACAGGGAAAGTCACGTTATTTGTAGTTCTGTTTTAAGACTGATGTTCACAGAACAATTTCTAAAGTTACCCTAATAGTGGTAAACTATTAGTAAAAAAATTAAGATAACTTGTGTCTTTCAAACAGTAGGTAAGAGATGGCTTTACTTTTAATGGTTATGATTTTAAGGCATTCTACAATTTAACTCTTTATTGTTTATTTAATATTTGTTTAAACTCAAAGTTAAGGGGCACTGACTGTTTTCAAGAGTTGCAGCTCTGTCTTAAACAAAAGCCTGTGTGGACCTTTCATCATTTCACCTAGCATTATAATGTATTTTAGGGAATAGAGAACATGTTTAAAATGTGAGGCAGCTGTTGTAGTTTATGCAAAACTCCCAATATTTATGTAACCAATTTGTTCCATATGTAATCTTTCTTTGATAATGTCAGTTTTGCATACAGGTTCAAAGGCTTTGGCTAAGGGAAGAGGCCAAGCAATAGTCCATTTGAGTCCAAGAGCTGTAGGAACTGTTTGCAGGTGACCCATCTTCTGCCCAGGTCATAACAAAAGGTGACAGATGCACCATAAAAATCCTAGTTGTCCACAGAGAAATGTCTCCTGGGAGGTGAGCATGGCCAGTGAGAACCATTTCCTCTTTTCTCTGCATGGTGTTAGTGGGAAGCAGAGCATTAGAGGGACACATTCCGTTGCTGCTCGCAGTATGACTGTGGAGAAATGCTAATAAGGTGGCATCCAGGTAATCGAGGTGGCCCATCTGGCCTTGTGTTGGCCAGGAGAGGTAAAAAACTGAGTTAGATGGTGAACCCTCAGCCTGGGCTCTGGGCCAGCTGGGAAGACCTTGACCTTCAAAGGAAGGTAGACTTACATTTGGACCTTGCAGATCAGCTGGCCCTTGTCCTGAACAAAATCCTGATTCCCTCATCTCCCAGTAATAAGGGTCATCCATATGTACTAAGCCAGGCTTGCTCCAATAGTGTTTCTAAGTATCTTACGCATACAGTTAAAAGAAGGTGCAGTTTCATTTCATACATGTGTTGGGTGTATCCATAATCCCTGCCTGTGTATTAGACCCAGTATTCCTCAAAGTATCAATCAGTCTTTCTGTGAATTATTTATTTAAAGCACAGATGTCCTGTTCTTTATCTGTTTTCAGATAAAAAGCTTGAAACAAGTTTTAGTGGGTTAGTCTTTTTGTATCTTTATCAACCAATTCACTTTTCCTGGGATGTGTGTTGTATCCGTATGGGTATGTGTATATACAGGGTGCTGTATGGTGGTAGTGTAGTATCTCTGTATAGTTTGGTATCCCTCCTGGAGAAGGCAGGTTTATTAAATTGTTTGAAGAAAGTATGTTTTGGCATAATTTCTTTTGTTAGTATTTGAATGCTTGAATCATGATTTTTGTCATCATCAGTTATGACTTAACTTCTGATGTCAGAAAACCTCAGCCCAAGGCTGGAATTGTCTCATGCAGGTTGTGATTACTGACTGTGTTCTTTCTGGCTTTTATAAGTCTATCACCATGACACGTGGATTCCTGTTGTATCCAGTTTTCAGTGTGTGTGAATCTGCCCCCTGTATGATCCTAAGTAAAAGTGATATTCCTCCTATTTTGATGGAACTGGCTTTTGTAGGAGTAAAACTTACAGGTTCTGCTAGAGTTGTTTTCTTTCACAGGAACCTCCAGGATTTAGATGAATAAAAACAGAAAGGGCTTAAATGGTATTAAAATGTCTTTTTCTGAACTTTTGGAAGAAAAAGCATAGAGTCTTTCTTAATACAAAAACTTCTTTACACTTGAGTTTTGAATTTTGACTTGGAAAAATCAAGCCGCTTGGTTCATCAGAATAAAGCACTTATAAAAAAACTGATTTTTGGAGGTGTTGGAGGTTCCTTAGTAGAGAAATTTCCATTGTCCTCAAAGTTCTCTGTGGCTGGGAACATAGATTGTTTTCCTCACCAGCTGTTTGTCCTGGAGTAAAAGAACAGAGGGTGAGAGTTGTGTCTCTTTGCCTGTCCACTGTGTCCAGTGCTACAGTAGCTGGATAAAATGTTTGTTCCCCTTTCCCTTTGCAAAACAGAAGTGCTCAGCACTTGCACTTCTTGTTCTTTTTCAGTAAAGCTCTGATGAAACTCTGGAAGTTATATTTGATTATCTGTACTGTATTTTTTCACAGATATTTTGACTTTATTTTGGAAAACCCGTAGTTCTGTCAGGCAGTTTTGTTACAGCAAAAACCAAGTGAGAATTCAGGGGCCAGGTTTTAGATAGATTTCAAGAAACTCTTGTTGGCTTTCTTTTCATTTCAGGTGTCCCTGAGAGCAGTCTGTATGCATGTGGTACTCATTTGGTGGCATTTGTTTCTGAATTGTGAACCTGTTTGTAAAATGCAGCATTTTCCTCTTTGTGGTTTTTTGTTTTGTTTTGGGAAGGAGGGGTTGGTGCTTGTTTGTTTGTTGGGGGTTTTTGTCTGTTTTTTGTTTTGTTTTGCTACTGGTTTAAAAACCGGAGTTGGGAGGCTTAGCCAGCCTTAGTGGTTGCCGCAGGAGAATGTTGAGGCTAATGATTAAGTGGTTATCCCACAAAAGGTGGAATTTTGTTTAATTACTATGTCCACAGCTAATACAAGTGCATCTGGAAGAGGATACTAGTCCTTGTGGGATTTTTAGATTTAAATTGATCTCTCCAGCGGTTCAAGTCCACATGGGCTCTAGAAGCAAGCACAGATTTACTGTGCTATGTTATGTTGCTCTTCCACTTTCTGTGAAAAAATCATCTCTGGCATTAGGTCATAGAAACCCTGGACTAAACAGGCTGTGGGGTTCATCCAGTTTGGTAGTTTCTGTGTTGTTCTACTTTTGATAAGATTCCCCATTTTGTGTCTGAGGCTTTTTTCCCTGTGACTGCATATGGTTTTAGTAATAAATGTGCAAATATCCAGGGGTTTCAGTGCACAAGTATATGTATATACTGCAGTGTACTTTTTATGTCAGAAGGCAGCCTTGCTGCCAGGGAAGCGGTTCTCTCTTGCACTTAGAAACAAAATGTACTGTTTTAGGGCAGGTGACCTATTTTCTTTACAAAAGAGCAAATACTCAGAGAACAGTGATAGGAGAATTGCTTGAGACAACTAGTCTGAAATGGGTTTGTGCAAGCAGTTTGACTAGCAAACGTGATAGGGAGGTTCATTTTGTTGTTGAATAACTTGGGGATACCAGAAGAGGAGCATGGGTAGTGCTGCAGCCCAACTCTCTCTGTGGGGTGAAGTTGTTTGGATTGTCACATACACCTGTCTATCTGTTTACAAGGGAGCATGATTTCCACCTCCATGCTCCAAGATCCTCCAGGATTTTTCCTTTCTTTTCATTCTGACTGGTTTCTGCTTTGTTGGCAATCCCCTCCTGTTAATTGCCAGTACTCACTCTGTCAGCTCATATGTATGGTGCAGTTATGTATGGTAATTTTTTATTGCTCTGTTCTTAAAGCATCCAAAATAGCACAGCCAGTGGTTCTTGCTAGTACAATTGTAAATGTCTTTCTTGGTTTGCTACAGCATGCGTACACTTGTTCAGTTTTCCTTTAATTAGCTTGTATGACATATTTTTAGTATTACAATCAGGACTAAATGGACTTTATTTGTAAAATAAGAATAACTGTAATTTATTATTCTGTCCACTTATAAATGTAGCAGTCAGTGTCCAATTTTATACAGCTGGTGGGTTTTTGTGTTTGTTTCTTATGGTCCCTTATACCTGACTGCTGTTGTCAGTTGTTCTGTGTGCTGCAGTTTTTAACCTCACTGATGGGTTCTCTGTGTTGTCTGCCTGGGTGATATAAATATTGCAGAGCTCTGCACCTCTCACTGCTTTTTTTTCTGTAGCTATTTTTATCACAATTCCATTATATATCCTTCCAGAAGAAATTCTGTTCAAACAGTGGTTACAGGCTTGTTGCAGAGCTTCCTATGGTTAGTTTGGAAAGCTACGATGCTCAGAACAGACTTCTTGACACTTCCACTTCAGTGTTTAGACGTGTGCATAATTCTGTGGTTTAGTCTAGTGTGATGGTGGTGAGGGTGTTGTTTTTTAAGACAGAATACATGGAATTTGGAAATATGAATTGTGTAGTAATGCAGATACTGAAGGTTGGGTTATTAAAAATGTAACAATGCTTTCAAATGTCCGTGGAGCATTGGGAATTCATAACTGATGGCAGTGCAGCACGCAGGTTGCAGTAAAAGGATATGAAAGGGAAATGTAAATTTAGCAAACTTGACATCATTTGGGTTTCATTAATTTTTATGTTTAATCTGGATAAGTAGATGGAGAAAAGTAAAAAAATAAAAGGAACTGGGTTACTTTTAATTATGTAACTTTCCTGAAAAGGCGCTTTTTTTTCAGGCAGCTGTCTGATCAATGGCAAAATTCATAACAGCTTCCCAAGTATTTAAGATCTCTATTAATTGGAGTTCCTTCTCTGTATAAAAAATTCTTCTCTCTAACTGTTTTGCATATGAAAGATGAAGAAGACCATTTTTCTCATGAGAGTAAAAAAATAAATAAAACAATTGATTAGAATGAAATTATTTTCTAAACTTAAGGGAATTAATAGCAAACAAAGCTTCTGGAGTAGCCAGCTTTTATTTTGCAACTTGCAAGTATAATATAATGTAAAAGGAAGGCTTTATACAAACACATTTATTCCACGATCATTTAAGAGCCACAGTCAGCTGTATTGCTAAAGCAATGTAGATCTTTTGGTTATTAAGTATCTTTTGCTCCTTTTGCCTTCATATGTAGGAGTTGATCAGATTTGGTGAGGGAAAAAGAAACTGGAAATTTTCCCTGGAAGTGCCAGAGCTAGTCTTTCTCTGTCACCCTGGGGATATTACTATCAAAACTCTGCTTTGAAAATGAAACAATTTGTATTGATGAGCTCTATATTTTGTAATTACGTGAACAACAGCTGTAGGAGTTCAGTTTGCATTGAGTGGCACTGCCCAAAAAAACCCCAGAAACTAAAAAGGTAACTTTTGCCTATTTCTGTGCCTGTTTGGCATCCTTGGTTCACTGCTGTGGATATAAGAGATACGAGATGCACCTTAGAAGTGTAGCTGGCACTCTGTGGGTGGCACTGTCAGGCATTGCAGTTAAAAACCCCACTAACAGTCACTGTCTGATCAGTTAACCCCCCCCAAACATAGAGGAAACTTTCCACAAGCTCTTTGGACTTGGCACTGAGCTTTGACAATACTTGGAGCAGTATCACCTGATTGTTCAGTAGAGGGTTGCTTTTGGGCTTTGATTTGGAGGTTTGTTGGAGGACTTTTGGTGTGGTTTTCTTTGTTTTTTGTTTGTAGAGTCATTTTAAGATGCTCTTGCTGCCCTTGTACAATAGCAAACTGTCCTCTTAGTTGTGCTGGTGAAGACACTTGTGTAGTTGTGCTGTAGGTGTGATCCTGGTGATTTGTTGTGGGATTTTTTTAAGCTATTTGGGCTTGTCAAGGACAAGGACTTTCTTAAAGCATTCCTACCAGTGAAGACATGTCATTGAGCCATAACCGTACTGAGATGGCACATGGAGGCATCATCATGCTTAGTATTGACTCCCTTATAATCTAGTGGGTGTGTGCTACAAACCTGCCTTAAAGGTTTCTTGACTTGCAAGCCTGTTTTTTCAAGTCACTTAAATGCTATAGAAAAGTCTTCCAGTGTCAGGTAAAGCAGGAGAAAAAATGCTTTACCTCAGCCTTGTGATTCCTTGGTGTTCACAAACTTGGTGAGAAAGGGTCATTTGCAAGACACAGCTCAGCATTCTGCTGCATCTTTCAGCCTGATGTTCTAATGCAGTAGCAGTGCAGCAGCCTGGGCTGGCACAGGCATTTGGACTGCACTGAAGCAAACAAACACTACCCAGGGACTCTGCCCTGAAGAGAGGGGACTGGCAAGAGGAACTGGTCTTCACTTGCTTTCTTCTGATTACCAGGTTTCAAACTGCAGTGTAGAAAAGGGAGGTTGCTTTGATGCCATAAACAAGTTAATAATACCTCTCTGTAGACAAAATTGCTTGATTTTCATGGGGATGTCTCTCTGCTGCTGTAGTATTGCTGCTGTGAACAGATTTTGACACTAAGATGGAGAACTTCGCATTTTAACAGCATATACTGTCTCACCAAGTACACAGGTGTGGGTTATCTTTCCTTGGTTGTTGACCAGGAGCAAATAATGAACTTACTAGACTGAGTTAGTCCCTTAAAGGAAATTGTCTGAAATCCATCTGGTAGAGTGCTGAAAAGCAGACTCAATAAAATTCTAGAAAATTGACTGTAGAAAGAGTTTTCTGCTGACAGAAAGCTGAATTGGATGACCTGAGAAGAGCCCTTAGTCTGAAATTTGTGACACAAAGGCAAACAGAAACAAGTGATTTGCACATTTGCAAACTGCTTTTTCAAGAAATGGAAAATTTAAATGGCTTTATTCCAGCTGATCTATAGCATGAATTCCTCAGCAAGCCATTGTGGATAGCTTTAGTGTGGTGGGAGAACCTAGCGTTCTGAGGACATTAATATATGCAGGATTTACTTATTACCCATCTTAACTGAGCCACTGAAACACCGCCTGATCTCAAGCTATGGTGCAAATGAATTAAAATCATCAGTAATTTTAGCTCTGTGTTCATACTTGCTATGAATTTCTGTGACTGGAGATGAATGATGTTTCTTACTGTGTAGCAGTTACATACCCGCACCATTCAAGAAGGTTCTTGCACTGACAGACTGCTTTTTTCTCCGGTGGTAGTGAGATGCTGGCAGAGCATTCCTTTCTACACATGTATCTTTGGTGTTGCCTTTTTGCAATACTGGTAGATTCCCTAAATCTAATGAGACTTGAGTGTCTTGTGTGTTGGCTTCTGCAGGAGTCTCAACGTCTGACAGCTTGTCTCTCACTGATGCTCCTCAAGAAGTGTTGATCTCTCAGGAGAGTGAAGCAAGTTGTATCATTTTCCTTTTTTGATGCTAATCCGTTCTTCATAACATACTTCCTTGCATGTGTCTAAAGACAGCAGTGAATAGGAGTGTGGATTTGGCCCCAGTTGTGGTTAAACTCCAGAACACTGCTGGGGGGCAGGATGGAAGCAGTGTGTATCTCAGATGGAGTTGCTTGTGTTGCCCTTCAGCATCAGGACAGTAGAAGGCACTATATAATATCAAAGTATCAAAACTTAATGTGTACACTTGGTGATGTAAAAACCAAAGAAAACTTCTGAAGCTTTGAAAACTTCTGAAGCTTTTGGCTTATTTTGCCTAAATCAAAACTCAAGGTTAGCCTTAGGTTTGCTGGAAATGAACATCCATTGGAAACAGCTTTTTTATGGTTTTGTTTTAATACACTTCCTAGATTGAAGTTTCCAAACACAGAAAAACTAATTTTGCTTCCAAGTCTGAGAAATGTCAGAAAATGGAAAATGGTCAACACTGCTATTCCCTTGGTAAGAGAAGTAATTGTTCCTTTTTGGCGCTACCTGCAAATACAGTCATGAGCTGAAAAGTAGCAAGCTTTCTTAAATCTCCTTTTTGCTTATTCTTCAGGGAATTACGTTCTGGAATATTTCTTAAACACAGACTGTCCTTTCACCACACCAACTCAGTCCCATCAAGTTGATGCATTCCTTGGCAGCTGCTGTAGGTGAGGTGTGCAGGGTGCTGCTCGTCTCCTTGCTTCCTGCCATGGGGAGGTCTGGAGAGGCTGGCACTGCCTGTGCCACCGTGTGCCCAGCTGGGAGGCTTGGCCTGGGCTTGACACCCTGCACGCCGCCCTCCAGCCTGTGCATCACCCACAGACTTGGGGAGCTTCACACGCAAACAGTGAAGCAATTCTCTGGCTCTGTGAAATCGTGCTGCTCATGCTGTGCAGTTTAAAGACAAAATGCTTCCTGCTAATTATTAACAGTTACTCTGTAGGAACAGGCTCATTATAGGGGCACTGAACCCTGGCCTGCTGTCCTTTTCGGCACCTGAACAATGCAGTAGGGGAGGGGAAAAAATGGCGAGAGAAACTGGAGTGCTGGCACCAATTAGTCCTGAGATTAGTCCTGAAAGAGGATTGCAATTTCAAGGCCAAAAAGAGAAGGGAGTGGGTAAAAGGATTTGAAATGAGATTATAGTACCTAAAAGCGCCTTTCTTTTGTTAGGGAAATAATTCAGCAGTTTTGCTCGAGCCAGTGAGACAATCCAGTTTAGTGGCTGAAGCAAGAGATGTGTGTCCTGTTGATTTTTAAGGTTCTTTAACTAAGTTGATCCCCGGTTGTGTTTGTTACTGCTTCCTGTGAAATCCAAATGTTTTCAACAAACAGACAAAAACATGGAGGAAAGCTATTACCTCATCAAAAGGCCTGTTGTTTTTCAGGAAGCTTATTTGTATTCTTTAAAAGGGAAGCCAAGAAAAGGAGGCAGATTGAACTCCCTCTTTTCCTTTGGGGAAACTTCTTTCCCGGTGGTTACTATGAAACTGGCACTGGAGTCACCCTTTCACTACGCATCCTACAGATGAATTTCAGTGCCAGTTTTTGTTTGTTGGCCTGCTCAAAGATGCAGGTCAGGCAGTTCCTACTTCAATTAAAAGCACCGTCTCCGGTCAGTGCCACAGTGGTGAACATCATTTTCTTCCTTGGAGAGGGAAGCCGGCACTAAGCCTTGCTGCCCTGTTGAAGGGGCCACAATACGCACTCATGTAACACCATAATGGTCTGGGACTGAAGATTGGAGCTTGCTTAGAGACAACAGAAAGAGAGGTCTTCCCTCTTCCTCTCCCTCAGAAGGAGAATTACAAAAGGGGGAATTACCAAAAAGAATTACAGATGTTGTGGACTTAATAGGAAATGTTTTGATGCAGTCTGTTCATGCAAGACTACATGAAATAGTGACACTTCTGCCATTCCCAAGAAGCTGTTTCTCTTGGGGTGGCTTGGAGTCAATAGTTGTGTAGGGATCACACAGCTGTTAATGTATTACCATCTTTGTTCTTTCTTTACTTTTTCAGTGGGACTTCTTAGTGTGCAACACCTATGCAGGCAGGCTTGAAACCTTTGCTTTCAGTATGCTGTGCCCACAAGTTTAGGGAAGTTTCTCATCATGAAGGTGTAATGAGTTCTGCTGTGCTCTTGATTTCCCTTCTGCATTTCACATAAACCTTTGTTAAAACTGCTTTCGTAGGCAAATAATATCATTAAGGTTTGAAAAGACCTCTAAGTTCAATGCTTAAAGCTGTTTTCCAGTGTGGCACTGAGAGGTTAGCAAGTGTCTTGCCACTCAGGCTGCTGTAGCCTGAATAAGGGCAAGGTTGGGTTGTATGGGGAACACATAGAGAATAATCTTTCCTTCAAAAGAAGGGACCCTTTATCTCTAGACAAAGCCATTAAAATAGTGCATTCTGTGCACGTTTCTTTGAGCTGAGTTGTAATCTTTGGACTTACTTATAACCTAGTGTCTTAGTTCCCATCCAGAGCCTTTGTTAAATGCTAAATTTATGTCCATCTTGGTTTTATTCCATTATACTTCTCTTGTATGATCTAGCGAGTCTCACTTGCTGCTTTCTAACCTTCACAAGCTAGTCTAGAGTCCCTCCAAGAAGAAAGAGAGAGACAAACCCATCAGCTGAGTTTCCACACAAGTTGATGATGAACCTTGTCCTGTCTATAGGATTTGTGTAAATAGCTTTAATAAGACTTCAGTTGTGAAATTATCCCATGCTGAGATGATAAGGGCTGTACAAATGAGCTGTAAAATTTCTGAAATAGAATAAAGACAATAATAAAATCCAAAAATAGATTCAGCAGAGGAGCTAATGTGGAGGAGGAGATGGTTTATAAACAGGAGTTGGTAATGACAGCACAGTGGAGTAACTAAAGTTACTTTACTAAATAAAGACAGCATTCTTAGGAGTAGGACAGAAAAATGGTTTCAAAAGAGTTAAGAATGGAATGAGATGACAGCAATTTCTGCTGAAGGCATCCAAGGCTGCTTTGCTTTGAGCCATGTTTCTCTGTGATCTGAAATTTAAGTGCAGGGATTTCTAAAAAGGAGTTGTTGCTTGTGCATGTTCCAGTAGAACTGAGAACTGCAGGTGTATTGCCCACATCTAGCAGAGGCAGCTATCTGGATGGTTCAGTCCTGCAAATGGCTGAGCTTGCTGCTTTCTGGTTCATGTGTATTTACTGTTAGCCCTTTATGTGTTGGCTGGAAAATTCAGTGATGTTCTGTACATGACATTATAAAAAAGACTTAACTAGCAATGAAACCACCAACATGAGAATTAACTGGAGTAGTTTGGCAAAGTAATTTGTTCCATTTTTTCCTTCCCTGATTTGTCAGAATTTGTAGTTGACTCGTGAAGAAAATATTTCTGCTTAATTGGTTGTAGTAAACGGATGCTTTATAAATTAATTGCCTCTTGAATGTTTAAAAGATTGTGTCCCATTCATTTTATGACTAATTGGTATCATTTCACTAGAATGAACAAGCTTGCATCATCTGATGTTTGAAATGCATAGTTTGATACTTCTGTGATTCGCTGCTTTAGAGGTCTCCAGTGCTGTCTGGGGATGTCAGGGTGTCAGTGTCTCTTTCTAAACACCAGTGTACCCTAAGTGATTGTTTCCTGTAATGTAGCTCACTGATTTTCTGTACCTGAGGTGATCCAAGGAGCAGCTTTACTCTAGGGATTCGTTACATGGAGAGAGAGTGCATATACATTCTTGAACGTATTTTTGCTAGTTAATATTAGTAAGGATATTTTGCAACTGCATGGCAGATACCAATTCAACTGAAGGAAGAATTATGCAGTATCTGATAGGTAACCATGCCCATCCTTTGCAGCTCCTTTTGGTGCAAAGATTGTGCTCTTCATTAGTAAAATATCTCCGGTTTTGAGGTTGCCCACCAGCTAGTAGATCTCCCAGAACCTCTTGGTTTGTTGAGGAGAGAACTTGTGGTCTCCTCCACCGTCTGCTAAACCAGAGCTGTTCAGGGAGGGGCACTGAGGATTGCTGAATTGCCGTATTTGGGTTTATTCTGTAACTTTCTTGGGCTTTGTCAAGAAAGAGTAGATGGCCTAGACTCTCCCTCTATGGTTTTGTGTCTTGGCACAAGGTTGCTAACAAACAGCTGTAAAGATACACTTGTGCAGAAAAAGGAAACTCTGATATTTGTGACATTTTGTGACCTTTTTCATTTTCATAAAGATTTTTTTCAGCCTTCACCACATGGAGTCTCAGCGGATAAAGCAGAAATATAGAAACAAGTATCTTGTTGTAAAAGCAATTGTAAAGCTTCTCCTTCTTCATATATGCTTTATTCCTACACCTCTGCTTTCTACTGCAAATCCCCAAGTAAAGAGCAGTGTTAAAACTTTGTCTTACTGAGTCCATCCAACTTCTGTTCAAACAGCTGAGGAGAAGAAGCAGGGGGAAACAGATCACATCATGGATTCCACCAGGGAAGCTGAGATTTGTTGAAATGACAATGTTTTAAGACAATCTTGGGAAAAGTCGTCTCCTTTTTAGCGATACAGCTTCATCAGTCATATGAAAAATCACTGGCCTAAAGGTAGAAGAGAGACTTCTCACTATAATTTCTGTGAAAGTCAGCTTTTCATTTCCTCACTGAGTTCCTTCATTCATGTAGATAATATTGTAACTTGAGGGAATTACTAGAATATTGCTAAGTACAATGTTAGTATTCTCAACTGGCTGAATAGCTGTTCATAGAGGTAAGGATTAGGGATAAAGATGCACGCTGAACTTTATTTCCCATTACTTGTGGGAAGTTTACTTTTCTGTTAAATGAAAGTGGCTAAAATGAGTCAGAATTAAGTCCTCTGAGTATTTGTCTAGGTGTTCGAGTTAGGTGTGCAGAATGTATGAAATTCTTTATTTCATAGCTCTGCTTTGAAAATTACAAGTAGAAGGTACTGAAAGTTGGGTGCTGTGGTTATTGCTCCTGTAAAATTAGCTAGAAGAGCTCTTGTTCTGGAGATCAGGGAAGTTCAAATCACACACTTCCAGCCACAGTTCAGTGGGTTTCTTCATTTTGGCAGAGGTTGTAGAGAGGGAAGGGACTTCTGCAGTGTAAATATCCATGAGGTCTCATCTGCTCTGCCCCTTGAATTTGAGGCCTTGTTTAGTTGAAGAGTTCTCAAGAATAAGTGGAAAATTTTCGTCTTCTGACTGGACTGAGCTGATAGGATAGAATTTGGTCAAACTTGTGCCATTTGCTTTAAATTTAGTGTAAAGTGGAGGGCATATTAGAATTTGGCTTTTAATTTCCTCTGCAGCCAACCTGAAACATTTGGGATACCTTTAGGAGAAAAGCTGAGCTCTTGTAGATGCAGCTAATGTCAATCAGTGATGAGGACCCCTAACAACAGCAGTGTGGGTTGTCAGCACTGGCTGGAGCTGAGAGGAGTGTCTGTGGGCTGGTCCTGCTCTTCCACTGTTTCCTGGGTGTTTTTGGAGATATCTTGTTACGTCAGTGTGTATGTTTTCCTTTCTCGGAATGGAAATGATTCCTCTGTAGCTCTGTGGGTGGGAGAATTGATGTAGGTGTACAATACCTCTGAATGCAAAAATGCTTTATTCTCTTTCATCTCTTTCATTGAGTTTGTAGACCCAGACCCCGAGGTCTCATTGTTGGATACTGTAGGGGTTTTTGTGTGTGTATTGGTGTGTCTCTCCCCCATCCCTAAAATACAGCTCTCAGTTCTTCAAAAGGAATAATCTTGGGAATATGAATGAGTGAAAACTGACACGTTTTGATACTAAATTTTTTATGCCTTAGCAGTTTATTTCTAAAAATGTATCTCTAAGGATAACGCATTATTTATGTATTAAACTTTTGTGTTGGTGGTAGCATCCACAAACTGTCATTTATCTTTTGAGCACCTTGCATGCTGTGCAGTATGGTCCTCAGGCTCAAATCTGGGGGATAAGGTTATTATGAATGCAGGACTCATGTAGCAGATACGCTTGAAGAGGTAGAATTGAGATGATGAAATATGTAATTGGGGCTTTTCAAATATGTGAATATTTCTGTTTTGATGCTGTTGCTGTAATCATCACCATCATCATCTTATATTCTGCTTTTACATAACTTTGTAACATATGCATCAAACAATTTTGTGTATAGCCCAGTGAGTACAAATCTCTGCAACCTCCTCTGCAGCAGTGTTGCAGTGTGCAGGTAAGCACATTAAGCTTCCCAGGGAAAAGTACCCTTAGCATCTGGGAGAGGTTAAATGTTCCAGGGGAGAGGTTAAACATTCGTTTGTCCTCTGCTGCTGTAATTCCAGAAGCCAGATTAGTTCTGAATCATCTGAACCACATTCATTCAAGATTAATGAGAAAGACCAAGTATGGAAAATTTCAGCTGGTATGCACCTTGGCTTTGAGCAGGTGGTGGAGGGGAAGTTCATACTGGCAGCAGCCTGAGGGTCATGATTAGTTTTGAGTTCCCTTGGTACTTCAGTTGGTGAAATGGGGAATCACACCATTCTGGATAAACAACAATTTCAGCAAACAACATGAAGCAGCTGGCGGAGGACACACACACACATCTTTAAGGTCTCACCTCCCTTTTCCCCATCTATTTGTTTCATTTGAGATCAGATTTGCCCTGTTGCATCTGCACATGTTTATAACTTTGTACATGTTCAAGGTACATTGGTGTCTTTAGAACACAAGTGGTGTGTTCTCAGGAATGGGTGATGAGCCATTCCAGCAAAGGTATCCCTGTCATCATTCTCAAATCCAGTTGACTGATAGGCCAAGGTTACACTGTGGTTAGAGATGTGAGTGGGAGCCTCATGTAGGAAATATTTCTGAAATCCCGGCAGGTCTATCAGCAAAACTGTTTGAAATTCTGCAGGATTAATAAATTGAGAATTCAGAACTAGAGTAACAGAAGTCAGTTGTGTTACCTTGGGCTTTTAAAAAAATTAATCAGTTTTGATTTGGAAGAATCCTACTTTTAGAAGAACGTTACAGTGTTGTGCCTGGTTAATAGCGCTGCAGTTTCACAGCAGTTCAGGTGGTCAGTGTGGATGTTCTCTAGAGACTTGTCTGTACTGTAGCATTAACTATCAGAGCAGACTCCTTACATTAAGTTTAAAGTGGAGGTCGGCCTTAGGTATAGACAATTTCTAGAACTCATTTGTTTTCCAAAACCTGAGATTTAAGGATTTTTTCTCTTCCAGTGCAATTTTAAGCAAGTGAAACCAAACCAGAAATGAACCTCTTCTTTCCCATCACTTGTTTTGCAACAAATGGAAACAGAAAACTGAAGTGCTCCATTTCTGGTTTCGTAGAACAGAAGAGAATCAAACCTCTCCCTGTCAGCCAGGTCAGCATTTGATGCTGCTGTAGCCCAAAAGAGGCCACAGTAGTGTAGTCTCAGAGGCCAGTGGCTGCCTGTAAATAGAATATTCTATTCATCTGGGCTTCAGGGCACTGACTTGTGGTTCCTGCTTGAGCTGTGACACAGGCATGCTCTAACACGGGAGCAATTTTAGGTAACTCCAAAGTTTCCCTGTGTTGGTCCCACTTCAAAAGACTATTTGCTCACCTATTGTGTTGTTACTTAACAATTGTGTTGTTACTTAACAACATTTGTGTTGTTACTTAACAATTCTTTATTCATTCCAGAGATACGTAGTCTATGTCAGTAAGGCTGTTTTTAGTACAAAAGAAGAAAAGTGAAACTCAGACAGAAAGGATGAAATTACTTGCCTGGAGTTCACTGTGTGATTTCAGTGGTAGAGGCAGAATTAGAACTGGAGGCTGATAAAAAGCCTCTCCCAATTCCCATGAGACAAACCTTTTTAAATTAAAAGTAACTTGGGACAGTTGCCTCACCATGAATTTTCAAATATATCTGCTCTTATTCCTGTTTCAGTATTCAGCCTATAATTATCTTGTGTTCACAAAAACATCTTAAAATATTTAAACACAGATTAATGAAAGATTTTCATTTTGCACAGTGAGGCTGGTGTACCTCAAATAGCCATCTCTCTTGAAACAACTACTCTCTAGAAATTATGATCTTTTATTTAAACAAATCCTGTGCTGTTGTCCATAAATACATAATATTTGGCTCCCAGCAAAGACCGACATTCTGGCTGAAGGCTGCAGAGTCTCACATAGGGGACAAGAAGGCTTCATGTACCACACCAGCAGTGAGAGGGGCCTTTTGAGCACCACAGCAGAGTCATTGATGGGCTCCAAAGGACACAAGACCATGTTTTTCTTGTGATTCTGGAAATTTGAGAAGTTTTCTTTTAACTTTTTTTTATCCTTCCGCCTGCTTCCCCAATCATGTTCTTGCTTAACTGCTTAAGTGAAGACCGTGGCAGGAGAATGGCTCTGGATATTTGGAGAATGTCAAGATTTGACCAACTTTTCACTTCATCCATCAAAAAGCATTAAATTTTATTTTCAGGCATTTTGTTTGTGAGTGGCTTTCATGAGCAACTTTTCTTTAGTCTTTAATGAAATTTAGATGTAATCCCTCTGGTAGTTGTGTCACGTTTAGAAAACGCGTTTAGAGCGCGCAAGGGATCAAAATTTTATTGTTCACTTGAAAATGTTTTAGACATCCTAGAGAAACACGGAAAGACTCTGTCTAGGAGCTTAAAGTCTCAATCTCACAGTAAGTGAGAGATACTGAGAGGCACTAAAAGAGGGAATTGCAGAGAAAAGAGAATCATTGCCAGAATATTAGATTAGCAGTCATAAATTAAAAATCTGTATTGTGATTTCCTAAATCTCTCTGACAGTAATGTTTTGTCTGTTAAGGAAAATTCGAGAAGATGGAGTAATGGGTTTATGTATTTAAAATCTCTAAAGTATTAATCAGTTTTCATTGAAGCCAGGAAATACCTTAACACTAGCCTTTGATTTTTTTTTTAATGTATTGTCATTGGCCCAGGTTAGTAGAGTTTTTTTTGCTTTGCTTGGAGAGGAAGCTTGCGTGTTTTGTTGATGGCTAATTGTGATATTAACTGCCAGCAGGCTGCTGGCAAGGATTAGACTTTTCCTTTTTAGCAAAACACAAGTATTACAGGTCCAGCAGTATATAAATACTTCTGTATTGCTCAAAATGTATAATGACAGTGATCAGTTCATTAAAACAACTATGGTTATATACCCAAATGGAGAGAATTAGACCCTCTTTGCAGTAGTGCGGTAGTGTTGTTTGCCCCATGCAGTAATGGCATTAAAATTGAGTGTAGGAAAGGAAGCTGATACAACAGTGGAAGGATGTGAGGTCTCTGGTGCAAGCAGTGAAGAGCTGACAAGTGTTAAGAGTCACTAATCAGAAGGAGCTGCTGTCTGTCTTGTGTTCTCTGTACAAGCTCATGGCAGTGTGGTTTGGACCAAGTGACCTCCTCCTGTGCCATTCAGCAGCCACTCTGCAGACCAGGTTTGTTCAGCACAGGAGCCGAGAAGGCTGCTCACTGCTGTAGTTGGGAACATTTCCCATGCCTGACACAGGGTGACTGCCATAAGGAAGCACTATTCATCTTCCAGCATCAAGGAATGCTGTATTCCCACAAAAACATTCTTAAGCTTTTTTTCCCAGTTAGAGACCATCCTAAATTTACTTCTCAAGTAATGGTAAAAAACTGAAGTCTTCCAGCTTAGTTGGACAAGCATTTATATACCTTATAGTAGCAGTCTGCACCCTGCTGGCATCTGGAGCTGAATGTGCTTGAGCATCATTCCCTGCTGCCTCTAGATATGCAGGGTTTAATGGGCTCCATCCAGATAAGGCATCTACAACTATTGTTATCAGCAACTTGAACATAAGACTCACTGTGATTTAGTTGCTTCTCAGAAACTTTTAGAAGTGGGTTTCTGTACCTGCAAGATGCTTCATTGGTTGCTCTTTGACAAAATGGTTTATTGCTTCTAGGTTTGGTGTCCTTGGCATTACCTTCAGTTCACTCTTTGTCAGAGGTGTCAGTGAGACTTGGCAGAGAAGCATTTTGCACTGTGGATGGTTGGTAATGGAATACTTACAGCATGGGTACAGCAATGCCTTCTTTCCCTTCACCTGGCAGTGGCAGCTCGTCTTCCCAGGAATTTTCCATTGTATAGCTGTCCTCAGAGCTGGTATTGCCATTAGGGCAAAGTAGTGTAGTTGCAGCGTATTGGGTGGTGCTGGATGTAGAGGCACTTCAGTCAATCATGCGTTCTTGTTCCCATCATTTTTGCCACTGGTAAGGGCTGGAGAGGACATCCTGTGTTTCCTTGCTGCCTGTTTGTGGTCTAGCAGCTGTTTGCTTACTACAGACAGTGTTGGGTATTTTGTGTGCAGCAGCTTGTTAGCTTACAGCTGACACTGTTCATACTTCTGTCCTTTACCAAGCTGTCCTGCCATGTAGTCCAGGTTTTCCTGAAAGCTGGGATGTACTTTGGCACCAGCCATGCCCCAGCAGCTGATTCCACCTCCTCTTGGCCTTGTTGGGCTAAGGTGTGTGTGTGTGTGTGAAGCAGTTTCCCTTCCTCTCCACTGAGCTGTCCTTCATTAGGCTAATAAGTGTCAGCTTCCAAGGCCTTGGAAATGTGTGTTCAGGGGCTGGTGTTGGCTTGTATGTTTGCTTTCCCCTCTTCCTGTGTCTCCCTGCTTTACCATCACTCTGTGGACATATTTGGTAACGTAGTCACTGGCCTGTATTTATTGCCTGGCTTGTGTTTTCGTAATCCCTTAATTGTGGTGTGTAGTCCCACACAATTGAATTTGGTTTGAATTTTTAGTTGTTTGGGTTTTTTAAATCTATTAATCAAGCCTCTCTGAGAAAGAGGCCTGTGAGAGCTTTTGGCATAGTTGTGAAATACTGCAACTGTGCAAGAGAATTCTTACTCTGGCTTTTTTTAGTGCTTGGCTTTAAGACTGCAGTCTTCTTGCTCTAATGTGAATTCCAGAAGACAAAGGATTTATGTTTCCTTTTTTAAGTTTCTTGAATCCTATGCACCTTTTGAAGATTTTTATAAATGTCTGCGATACGTTTTGATAGAAATAATTAATCATGGGGTCTCACATACATTATTGCTTCTTTATGCCCTGGGAGCTCCTGGTTGGGCTGGCCAGCCTCCATGAACCCTCACTGGCTGGACAGTCTTCATATTGGCATGGTTTCCAGCAGAAACAGTGTTCAAATCAACACATTCCTGTAGAATGTTTTAAATTTCAGCAAAGCAACATTTTCCTATGGAAAAGCCTTTCCTCAGTGAAATCCCTGCAGTCAAGAAGCTTCCCATGCCTGGGGCCCAGTGGCACAACAAAGTTTCCTGCTGGTTGTGTCTTCAGAGAAAGAACAGTTCATTGCTTGTCTCGAGTGGAAATCAAGTCCCAGTTGCCATTAAAAATTGCTAGCACATCCGTGGGAAAGGTGGGCTTTGATCAGAGGTGGCTCCCAATTCCTCAGGGGTTAAGCACCATCCTCCATCAGTTCTCAGATACAGGTTCAGCAGGCTGTGAATACTTCATTTGCTCCCTGTGGTGGTGCACAGAGTGCACAGATGCCACAGTGCCAATGACTGTGCTTTGCAGAGAGGTGGATCGTGCTCTGGATGCCTCTGAACTTGTACCCCTGGATCCTGTTTTATGCATTTGCTGCAAATGCTGTTGCAGCCTGGATATCCTGTTGGCTGAGGGTGTGCTTCAAGCAATAGTATTTTCTGAAAATCAAACCAATGGTCCTTGGCAGGTAACAGTTGATGTTTCACATACTGTCTAATTCATAAGCTATACGAATTGTTCTTTCAAGATGTTTGCGTGAAATCTCAGCTTTCTGTGGTTGATCAAGGTCCATCTTCCACCCACCCCCACAAGTGCCCTGAGCTCATCTGCTTCCTAGAGTTAGGCCAGTCCGAACCTAAGGAAAAATGTATTAGGCCCCAGGTTTCTTCACAGTGAGATAAGAGTTCAAACTACTTACTGCTTTTCTTCCAAGAGATATTACTTTAGTCAGTGTGTTTAGTTGGTAAACTTGGGCAAAAACTCTTTCATCAATAATGCTAATGGCATGAATATTAATTTTATATCAGGTATTGATCAGAAAAGAAAATCATAAACCCAGATTTTGCTTCTTTTTTTTTTTCTTTTTTTTTTCTCCTAAATGCAGAATATGCTGTTGCTTCTGTAGGAGAACCAGCCACTCTTCTCTTGTAGCTTACAGGCTACATCAAAGAAACAACTTGTTTAAAAAAAATGCCTGAGATGGACTAAATATTTTGGGTTTTTATTTATGGTCTTTAGAAGAATGAACTTCTTCAAAAAGTTTCTTAATCTGGAACAGAGGGGAAGCAGCTTTTGAATACTTTAAAGTGAAAGATAGTTCAACTCAGTCATTTGTCAGCTTGAAATATATTTTAAGAATTAATATCTGCTGAGACTTCACATACAAAAGTTTGGGAACAGAAAAAAAAAATTACTCAATGCAGATCAGACATAAGTGAACTTCTGCAAAGCCTGCAGACTCAGAAGTTGGTTGTTTTGTAAGGCTTGACAGTCACTGCAGTACATTATTTACATGCTTTAATTTTTTAGCTTCCTTCCCTGTGAAGACACAGTTAATTTTTTCAGTTCATGTGGGCTTGTGCTGAATCAGATGGAGATTTTTATGAGAGCCCTGGGCCTTTTTTCAAACTGGAAAAAAGATAAATCACTATGGCTTTGTTTCTGTGGTGGAGACATTCTGTCTATTCAAATATATATGCCTTTCCCACTCCTTTCTTTAACCCTCTTCCACCCACTTATGACAGCCTGGGAGTGAATTTCTTTTGCAGTGTCATTTCAGAATTTCACTCTTTTTTTTTCTCTTGGGCTTTTGAAAGGCATAGAGTTGCCATGCTGTGATTTCTGTTTGGCAAATCTCTACAGTATCAAAACCATGCTATGGCTTTCCATTTGTAACCTAATGGGTCCTGTTCCAGAGATTATGTGGGATTCTGATGCACCGTAGCGTTATAGGAGTGAATCCTACAGGAGTAGGAATGCCTTCAACAGCTCTTGACCTTCCTATGAGTTGAGGAGCTACACTGAGGAGCGGGTGCTTGCTATAAGGAATGCAAACAATTGATTGCATTAAGCACTATGAAGTGAGCATGTGTTCAGACAAGTGTGTGCCCCATGCTCTCCAGCACTTAGAATGTAGACCTACTTAACTTCTTTTTGGTCATTTTGTTTTCTCTCTCTCTCTCTCTCAATTCCCCCTTTTATTCAGGAGTATTGCAGGTTTTTATTACCAAGTAATTGGTTTGGATCTAGATACAGTCCTTATTTTTAACATGGTGAATATTTTATATATTAGCACAAGACTATCTGCAGAATAATTGTGGAAGAAGTAGTTTTCTTCTATATGGCATTTTATCAGAACTTTGCTAATGCTGTCAATGTAGTAGACAGCACCTGTTTTCATTTTGTTGCATTTTGTGTAGCAATCGTCAGCTCAAGAGGAGACAAAAGTGACTTGAGTAGAAATGGATTTTGGGGCTTGGTTCACACTTTGCATCCATAGAGGAAGGATTACCTCCTTAAAGAGGCAGAGTGCCTTACAGCAATCTTATTGAAGGATATTTAGCCCCTTACTTATAAATTGTGCCCAAATTTGGGCATAGAACAATTATTTATATATTGGTAGCATTGTTTTATGATGCTAATTTCAGAAAAAGCGCAGCATATTAGAACACCTATGATTGTCTTCAAGCTGTGGAGGATTTTGAAACCTGTTTCCTGACTGAAGGAAGACTCTATGGCAGCCTGTCCCTACCACCTGCCTTGACATTGCCTAGTTACTTCCCCAGGTACTGTGGTTTTAAAATACTTGCTGTACCTGGGCCCTTGGATCCCATCAGCTTGGATCCCTGCAGGTAGTATCTCCTGTTGAGGATTGCCCGCACAGCAGGAGTGGGAGTGGTGGTGACATTCCTGCTCTGGGCAGCCCAACCTGCAGATGACCATGGAGAGGATGAGCTGTGCCATAGGGGAAGGAGGGCTGCACCTGGACTGCAGTCAGCAGCACTGTCAGGTAAAGAGTGTGTTGGTTTGTAACACCAGCACCCGGTGGCTCCCATGGCTGCTGTCCTGCCAGAGTCTCAGGGGAGCCGCCGTGGTCCCCAGGCACAGAGCAAAGGCTGAGATCTGTCAGTGCTGGTGCTGTTGAATGACGTGTTGAGCTGTTCTGGTGCAGTGAGGGCACCTGTGCGTGCAAGGGGCTTCGGTGGGTGAAGCACAGGAACTGCCGGTGTCTGACCACGGCTGTCCGGGGCAGACACGTTAGCTGGGGCAGCACGTTGTTGTGGCTGAGTGAAAGCCATGAAACATTTGAGTTTTTAGCAGGTATCTTTGGAAAAGGGCATATATTTTACTGTACTAAGAATTCAGTAAATTATTTTGACATTGATTTGAGGCTTTTTATTATTTATTCAAAATGGCCTTTTTCTCTGTTCCTCCAAGAGAGTGTGGGTGTGTGTTCTACTGAGGAAGTTTTTGCTTACGAAGAGAATGTCAATCTGGAATGAAATTAACCTATTTTTAACATGAAATTTTAGACCTTTGCTTGAAGGCAAAAGTATCATGCTGTTACATTAGCTTTAAGAACAAAACAAAATTCATGCAAATAGTAACTTATAATTGCAATTTATAATGCAAATGTGATTTTCTTTACACTTGTTTCTTATTCCCTTTAGCACATCAGGTCCACCCATTTGGCCAGGAAGCACCTTTTTCAAGAGAAATGGGGCCCTTCTACAAGGTAGGTGATAGATACTACATCTTGGAGTAACTGTTCTACTTGAGAAATAACTTCTACAAATTGCACAGCTTTTTTGATACTCACCTGGCAAGAAATAACCAAATGTTTTTTGTTTCCTTTACCCTGTCTCCTTTACTGCCCATCTGGTGCCTTGAAAATGACGATTTACCACCTACAGTGAGTGTAGTCTGTGAAAGCTGCTGCTTTTTTTCTTTCCTCAGGTCATTAAATTGCTTGTTGTAATATATGATGAAGCATGGCTTTTTGGTTTTTTCCCTTTGTGTGGATAAAGAGTGACCAGAAGGAAATGTTCCAGGAACACCACTTTTAGCTCTGTGGATGAAACTAGGTTGTTCTTTGATAGGGATCTTTTCTTTAGTCCTTAATTTTGCTGATAGCAAACAGTACCAGAAGGTAGGTACCTGTGATGATGTAGTGGGGAAAACAGTGTCAGAGTGTTTGTCTCAAGAAAGCTACCACGTTTAATAGTGTTTGTATACATAGAACAGTGTTAAATATCTAATTTCCATTGTATGGACAATATAAACAGAAGCTATACAACTTCAGTTTTGATAGCTGAAAATTTTGAGTCTATCTTACCAGACTTAAAATAGTTTTTCACTGCTTTGTCTGTTTATATTTCTGCCATTGAGTACATCACTCTTAATGGAGGTGTCTTAGGAATACAGAAGGCTGTGTCCCCAGACTGCGAGTGTTTCTCTATGGTGCAAAGTAACTTGCACTATTGAGGATCCTTTTATGGTCTTTGCAAGGATTTATCCATGAATTGTCTCAGTTTTCTGTTCATTCTACTGGTGCCAAGACTTTTCTCGTCTTTCTTCTGGCAGAAAATGCTATATAGTGTTCTCAGGAGCATTTATCCATATGACCTACGGTGGAGCTATACTCATGATGAGGCACATTAGCAAATAATTCATTGTCAGGCAGTATTGCCTTCTACAGACCAAAACAGTCCAGCATCTGAGGTTTACCTGAGAATGTTTTTCAAGTTAATTCCTTGCACATATATAAGAATTTGCATAACTATTTCTTATCTATGCTGAGATTTGTTCAAGTGAATTTTAAATATGTTAAAGCATTCAATTCAAATTATTTCTTAGCCCTAGGAGATGGTATAAACTGTAGAGTTTAGCTGCTTTTGGCTTTAGTCTGATCAGATAGATCTGCTACCTTTATAGTCCTTCCTAATGAGAAGAACTAGATTTAATTTTTTTTGTAAGGAAAAAGAGCTATTGTGAAATACCTCGATTTGTTTCACTTTTTCAACCATTTAAAATTTAATTATTTTAAATGGGTATCTGCACATATATAGTCTTCTATAATCTGAGTTCATAAAATGTAAACTTGCTCTGTCAAATCGGTATGGCAGAAATGTTTTGCCTTTTCTTAAGATGCAAGATACCAGGAATTAATAACAGCTGTTTTTATAGTCCTCCCTATCTCAGTTGTTGCTTCAATCCTTCTCACAATAAATAAAAATACACTGTTTTCTACTCTTTTCTCCTCTGTTCTCTTCTGCCTTCCAAATTGGGGTGGAAAATCTAAAAGCCCAGAACTTTTCAACATATTAAAGAAATAGAGAAAAGAGATGACTGCCTTTTCAAGCAACTATCAAAGCCTAACAGACCTTTAACTGAGTTGGCATTCTGCATTGCCATTCCAAGTGGAAAACATAGCCAATTTGGACTGTAATATGCATGATACAACTGAGGTTGGAAGGATGAGAGAGTATGAAGAAAAACCTCATTAAAGTAATCTTTTAACACTTCCTGGTTATAATTTTGAAGAAAGAAGATAAATCAACAAAGCCTTCCTTTCTGTCTTTTTGCTTTCATTTCTGTCTTTGGATTTTTCCCTACAATAGGCTCTTTAATATAAAGGCTTTAGCAGGTTGCACGGAAATAGTGCATCCGCCTCTTTGCTGCTTCTGAGCATCTTTTTCCAGAAGATCCCTGTAGAGGAATGGTAGCAGTGCAGGGAGGTGTGGGATGAGGTGTAGATGTTTGTCGGTACCAATGTTACATGGCCATCTGAAGTCTTTTTCCAGTGCTTATATTCAGCTTAATGCAAGCAGGAGAATGAAAAATTGACTCAATTATTGGTTTCATGTTATAGTACTGCCTTTTGATTGGCAAAAGTTGAGGTAACAAAGGGATTCTAAACTATTTTTACCTGATAATTGTTGTACTGTGTTTGAAAAGAATGTTCACTGTGTTATAGACAGTAATACAGAATAATTCTGTAATTATAGTAAATGTGATATTCATGTTCACTTGTCACACCTCATTTCTTCTGAGTTGTTAAGAAAAATGTTCTTTTTCTGGTCTGAGGAATGAAGAGAAAAAATTCCACAATGTAAGTAGTACTTTCTTTAGCCAAGAAGACTTGTAGATGCTCCTGGTTTCCATTCATTTTATATCAGAACTATTTGGCAAACTAATCTTAACCATTGTAAGAGTTTAACATGTCTCTTCTGAGAAAGTGATTGAGAAAGCAGTTACCTGTGTACCTCAAAATAGCAAAGGAAGAGAAAGGGAGGATAAAATTCATTTTAGCTATTCTTTGTCCTTAATGTTTTTGACATGAGCAGGATTAATTCTCTGTTACTTTCTGGCTTTGTATTTTTGGGAGAATTTTGGAATATATTTACACCATTCTCTTTTTGCCTATGATTTTATTAGATACAGGATAGCTGACTTAGGTTTTTTTGTGAGGATCATGGTACTGTTGTTCTTAGCATTAACTCTCTAACTAGTTGCTCTGTATTGGGTAAGTCACCTGCTTAGGTGCTTTTTGAAGTCTTGAACTCCTTCTGCTATGTGACGATTGCTCCCTGTATCCTTGTGCTGCTTGGTCTTCTCAAGATGTCCCATGCAGGGCTTAATTTAGGTAGGACCTTCAGTCTGACCAGACTCTAACATCTTCTCTCAAAACTTACCTGTGTGTCTGTGGAAATTGCTGTGTTCTAGCCTTAGGGATTTCCATGTAAAACAGGTTTTTGCTCTTGCTGCTTTCCTTTTTCTGTTGTTTTTTTTGCAGCTTGTTACTGTACATATTGTGTGTTTGTTTCAAATCATGGCTTATTTTTTTTTTATCTGCTGTATGGAGATCCTTTGTTCCCACTGTTTTTTCTGTTCTGAGCTGTCATAACACACTCATTGTCATATAATATAATATATGTTAGAAAAAAGTCCTTATGGTGGAAAATATTTAGACATATTCTAAACTCTTCAGGAACTTAAACTGGGGGAGATAGGTGGTGCCATAGTCACATTAGCTTCAGGATCTTAAAACTAATATAGGTGTTTTGAAAGGGGCAGTTTCGTTGCCTCTGCTCTGGTCTTGGGTGTTAAGCTCATGTAATAGATTTGAGCATGCAGTTGCTCACAGGTCAGTGGTAAAACTATTTTGCTGTCAATATATCTGTCATTCTTCTTGAATAAACTAAAAATGTATCTCCAAATTACCTTTTAGCAGCAGTCATATAATTTCTGGTGGCTGAGTGCCACCTGTAAGATGTAACTGGACTATGGAGGGGTTTGGTTTAGTTTCTTAAAGATGTAACTTCCCTTTTGAGGGGAAAAAAACCACCAAAATAACAAAGTTGCTACTCTTTTTTTAGTCTTCTTTGCCCTCACACTTTAATAAATTAAATGCTGCATATTACAGTGCCTTTTTGTACCAAATTTGTTCTGTCTTGATTTGTCTTTGTCATCTGGGGAAAGAAAGTTAACCTGGGTCATCCACTCCCTATTGCTATTGAAAAATGAAAATGGAGATGGATGTCCTCACTGAGACTTGATGGTCCACCTTCCAGTTGTGCCTGACCTGATGGAAGTAGAGCCATGATCCTTGCCACATTGTCTGCTTTGTCATGTGAGCAAGGTCCTCCACCTCCTCTTCTGGCAGTCAGCACCATTTAAATCTGCTGCCTGTGGATGTTACATCAAAGATATGAACTCTTTCTTCAGAGATCCTGCAGACCTGGATTCACATCTGCAAACTGGATTGCAGCAGTCAGTGAACTGAACTCAGACAGCATGGCTTTCCTTGGAAGCCATGACTCTCATTTAATGAGGATGGAAAGAAAGATTGGACAAATCCTTCCCCTCAAGAATGCAGAAGGGAGGAGTGAGGAGTTGCATGTGGCCTCTGGTCCCTCTTGGCTGAGGGAGCCTGAGAAAGAAGAGATTGCCCTCTGCAGATCTCAGTCTGCTTAGTTCTTTCTCTACCAGCAACTGCAGAGAATAGGCATTCTCATGCTCCAGAACAGAGCAAGGGATAGGATGCTCACCTGAGGATGGTTTGTCCTCCTCTGGGAAAGCACTGTATGAGACAGACACTTTTGTCTCTGATACTTGAAGCGGCCCGTGTGCGATCTGCCTTGGTCCAGCTGCCATGGCTGTTGCTGGCACAACCTGTGAGAAGCTTTGACAGGAAAGACTTGGAAGACATTGTCTTCACAGGGTCAGGTGTCACCAAAACCAGCGTGAGATGGAGATTTCACCGTTTGTTGCAGAGTAGAAATTAAAACTCTGGACACTGCTACTCCATTGACTCTTAATGGCCTCAGGCCAGGTTGGTGGCTTTCACGTTTTAGTGTGCTGACATCTGGCACCTGGCCATAATGTGAGACTTTAGGGAAGGTACCAAAGCACATGGATCACTTTATTCTTAGTTGAAAATGGTGAGTTATTTGAGCTAGAAAATTGCATTCCTAATAAGAAAGTTTATTTTGTATGAACTGTAGACATGAGATGTCCTACATAAAAAGATGAGGAACCAACTTATTCTGAACATGTGCATAAAATTGTGCAGAGATCTTTTTCTTCTCTAATAAACTTGAGAATCCTTGAAATGTCCAAACAAGCTATTTAATCTCTTTCCCATTAAGTATTTGAAAGGAATGAGAGAGGAGATTTGGGACTTCACCTTTCTAAGCGTTAGCTATTAACAGAAGCAGTTGCTGAGGTGGAAATTAACCAGCAGGGAGAAGGCAGAAAGGGGGCATTTGTTGCTTATTTCCCTTGAAAAGACAAAATTAGAAACTTTCACTCTCATAAATGAAGACATCCAGCCTATGTTTTTATGTTAATAGTGGCATCAGGATATGAGTGTAACAGCAGCAGGACCTGGTTTCTTTGGACAAGCATTGCCCACACCAACTACTCAGCCTTTACTTTGGAGAAGCTGGAAGGAGTTGCTTTTTTACTTTCAAGAGTAAAGCCTTTCAAGAGGGAACTTGACAACAAAATCACTAAGAGAAGATGCATGTGTGCGTGCAGCTACATGCATTTTCTGTCTAATAATAGGAAAATTTGGAATGCTTTTGTCAACACTGCCCACAAATACCCAGGGGCCCCTGCAAGCACAGTGGGCTTCTTTCTGCTGGTGGAAATTCCGTTCATCTGCTCTTTCCACTGAGCAAGCAGAACAGGTGCAAGTCCTGGACATGTAGGGGAGAGTTACAGCCCATCCTGGAGCACAAGGTATCTGTACCTTCTGGTGCTAACAGGGCTGAGGAGGAGGAACAACAGGGGAAAGCTGAAAGACAAGAAACTTCAGCAAGTCTCATGTGTGTTTGACCTTCAGAATTGCGTGTCACACCTCGAAAGAAAACTAACCTTGGAGAGAAATGCTCTCATTTCTTCTACTGCCTAGAGGTGCAAACAAAAAGAATGTGGCAAGGTAGCATATGTATTACGGATAATTTAATATTATATAATACTTAAATGTCATGGTGGCTGTAAGAAAAAGGCCAAAAGCAATGCAGAATAATCCAGCCTTAGGATTGGTAGATACAGGTGCTGTGATCTATAACACAGTTTTGGGCAAAACTCTAAGGCCCCAATCCAACTAAACTTTAATTTCTTAATGCATATTTGAACATCTCCTGTTCCCAAGAATCTAGATATATTTTTTTGCTTTGGGGTTATAATTCCTTCATTTTGTGCTCTGTCAGATGAGGATAATAATGGTGCTTTTCACTGCCCAGAGCTGTCAGTCTACAGAATATTGGCTGTGCATCATATTCTGATGCTCCACTAATGGAAGAACCTTAAATGGGGGAACATAACTGTAAAAAGCAACAGAGCTGTCCATTAGCTTTTGCAGGGAAGTGAATTTGGGGTCTTGGTTTGTTTTTCTTTCCCCCCAGTTGAACTTTTTACTCTGAGAGATACACTTGGAAAATGACTGTTTGTGTAGAGACCTAAGGGGTTGAGTGTCTAGTTCCAGTGTATGTACTTTCATCAGCAGAGCATTAAACCTTTTGACTTCATCATGTTTTCTCTTCAACTTTTGCTTCTCTGAGCTGCCATTCCACTGTCTTTGAAACAATGCTGACAGTCATGCTCTGTTTTGCTGGTGACTTGGTTTGGGTCAGCTTACTGAATTAACAGCAAAGCTACTATCTCTCCTTGTTAAAATAAACCACTTTTCATTCACATGGCATAATTATTTAAATCAGCCTTTTTCGTCTTTTTTTTTCCCCCTTCTTTTTTTCTTTGTTTTTCTTTTTCCCCCACACACATGAAGGATATCTGACAATCTCTTCAGGAGTTTCTTTTCAGGAAGATGATTCACATGGTGCTTCCGTAGAGGCTGAATATTTGAATAATTTATTTTATTATTAGCATTCAGTGTGTTTGCAGTGGTATTATTGAAGAAGTAAAATTAAGTCAGAGGGGTTGTGCAGTGTGTCCCTAAGGGAGTAATTTGAACAGCAGAGCTCTCCTTTGTTTGGGAAAGTGGGTAAACTCCTAGTGGGGCTGCTGTGGGGTCCTGAGGGTACTGGTAAGGGCTCCTGTTTGTGAGAGGATTTTGTAATGGCCTTAGCACTGTACAGTCAATAAAAAAATCCCAGTGAGTGGCTGAACTGTGCAGTGATTCATACAGAAATGGTGCCTTTGGGGTGACATTTTTAACTCTGCATTCTGTGTAGGGTGTGTATATAGCTGTGCAGTTTGTATGTACTCTTTCTATTGCTTTTTTTTAGTTGAGTGTGTAAAATATGGCAAAAACTACTACTTATTAAGTGCCTGAAGTGTGGCCCTGCTAACATTGATGTTAGAAATTAGTAAGGAAATGGGACCTCTGGCTGTTTATATTCCTTGTGACCAAAAAGTCTGAGCTACCTTTGGTCTCTGAAGTTGAGAAGGAAGAAAACAGAACTCCAGCAGACAGGTCTCAGTAATGGTAGATCACGTTGCAGAGTACACAAAGATAAGTTAAATTCCTCATGTGTTTAAACTCTGTAACTTAGATTTCATATCTGCATGGGTGTCTTTACTATCTTTACAGATAACTCTGCTTATTTTGTAACCGTTCTGGGTAGTGACTTTTGAAATTATTACATCTGAGTGACTCAAAATGAAGTTTACTGATTCTGTTTACTTCCCTTGACAACAGGAGAGTGTGGATGAGTGCTGCAAGGCAAGTCCTACCACAGTATTAACCTTGGGCAGAGGTTCTGGGCACAGGTCTAGTCACCTGGTCTACCTTCAGTCCACTGCTGTGGGAGTGGTGGCAGTAAAACAGCTCTTTGCAGAACACACCAGAGAGAGAAGTAACTGCTGCAAGTTCCTGCAGTGCTGGCCTGGCTGCCTCAGTAACTGCTGTAGATCAGGAAAGAAAAGATCAGGGAGGTTATCCCCAAAGCATGAAGGAGGTAAAGAGCTGAATGGTCCTTGCCCTGGCAGTTCAGTCCTGAGGTAACCTCCAGGTACTGTTTCTCCAAGGATGCTGCTAAATGGCTTCAGTTCTGTTCTTGTTTCATTTTCGGGTTGGTCATGCAGGTGATGTGGCTATGATTTTGCAGTCTGAACACTAGAATCTACTTCCTTTAAATTGCCAGTAGCTGATCTCAGCTTTTTTAGGAAAAGTATTTTCTGTGACTTACCCTTCTGTAGATGTCAGCACAGGTACTTTTGTCTAGAGACATGTTCCACGTGTTCCTTCCACAAACACACATACGGGACTGACTTACAAATGTAAAACTGTCTGTGGTGCTCTTGGGTGGTTTCCGTTGGGTCAAGGAGGATGGAGACTAGATAGAGCAAAAGAAACAACAAGTTCCTGTTCAGTGACTTTTTCCTTTACTTGGACTGCCAAACACCCTCCAGTGTTTTCCTTTCCATGCTAGGAGTTGTAGTCTGCTCAGAGAGTGGGGGCTGTTTGCCTGTGGTGATTGTTTGCATCCAGGGTTACTGGGTACCTGGTGGCACACTGAGAGCATCTCCTCAGGGGCTGTCATGTAGTTGGAAGGTGTGCTGGGTATCATCCCTGCAGCTATGGAGACAAGTTTGGCAGCAGCTGATGTCAAACCTTTCCTGTAAGTGAAATTTGGGATTAGGCTGCTTCTGCCTATGCTGGGGCTTAGAGCAGGAAATTTCAGTGGCCTGTGATAGGAATGCAGCATACCACCAGTTAGATCCCATTTTACAGGAGACGTTCTCTGAACAAGTCACAGTTAGAAATTAATGGTGAATTTTGTATAGTAACTTGGAAAATGGTAGAGTATGGAAAGATTTATTTTCTGTAACTGTGAAATTATTGTGACTATTGCCATCAAAATCTCTGGGCTGATGAGCTGGAGCATATGCTCCATGCTGAGAGCCTGTGAATGTTTGGCATTCCTAAAATGTGAAGGTGGCTGATATTAGAAGCAATCTTGGCTTTCATAATTCTAGAATCAGTGAGCACAGCTACAAGAGAGGCATAAGCCTGTGCTTTACATGGAGATTACTAAAATAAGAATATTATTGCAGTTGTGTTGCTATGAGCAGTTTTGGTGATGTGCAGATTGCTGTGAGCCAGGGAATACTGTTGTCGAGTTGCGCTGTTCCTTGACTACGTCAGATTTCTTTTGCCAGACATACATTGAGAGAATTAAAACAGAAGGTCTAGGAATTTTTAAGTTGCTCTCTTGCTATGACTTGCTTGTGTGATGGGCAGTCACCTTGGACCCCTGGGGAAGCCAAAGCTTCCTAATTAGCAAAAAGAAGAAAATTATGGTACAAATAGTGAAGGTGATCAAGTCCAAGCAATGTTTGTGTCTTGTGAGTTTTCTTGCATGATGTCTGTGTTGATGATGGTCATGGTTAACATTGGCAATAATTTTTCCCCTCTAACATGCTAGAAATTTCTTCCTGTCAGTCAGAGCAGATCTCCGTTCTGCTGGTAAGTTCTTGATTATATACAAGGCATTTCTTAAACATCAAAAAAATGGCAAGTTAACAGAAATTGAATATTACAGGAGAGCTTAATTTTATTTGAAGTGTTGAGAAAAGTAGAAGCTATCTTAAATTGATTGTGTGGTCAGTGGCTTGCACATTTCACTGCTATGCCTTATTTAGGCTAAATGTGAAATAATTCATTGGTTTCAGATACTGGAATAAATCTTGCCACTAGAAATTCTTGAGCTGTATACTTGAGAATATGCAGAGCTCTGGGATGGCACAGTTTGTTCTTACAACTATGAGTTCATAATGTGATTTTCCTGAAATTGATAGCAGACTAGAAAATTAATTGGGACTGCAAGACAAAAGGAGGCAGGACTTTTTTTCTTTTTCAGGAGAAGTAGTGTGTTCAGAAACTCCAAAACCAAAGCTAGGGCATCTTTAGAGGTAAACAGTGCTTTACACTACAGGTTTCAAACTACTACAAGTACACCTGTCAAGATAGTAGACTGTGAACATGAACCTACTGTATACAGCACTTCTTCCTCGCATCCTTTGTGAAAGAAGGTGAAATTGCACCTGGATCTTGACAGACAAATTTTTACAAAATAGTCCTCTCTAATCAGCAGAGTGGGATAAACTAATTTTCTTACAAGTGTAAGAGTCTGTAAGACTTTAAGACTATAAAAGAATTTATCCTCTCTTGAATGCATTTAATACTGATCACTAGTTAGCATAGAAAATGCAACTTTTCTTTAAATTTTTTTAGGACAACCTTCATCAACTTGGAAATAGGATTATAGGATCTTTGGCTTCATTTACCAGTTATTTCTCTTAATTTCCTTTCTCTTTATATGTCAGAGTGTCATAGTGCTTGGAATTGTATACAATAAAAATAATAAATTCTGTTTCTCTCTGACAATATGTATTTCTTTGTCTAGCCCATCATTCTGCTGTCTAGTGCACAAGAAGGATAAGGTGAAATTGAAATTAAAATTGTTCATACAGTGATGGGGAAATTCCAGTCCTGATTTTTACATACATTCATATTTTGAACCAAGATACTGACAACACTTCCTATGTATCTTTCATTTTTATGTTTCAACATCCATGCTTTGCATCTTTTAAACACAGTTTCTTTATTTTGTGTGAATACATATGTTGTTTTTTGTTATAATAAAACAGGAAACGCTGCTTTGGGAACCACAAGTTGAGTTTCAACACTTAGTTTCTGACTAATATATTAAGTAACTTGTTGCTGCTGAGAAGCAAGAACAATATGTGACTTCTCTTGGAGATTAAAAAGTAGCTAAGGCCAGACCCACTTGATCAGCTGTGTGTGTGCAAATACTTCTGTGCCTGTGTGTGTATTTCAATAAATGCATTTAAATACTAATATAGGTAGTTACCTAATTTATTGAATACGTACAAAGAAGTACACAGTTATGTAGAAAACTTCCCCATTTTGTTCTAAAGATTTGGTACATCTACCCCATTCTGATTGTCATGAATGAGTGGTTTGGCTGCTAAAAGACACATCATCAGAGGTATTGGGAAAAGTAGGGTTTAACATATATTTGTGAAAATACAACTTTACAGAGCTGGATGACAAGGTTCACTCTGTTACCTGCTACACAGCTTAAAGGAAACAAAGGAGGATCAAATTAGAAGTAACTTAGAAGGATTTACATGGAAGCCAGGAATG